>CAWUFW010009368.1:600000-791320 GCA_963921515.1 Calotriton arnoldi | reverse complement strand
GTCGGCGACCGGATTGGACCCAACAAGCCTTGGCAACGGCAAGTCTCGAGTAAGATGTAGATCGTCGATGATGCAGACCAGCAAGGTCTGGGGAACTCACCCAGCGAGGGTAAGTGAGGGCAGGCCTGGAGCAACCAGGATGCCAAGTAAAGAAAAGATTGGCCTTCGTTAAGGGCTACTAGCCAACGGGCTAGCGACCGCGAAGGAGCCTCGTGACGCCGCACGTGGAGCTGGCTTACAGGACACTCGTGGAGTGGGGGCCAGTGATCTTCGGTGCAGGTGGTGCTGGAGGCTAGGGCTACTCGGAGCCCAAAGCACGACTTCTTGGGAGACCCAGAAGATGGTGCACTTGCAAGTGTGCTCGGTGTCCAGGGGTCACGGTCTCAAGTCACCCACGATAGCCACGGGCCTCAGCTTTGCTGGGGACTCAGGGTAGCCTCGGGGAAGTCTGAGAATCCACCTCTGGTGATGCGATGACTTCGGCGTCCGACGGGAGCTTCAGTGATGCGAACCGGACAGATGCTTCTTTGGTGCCTGCCAAGCAGGGGAGTCACTCCTTGACCCCAAGGGAGATTCTTCAGTCCTCTAATCTTGTCGTAGAGCGTCGAAGGTCCAGGATTCCGTGTCAGAGTTTCGTCCAGGTATAATCTAAAGTCCTAAGGACTGGGTTCCTACCTTTATTCTAAAAATAGGGGATGGACTACTCTGTGGCCCCACCTATGGGTGGGTCAGGGCAGAGGGGTGGCTACACCCCTTTCTCTTTGTCCAGTTCGCGCCAAAGCAGGGGCTGCGAGCCCCTGATCCGGTTTGAACTGGGGTATGCACAGGGACACCAAATGTGCCCCCAGTGCAGGACTTCAAAGCACCCGAAAGTGCTCCCGCCCAGCCCCAATACACATTGTCCTGTCTGGGGAGGTGGTCACACCTCCCTGGGACAGGAAACCTATTGTCCAGGCCTCCCCTGCCGGAGTTTCGTCCAGCAGCAGGAGGCCAGACTCGTGTCTGTGGCAGCAGCATCCATTTTGTGATGCCAGGGCTCTGGAAAGAAGTTACCGGACTCGTCAGAGTTAACATGCCTTTCCTCTAGAAGGGTGGAATGCTACCCCCGCCGCCAGGATTGGCGGGGGGTAGTATTCCAAGATGTTTGACACCAAACACGACATGTTTAGGTGCAGCCATTCCAAAGTTAGCATTTTACCGCGAGGATATAATGCGCTTAAGAGTATATGGTCAGGCTGCACTACAAACAGCATCAGAGATGGTCTCCGAACGCTGCAGAGGGGCCCTGCTCATGCAGGGGCACCCTCTCACATAGGAACCATGCACTCTGCCTTTAGGATTGATAAGGCCTGCCTTAGGAGTGACTTATAGGTTTATATGTGTGTATGCTTTTAGTGATATAGGTAACCTATACCACAGTAAGGGGTGCATGCACCACCTTACCCAGGCTGCAGTAGCAGACCTGTGGTGTCAGTTTGGATGGCCTCCCAGGGGTGGCATAATATATGCTGCAGCCCCTGGCAGGCCTCTGAGGTACCTATGCCCTTGGTACATAGTATACCATATACTAGGGACTTATAAGGGCACTCCAGATCCCAATCAGTGATGTGCCTAAGGCACATGGAGACCCTTTTAAAGAGGAAACAGCTAGGCTGGGGTTCTGAATAGCAGGGCCCCAGCCAGACTAATGTCGAAAACCAGTGAAGCATCAGCAAAAAGTGGGGGTACCCATGTGAAGCAGATCCTACTCTCCTACACAACCCCCCCCAAACGTAGGGACATTAAACTAACCTTGCCCAGTTAAGTCTTCATGTTCTAAGTGGAAATACCTAGAGAGTCCATCTGCATTCGCATGGTTACTCCCAGGCCTATGTTCCACTGTAAAGTCCATCCCCTGTAGGGAAATGGACCACCTAAGCAGTTTGGGGTTTTCACCCTTCATTTGTTTTAGCCATAAGAGGGGCTTATGGTCTGTCTGAACCAGGAAGTGTGTACCAAACAAGTATGGCCTCAACTTCTTCAGAGCCCAGACCACAGCAAAGGCCTCCTCTCTATGGCTGACCAACGTTTCTCTCTAGGGGTCAGCCTTCTGCTAATAAAAGCTACTGGCTGATCCTGACCTTCTTCATTCAATTGTGACAGTACAGCCCCTACCCCCAATTCAGATGCATCTGTTTGAACAATGAACTTCTTGGAGTAATCAGGACTCTGCAGAATTGGAGCAGTGCACATGGCCTGCTTGAGGTCATCAAATGCCTTTTGACAGCTAACTGTCCACTGAACCTTTTTGGGCATTTTCTTAGAAGTTAAGTCATTCAAGGGTGTCACTATTGATCCATACCCCTTGACAAATCTCCTATAGTACCCAGTCAGGCCTAAGAAGGCTCTCACCTGAGTCTGGGTAGTGGGAGCAGTCCAGTCCATGATGGTCTGGATCTTGCTCTGCAAAGGTTGAACCTGGCCTCCACCCACAAGGTGGCCCAGGTACACAACCTGACTCTGCCCTATCTGGCACTTAGTGGCCTTGATAGTCAGGCCTGCCTTTTGCAGGGCCTGTAAAACATTCCTGAGGTGGACCAGGTGATCCTCCCAGGTGGAGCTAAAGACAGCAATATCATCTAGATAAGCTGCACTATAGGCTTCCAGTCCTGTGAGAACTGTGTTCACCAACCTCTGGAAAGTGGCAGGTGCATTTTTCAGACCAAAGGGCATTACCACAAATTGATAATGCCCACTAGGGGTTGAAAATGCTGTTTTGGGCTTTGCAGTATCAGCTAGTCTGATCTGCCAGTAGCCAGCTGTTAGGTCAAATGTGCTGAGATATTTGGCAGAGGCCAAAGTATCTATGAGCTCATCTGCCCTGGGTATGGGATGGGCATCAGTCCTAGTGACTGCATTGAGACCCCTGTAGTCTACACAAAACCTCATCTCTCTTTTCCCACCACTGGTGTGAGGTTTCGGTACCAGGACTACTGGACTAGCCCAAGGGCTATCTGAGGGTTCAATTACTCCCAACTCCAACATTTTCTGGACTTCAGTCCTGATACAGTCCCTGACATGGTCAGGTTGCCTATAAATCTTGTTTTTAATAGGCAGACTGTCCCCAGTGTCCACTTCATGAGTGCACCAGGTGGTCTGACTGGGTGTCAGTGAAAACATATGTCTAAACTGATTGAGGACTTGCCTGCAATCAGTTTGTTGCTGGGTAGTGAGGCTGCCTGCCAAGGCTACACCATCAACTGACCCATCGTCAGGGTTCTGTGAGAGCAGGTCAGGGAGTGGGTCACTCTCTTCCTCCTGCCCTTCATCAGTAGCCATGAGCAAGCCCATGTCTGCCCTGTCCACATATGGCTTTAGTCTGTTGACATGGAGAACCCTTTGGGGACTCCTGGGTGTTCCCAGGTCCACTAAGTAAGTGACCTCACCCTTCTGCTCAACAATAGTGTGGGGTCCACTCCATTTGTCTTGGAGAGCTGCTGGGGCCACTGGCTCCAACACCCACACCTTCTGTCCTGGCTGGTACACAGTCAGAACAGCTCTTTGGTCATGCCAGGCCTTCTGAAGTTCCTGGCTAGCCTCAAGGTTTTTGGTTGCCTTTTTCATGTACTCAGCCATCCTGGAGCGGAGACCAAGTACATAGTCCACTATATCTTGCTTTGGGGGCTTGAGAGGTAACTCCCATCCTTCCTTCACCAAGCACAGTGGACCCTCACAGGGTGGCCAAACAGAAGTTCAAAAGGGCTGTAACCAACCCCCTTCTGAGGCACCTCCCTATATGCGAATAAAAGGCAGGGCAAGAGTATGTCCCATCTACGCCTAAGCTTTTCTGGGAGCCCTTTAATCATGCCCTTCAAGGTTTTGTTGAATCTCTCAACTAAACCATTGCATTGTGGGTGATAGGGTGTGGTGAACTTATAAGTCACTCCACACTCCTTCCACATTGCTTTTAAGTACCCAGACATGAAGTTAGCACCCCTGTCTGATACTACCTCCTTAGGAAAGCCCACTCTTGAGAAGATTCCCAGGAGGGCCCTTGCCACCACAGGTGCTGTAGTGGTCCTGAGGGGAATAGCTTCTGGGTACCTGGTGGCATGATCCACTACCACCAGGATAAACCTGTGCCCAGAGGCTGTTTGGGGATCCATGGGACCAACAATGTCAATCCCTACCCTCTCAAAGGGCACCCCCACCACAGGTAGTGGTATCAGGGGGGCCTTTGTAGTGCCACCTGCTTTGCCACTGGCTTGGCAGGTTACACAGGAGCGACAAAACTCCTTACTGTCTTCAGACATGTGGGGCCAGTGAAAGTGAGGGACAATTCTGTCCCAAGTCTTGTTCTGGCCCAGGTGTCCTGCTAAGGGAATATCATGGGCTAGGGTCAATAGGAAGCCCCTGAACTTCAAAGGTATTACCAACCTCCTGGTAGCACCAGGCTTGGGGTCTCTACTCTCTGAGTACAGGAGTCCATCATCCCAATACACTGTATGGGGACCACTAGCTTTCCCAGCAGCCTCAGCAGCAGCTTGCTGTCTGAGGGGTTCAAGGGAGGGGCAGCTCTGCTGCTCCTGGCTCAGATCTGCCCTAGAAGGTCCCCCTGTCCCCAAGAACTCAACCTGGTCAGGTTCAAGTTCCTCTGGGACAGTTCCTTCTTTCAGGGCTGAGATCATCCCCCTCAAGGGACTGATCTTCCTCCTGAGCCAAGGGGGAAGGCACTGCCTTAACCCTACTACTCCTCCTCTTGGAAGGCACTTGGTCCATTCTTCCAGAATCCAAGGCCTGTTCAGTGCTAGACATTTTGGCTTGTGACCTGGTCACAGCAAACACATCTGCAGGGATCCCCAGCATTTCTGCATGGGTCCTGAGCTCCACTTCTGCCCAAGCAGAAGTCTCTAAGTCATTGCCAAGCAAGCATTCGACTGGTAGGTTTGCACTTACCACAACCTTCTTAAGGCCAGTTACCCCTCCCCAGGAGAAGTTAACAACTGCCAGAGTATGGTCTGTTCTGACATTGCTAGCATTGGTCACTTGGTACATTTCACCAAGCATAACTTGCCCAGGTAGCACAAGGTCTTGTGTCACCATTGTGACACTTGCCCCTGTGTCCCTAAATGCCAAAGCCTCTCGTCCATTGATTAAAGGCTGTTGTCTGTACTTGCCCAGATTACTGGGACTCATAGAGGAGGGCACATCCATGCCTCCATCACAGACTAACACAGCCTGAGTCAGTTCTCTAACTAGGTCAGAGCCCAACTCAGTTCCCAGGGTGAACCCTACTAAACCCTTTGCTGGAGCACTTCCACCAACTGTACTAGGGGGAACAGGTGCCTTAGGGGCATTGGTGGGTGCTGGACTGGAGTCTTTGGACTTGGTGCAATCACTGGTCCAGTGGGTCTTTTGCTTACAGACCTTGCACCATGGTTTTCTTTGGCCTTTACCCTTGGTAGACTGGGAATCCCCACCAGAAGAAGATTTTTGGGGGCCTGATGAAGACTTTTGATCTTTACCCTTCTCCCCACCCTTGTCAGAGTTCTTAGCATCTTGCTTCTTGGTTTCCCCACCTTGGTTCTGTACCTTCTGCTTCACCCTGGTTCTGACCCATTTGTCTGCCTTCTTTCCCAATTCTTGGGGAGAGGTCAGATCAGAGTCAACCAGGTACTGATGCAACAGCTGATTTTGACAGTTATTAAGAATCTGCTCCCTCATTATCAGATTATACAATCCTGAGAAGTCACACACCTTACTGCCCATCAACCAGCCTTCCAGAGCCTTGGCAGAACAATCCACATAGTCTACCCAGTCTTGAGTCTGTGCTTTTTGGGTGTCTCTGAACTTCAACCTGTACTGTTCAGTGGTTAGGCCAAACCCATCAATAAGAGCACTCTTCAAGACCTTGTAATTGTCAGCATCCTCCTCTCTAACAGTGAGGAGCTTGTCTCTACCTTTGTCAGCAAAGGAGAGCCACAAGATTGCTGCCCACTGCTCCTGAGGGACCTTCTGTACTTTACAGGCCCTCTCTAAAGCAGTTATCCATTTGTGGATATCATCCCCACTCTGGTAGGGAGGGACAATCTTGCTCAGGTTCCTATGGTCATAGGACCTTTCCCTATCTCTAGGGACATGGTTGCCACCATGGGACTCTAGTCCCAACTTTCTTCTCTCTCTAAGGAGATCTAGGGATTCTCTATCTAAAGCCAATTGCTTCTTCCTGATCTCTAGTTGAGTTTCCTCATACTGGACCAGTCTCTTTCTTCTCTCATGAGAGGATTCCCTCCTGTGAGAAGAAACAGAGCTCCCTATGGAGGTGCCAGAGTGGTTAGACTCCTGAGAAGGAGACCTAGACTTTCTGAGCACACTCATAATCCTTCCTGGGGGACAAAGGTGTGGTTCTCTAGATCCTCATCTTCATCTTCCCCAGAAGGGATTGGGTTTTCCAGGTCAGGGTCATTGTCACCCTCCTGGTCAGTTTCAGAGGGGGCTGGGGGTAGTGGTACCCCTGGCCCCTTCCTCATCTGCTGGCCCACCCTCTGCTCCTACCCCTTCAGTCTCTGAGGACTTACTAAGATCATAAGCCACCAACAACTCCTTGAGGTGTTGGGTGGTGGGACTTTGGCCTGTCCTTAATTTCCTCACGTTACATAAAGCTCTCAATTCCAAGAATTGGAGTGTATCATACTTGGAGGGTGGAAGCTCAATGGCTTCCTGCAAGGAATCTTTGGATCCTGCTTTTAAAGACATTACTAGTGTGGTGTGGTGTATGCACTACCTACTCTAGTGTGGCCTACTAAACTCTCTTGAGTTGTAGAAAGGGTTGTGCTATCCCTTAACACACAACTCTAAGTTCAGTAGAACTTACTGTTATTCTAAGCTTAAATTATATGTACCTTAGGTACCTTTAGTGGTTTTCAGTTGATCAATTCAATTGAGATTATCTGGTAAAACAATAGCAAGCTGGAATCCCACACGCTGCACACCAATGTGAGAAGTTGGCCTGGCATATGCTGTCCACTAATTATAGTGGGCACCTTGCACCAGTCCAAATCGACTCTTATGGTAGGTAGGTTAAAGACAACCTTATTGAAAGCTATCCTAGTGGTAGCTATGGAGAGCAGCCTTCAGGCTAAGTCTTGAAGGAATGTAAAGCAGCTTGTTTTACCAGTCTATAATCTCTTGAGTGACCAAATGAAAGAGCACCACACCAGGTATATATTCAAAATATATGTATTTATTACTAAACACACCCCTCTAGTCTCTTTATGAGGCTAGAGTTCGAAGTACATAGGTTATAAGATCTTAAATCACAGTAATAGCACAAATACACGTTTGGGCCCTAGGGGCGTACCAAACCATATACCAATAAAGTGGTATGCGAACCACGACTGAACTAGACACTAGGCCTAGAGCCTCTAGAAGTGCTTGGACCACAAGGAACCACCCAAGGTAGTGACACAGGGGACCCACGGGAGACGCGTGCAGTGTAAATACACAACCGCGATACGCCGTTAACTTCTATGGAGAAAGTCGGGATCGGGAAAATAGAGGAAAGGGACACTTAAAAGAGGACTAGGACAAAACCCTTTGAGATCTAGGACTTTGAAGAGTCTCTACCCACGGGAGCACCGGAGTACTCGTGTTACCTCACCCAGGGAAGCCGGGTGCATAGGTGCCTTTCGGGGTCGGGTTTCGTCGTCGTTTCGTATGGCGATCTGCTGCAAAGTGCTGCTGGCGACCAGGAGAAAAGTGTCCGGGTGGATCCAAGAGTGGATCGGAGTTCTGAAGAACCTGAAAGCAGAGGGGACAGAGTCTGGGTCACTAGCCAGTGACCAGGAAGGCGATGGACAGATGCCCACCGATGTCGAGTGCTTCAGGTGCGGTGACGGTCGTCTTGACTCTTCAGCCACGAGGTCCGGGAGGCGTTGTCGGCGACCAGGAGCAGGATTCGGGCTGGTGCTCGATGTCTGTCGAGTGCTGAGGTGTCGGCGACCGGATTGGACCCAACAAGCCTTGGCAACGGCAAGTCTCGAGTAAGATGTAGATCGTCGATGATGCAGACCAGCAAGGTCTGGGGAACTCACCCAGCGAGGGTAAGTGAGGGCAGGCCTGGAGCAACCAGGATGCCAAGTAAAGAAAAGATTGGCCTTCGTTAAGGGCTACTAGCCAACGGGCTAGCGACCGCGAAGGAGCCTCGTGACGCCGCACGTGGAGCTGGCTTACAGGACACTCGTGGAGTGGGGGCCAGTGATCTTCGGTGCAGGTGGTGCTGGAGGCTAGGGCTACTCGGAGCCCAAAGCACGACTTCTTGGGAGACCCAGAAGATGGTGCACTTGCAAGTGTGCTCGGTGTCCAGGGGTCACGGTCTCAAGTCACCCACGATAGCCACGGGCCTCAGCTTTGCTGGGGACTCAGGGTAGCCTCGGGGAAGTCTGAGAATCCACCTCTGGTGATGCGATGACTTCGGCGTCCGACGGGAGCTTCAGTGATGCGAACCGGACAGATGCTTCTTTGGTGCCTGCCAAGCAGGGGAGTCACTCCTTGACCCCAAGGGAGATTCTTCAGTCCTCTAATCTTGTCGTAGAGCGTCGAAGGTCCAGGATTCAGTGTCAGAGTTTCGTCCAGGTATAATCTAAAGTCCTAAGGACTGGGTTCCTACCTTTATTCTAAAAATAGGGGATGGACTACTCTGTGGCCCCACCTATGGGTGGGTCAGGGCAGAGGGGTGGCTACACCCCTTTCCCTTTGTCCAGTTCGCGCCAAAGCAGGGGCTGCGAGCCCCTGATCCGGTTTGAACTGGGGTATGCACAGGGACACCAAATGTGCCCCCAGTGCAGGACTTCAAAGCACCCGAAAGTGCTCCCGCCCAGCCCCAATACACATTGTCCTGTCTGGGGAGGTGGTCACACCTCCCTGGGACAGGAAACCTATTGTCCAGGCCTCCCCTGCCGGAGTTTCGTCCAGCAGCAGGAGGCCAGACTCCTGTCTGTGGCAGCAGCATCCATTTTGTGATGCCAGGGCTCTGGAAAGAAGTTACCGGACTCGTCAGAGTTAACATGCCTTTCCTCTAGAAGGGTGGAATGCTACCCCCGCCGCCAGGATTGGCGGGGGGGTAGTATTCCAAGATGTTTGACACCAAACACGACATGTTTAGGTGCAGCCATTCCAAAGTTAGCATTTTACCGCGAGGATATAATGCGCTTAAGAGTATATGGTCAGGCTGCACTACAAACAGCATCAGAGATGGTCTCCGAACGCTGCAGAGGGGCCCTGCTCATGCAGGGGCACCCTCTCACATAGGAACCATGCACTCTGCCTTTAGGATTGATAAGGCCTGCCTTAGGAGTGACTTATAGGTTTATATGTGTGTATGCTTTTAGTGATATAGGTAACCTATACCACAGTAAGGGGTGCCTGCACCACCTTACCCAGGCTGCAGTAGCAGACCTGTGGTGTCAGTTTGGATGGCCTTCCAGGGGTGGCATAATATATGCTGCAGCCCCTGGCAGGCCTCTGAGGTACCTATGCCCTTGGTACATAGTATACCATATACTAGGGACTTATAAGGGCACTCCAGATCCCAATCAGTGATGTGCCTAAGGCACATGGAGACCCTTTTAAAGAGGAAACAGCTAGGCTGGGGTTCTGAATAGCAGGGCCCCAGACAGACTAATGTCGAAAACCAGTGAAGCATCAGCAAAAAGTGGGGGTACCCATGTGAAGCAGATCCTACTCTCCTACAAACACAAACGGATCAAAAATTCTAAAGTTACTAAAATGCTTTTTGTCACGAAGAGGAAGGTCACCTCTCTGTTGCTGACTGCTGCATTTGGGTGCTAAACTGATATTAATGAGGGAGGAACTAAGGTGAGGGGAGAAAGAGCTTACGGTGAGGTGGAGAGAAAGAGGCGGACACTGCAGGGAGACAGGAGGATGAGATAGCGAAGGAAGGGCGAGGCAGAGAAAGAGGAGGGTGAGGTCACGAGAGACTGTCCCGCTTGACCTCAAGCAGGGCACAAGTCCTATAAAAAGAAGTGGGGGGACTGACCAAGATAGACACTATGCAAGTGACATAATGACGCGTGCCATCACCGTTGCACATGACGTCCGACGTAGCGCTATAAAAGAAATAAAATAGTGCTATTTATATTATTTGTGTACATACTGGGACAGACCACCCCATCTGAGTCTTACAGTGTCTGCACTTATATACAGGGACAGAACAAAGGCAAATGCCTCTCTTAAGTACCTGTGAAGAGATAGCAAGCTGTGTGCCTTTGTTTCCCTCTCTGGCATTTACATTTGTGTGAAGCTCCAGGCCGCCTCCAGTCAAGATATTCAAACAAAAGGAGGCCTGATGGCCCCTTAACTTCGGTCTGGCTGGAGGTAAAAAAAAAAAAAACACCCCTGCTGCCTACACGTTGCTGCTGGAAATGGAAAGCAGACAACCTGCAGGCGCTGCTGAACGTGTCTTACACAGGGACAAGTTCAGCATATTTCTGTGGGGCCCAGCTTATTGGCAGGGGGGACGTCGTCCACCCTGTGAAAATAGTGGGTGGACGCCGTGTACCTGCGTGTACCCCCGACTTGTGCCCTGCCTCAAAGGATGAGAAGAGCAAGGTGAGGTGGAGACAGAGGAGGGTGAGGTAGAGAGAAATGAAGGTGCAGCAAAGAGCAAGGAGGGTGAGAGAGACACAAAGGAGAGTTATCCTATGTAGGCTCTGGCTCGGCTCTCTGTTAATTTGTTGGCTCGTGCACCTCTAGGGTGTGTGCTTGCTCCTTTATAGGGCCCGCCAGCAGACCCACACGGCAGGAGTGCCACCAAGGCATGCAAATAGTGATGCCCGAGCGGAGAACCGCCCTACAATTCATTCCTTACTCTGCCCACATCAATATAATGGTGGAACATGGAGCAAAATTAGTGTAATTTATGTTGGTCTTAAGAAGCTTCTAAGTGCTTCTCCACGGCATCCTTAAAAGTCGATTCAAAGAAGGTGGATTATTGTCTGTGTAATAAAAAGGATAACCAGGAAAATCCGCGTGGAATTAGACCAGCAGCCGAGCCGTGGATTAAATTCGTGTCCTGTCGCCAATGAGGTGTGCGCGTGGTGCCCTCTCCTGGCATAAAAGATATCGACATCCAAACTGGAACTGAGAAGGGAAATATCTTTGCATAGAATTAATTTAATAAACCATCAAGCGGTTTTGTAAAATAAAACTAAGAAAAATGAGAGTCTTCGGAATTAGTGGTATTTCTATGCTTGCCCTGAAAATCGGAGAGCAGAAATACCCCTAAATACTGGGGCAGAGGATGACTTACTGTTCTAACTACAGCCCACAACAGTGAAAATACACTAATACCAACTAAGAAAATAATGTCGTTTCCACACCTTTTTTGGGCCTCTCACCCTCTACCCCTCTCAATTTTCCTAAAATGTAGATAGTTAATATCTTACATTACACTGCACAAAAAGACTTAAATGTAAAAGCCAAGGCTAGTTAGCTCGCTCTATTAACATTTGCTGAAGTCTGTTCTTTTTAATGACCTTTTGTAATGCAGATTTTTTTTCTCGCATGAAATTACTACAAACGCATCCTTTATTTCAAAGTTCCTAATAGTCCCTTTGCTCTACTATTTGAAAAATGCTAAAAATCTTTAGCCTCAAAGAATGAAAATATGGACATGCCTGTTGGGACGGAAAAGCCCTCTGCATGGTAATGGACGTGTGCCACTGCCGCCCAACTGTACTAATGTCTGGATCCCTAATGCTGATTTTTGTTGTCAGTGGCAAAGAAGGATCATACATGTGCGCCATGACATAGGCCAGTCTCAAAGATTGAGGTTTTGGACGAGGAGGGGCCTCCAAAGCGCTACCTTTATAGTGGTGGAAGTCAACTGTCTTCACCAGGAGTTAAGCAGCAGCGCAGTGCTAGCAGCGTGCCGTGTAGTGATCAGTAGGAGTGAACAGATCCTTGTCAGCCAGTGTCACTGGAGTCACTCTCTTTAAAGTTCCACTGCTGTGTGCTTAACTCACCCCTTGGCCTACATTGAGTTGACGTGAAGTGCTGTGCAGCGCAGAAGTGGTCTCTCTGCTCTCGGTGTATGTATGCCTGGGAAGGGTACAATCCATGAATGATACAGTGCTACACAGTGCATGCACTGTAAATGTATGTGCTAGGTGTATGTGTTCCTATGAGTGGTACAGTACATGAAGGCTACAGTGCTGTGCAGTGTGTGTATGCTGTATACATGCACTGGGGGTAAGTGTGCCTGTGAATGGTACATTGCATTGGAGGACTCTGGGTTCTATTTTGGGAGACCCAGGCCTGCCTGGTGAAGACATGAGGAGGTAGAGTAATCCCCCCAGACATATTTGTGTATTGCTGCATTCCTGTGAGCTGGGTGGGACACACTGGGAAGTGGAGAGCTAGGCTTCCCCTGTACACGTCAAAGGGTGCTCTTTGATTCAGTGAGGGATCACAAAGAAGGGGACTGGGCACATCTCAGGAAGGAGATGGGGCTGATAAGAGGATCATACAGGGTAGGGCTGGGGGCACTGGGCTAACATTTTGATGCACATATCACTGTGGCTGACATCCAGGTGTGAACTCTAGTGACTCTCATGGCCTGTGTTGTGGGGATATCAGCTTTGGATCGCTCCTGCTGTGACAGACTGCTTTTCAAGAGGAAGAGTGAGCAGAGGAGTAGGCATTTCAAAAGAAGCAGAACCCCAACATAAAACTTCAAAGACTCAGACCCAAAATCCCATTTGGTGTCTGGAAATAGATAATAAGAATGGGAGGTTGGGACCCCAAAAGTTTCACCTGCCAAGCAGCCAGATGGGCTGTGTGAGGAGGGAAGCTGTGCAAGACTTCTGCCTGTGACCAGGACTGGGGGCCAAGGCCTGCTAGTGAGTGGACATCACCCAGGGAAACCAAGCCACCTGCCCTGGAGCCTGTAGACGAGTGCCTACCTTCTTGCAAAGATCAGTGTGGCACTGTGAGGAAGAGGAGAGCGTTGGAGGGAGCAAGGTCCAGTGGGGAGCCCTGTTGAGGGGACTTTCATTGCGTGGAGTGATGAAATGGCTTGTGCACCAATCGTGTTGTTGCCCATGTAGAAGACGGAGTCGGCAACCCTCATATGACACAAGAGGGCCACAGTGAATTGAGTCACATGCCGCACTGTGGCGATTGGGTCGGAGCCTGTGCGTAGTGCCAAAGTCGGTGACCCTGAATGCCAGAAGGGGTTGCTGTGAAAAAGTCTGTCGTGCAGTAAGGGCCAGAGCATTGTGCAGTGGCACAACGGCAACCCAGCATGCCAGTAGGTGCTGCCGTGCAGAACCTTGCTGTGCTGATCAGGCAGACCCCATGCATCGTGAGATACAGTGACCCCATATGCCAGAGGGGTCCCCGGAAACACTGAGGACTGCGATCTGATCTGCCAACCCCCACTGGAGAAGCAAGGGCGCCGTGGAAGCACCTGCATACCATTACCCAGGTGAGGGATCCAACAGAGTCACCTACCACTGGGAGACAAACTGGACATTTGACCGCACTGGAGGATCAGCAGAGAGCCTCTGGCTGCTGCAGGAGTGCAACCGCGAGTGAGAGGCTCTGCACCCGCTGAGTGCAGCCGCCTGAAGCCACGTGCTGCCAACTCACCTGGAATTGGCTGCATTGCTGTGAGCGCCTGCGGAAAGGGGGTGCTCTCAGGAACTCTAGACGCTTCACCTTGCTAGTGTGGGTAAGACTGATTTTGGGCCTGTTAGCCCTGTGGGAACTGGTTGCTAAGCACTGGAACACTGTTGACTTTTAAAGTCAAAGTGTACTCTTGAGCTTCGAACTACCAGTGCGGCATACCCTAGATGTTACCAATAGTGAATGGGGAATAACCACTATTACTAGAGCGAGGAGAAAGTGGGGCAGGCAACTACCAACAAAACACTAGAGCCCTGACCTCAGAGGAGACTGTGTAATTGTTTGTGAATGCCGAATTTTTCGTTTGTGTTGGTTACAAGTAGAAGTAAAATAGTTCTCTTTTTTCATAAAATTATTTGGCTGGACAATGATTTATTGCTGCCTCTGTGAGCATGTTGAGTTGTATGCCTGTGTTCATTAACCTATTATCAACCTCTTTGCTGAGGGAGCCTTGGACTGCTTGGACCACACATACCCTGAGAGTCAAGTGCAGAAGGATTATTTGGCCTCAGAGTTCATAGTAGGTTGCCCGGGACATCTGGAGCAAAAGGCTCAACCCCCACGGTTGGGCCCAGAAGCCCCTGTGTGCTACATGGCCATCTGAAAGGGGTTCTGACAATGCCACTGCACATGTATGATACTTTCACATGCACGTGTGCATGAAACTTCCACATGCATAGCAAGACTGTGGGGCATTGATAGATGTGAGCTTCAACAGAGGGAACACTGGCACCCATTTCAACAAGGCAGGCTTAATGCTGGTAAGTCTCTTCCACCACCTCAGTCTTTTCCGCAGCCATTACACAAAAACAGGATGTTACCAAATATAAATTTAAAAACATTTCTTTGCTAAAAGCTCAACACCAAGGAAGTTTGAAAGTGCAGTGGTACTTTTTAGGGAGATTTCAATGTCACTTTAATGAGTGCTTTAAGTGGTATGAATAAGGTAGGGTGTCTGTAAAGGGGCAAGGCCAAAGAAGCATAATCAGGGCTCATTTCCAAGAGCCATACACTATTTAATTAAAGTTGTGGATTAAAACATGTAAGCTAAAATCACACAGCATGCCACCTGACTAGCATTTGGGTGCCTATGTGAGTTTTCTGTTACTGCATCCAGACGGCACACAACAACAAACATGTATATCAAAAACAAGCCAGACCTATTGGCTTTGACAATGCTTGTTAGCTGTTTTGAATAAATAAATAACAATGATTTTGTTGTGAATGATTTGGATTGAAAATGTTTCACTTCTGAAAATATGAGACTGTGAATTAAAGATTACTTAGGTTTGTGAAAGGCATAATGAATGGGCTTCCAAGTGTCTTAGACACTCAGGGCCTTCTTTATGAGACGTGTCGCATCGCTGTGACAAAGCAGCGATGCAACACTTCTCAGTGTGGTCTCCTTGCGACACCATTGATGCACTGTATTTACAGTATGAGTATCATGTCGCAAGGAGTTAAAGATACGTCTGTATTACTGACGTATCTGTATGTTCAAAAGTGGTGCATTGCTAGGATGTGACACAACGCAACTCCAGCAATTTATCCTTTCACATAGGGCAAGCCCCATGTTAAAAGGCCTGTGTCACCCTTATGCCTGCCATGAGGCAGGCGTAAGTTTTTGACGCAATGGCGTCCTAGAAGTGGCGCACTGAAATCTTATAGATTTCAATGTGCCACTTCTACGAGGCTTTGATGCGGGAGAATGCCCACCCTGCATACATTATACCTGACGCAGGTATAATGTAGCGTAGGGGTTTACAAAGTGACGCATCTGCTTAGATGCGTCACTTCGTAAATATGGAGCAACGTGGCGCATTATTTACGGCGCCGCAGAGTCACAAAAAGTGATGCAACGGCAGCGCAAATGTGACACAGGGCTTCATAAATAAGCCCCTCTGGGGCTCATTTAGGAGCCCTTGTGACATTTTTGTGTCACCGGTGCATCACTTTTTGAGACGCACCGGCAACATAAAAAATGTGCCATATTGCGTCCGATTTACAAAGTGACGCATCTAGGCAGATGCGTCACTTTGTAAACCCCTGCGCCAGGTATAATGTATGCAGGGTGGGCGTTCCCCCGCAAAAAGCCTTGTAGAAGTGGTGCAATGAAATCTATGTGATTTCAGTGCACCACTTCTAGGACACCATTGCGTCAATTTCTTACGCCTGCCTCACAGCAGGCGTAAGACTGACGCAGTGCTATATTCACAGCCCTCCCCCCTGCATTGCTGGAGGTGCGTCACGCTTCCGACACAACTCTAGCAATGCGTCAGTTTTGCGCCGACAGATACGTCAGTAATACTGACATATCTGTCATTCCTTGCGACATGAAGCGTCATACAGTAAATATGACGCATCAATCATGTCGCAAGGAGGGCGCAGTGAAAACTGTTGCATCGCTGTTTTCACGCAGCGGCAGTTTTCATAAATAAGGCCCTCAATGTCTACTCTTCACACCACTTGTTTCTACAACCTCTCCCTCTGTGCTAGACACTTGCGTCACGTGCCACTCTACATCTTTCTGAAACCCTCCCTCTGTACAGCTCTCACTTTTCCACAAATAAATTGGCACCACTCTGCACTGTGCAGAGAAGCTTTGGACTGGAGGTGCCTGTAGTCTGCATACCTCTATGATCCACTGACAGGCACTGTGAGCAACTCACACTGTCTTCTGCCTCAGCATCAGAGCTTTCAATCATGCACTGTCATCAACACCTACTAACACCCTGAACTCACTCAGACACCTGGAGGTGACTCAGTTCAAAGTAAACACTATAATAAGAATCATGTTGCATGAAAAAGTTACAGAAACATACCATCTTAAGAAAAGCAAATGCTCCTAGATCAGATCAAGATAACCATTTGAAATGTAAACAGGATTACATTGCTGATGTGGAATACCTTAAGGATTTTTATGGTAATTGTTGAAAAATCTATCAGTATGTTTACCAGTAAAGTTAAGGACATGAATATTGAGCCCGATAGGGATCCGTTTCAAAGTCGGTTCTTAATTCCTGCTGGGTTGAGACCCAACAGGACTCGCCCCCTTTAAATCCCTGACTTTAACAAGATGTATGCTAATTCATTTGGGTGTCACAAGAAGAAGTGGAGTCTGATGTGTGAAATTGTAGACTATGTGCAGGGCCGGACAGGCCGTAGAGGGCATCGGGCATTTTCCCGGAAGTCTGGAAGGGTGGGGGCTGCTTTTGCAACTGGGGGCCGGTTTTGCAGCAGTGCCCCTGCCCCCTGGCGGACTGGGAGGGTGCTGGTCTGACAAAATTGCCAGGGCTGCCTTGAGTTCCCAGTCCGGCCCTGGCTTTGTGCTTTGTGAGTGATGCAGGAGTAGAGCCATGCAAATGTCATTGGTGTGTGGAGTTTAAGAAGTCTTAATGCTAATGTGTTCACTGCTATTTCATTAGTGCATGCACATTAAGAAGGTCTGCAGTCATTACAATGGCCACATTAATCCCAGGGAGTAATATCAATGGGGGAATTACCAATAACAGATTTTTTTTTTTTTTTCAGCACTGCATTATTACCTGCCCATTCCGAATTCTGCATATATTTCCTGTTACAAGCAGCAACTTCATATTTTGACTACAATGTTTCACCTGGGAAAATCTGTGTGGGGAAAACAGTCTGATTCAGGTGCAATCATTAATTTGTGGCTCATCATGGTCACTGCGATGAAGCAATCAGTATCCATTTAAGTGTTTTGCATTTGTTGTGATAGCGTGTGTGAGTGTCACTACAAGGCCTGATTGAGGAATGTAATCAAGTTCAGAGAGGTTTAGGGGATTTTATCTCCTTTGCTTTCACTTACAAATGAATTCTATATGAGAACATTTCTGTTTGAAAAGACAAATTAAAATGAGAGTTAAACTGTGAGAGTAAGAGAGTGCAAGTGGGTGTGAGTGAGGGTGACTGAGAATGAATGAGTGTGACAGAGACTGAGTGAGAATGAATGTGAGTGAGTGAATAAGAGTGTGTATGTCAGGAAGAGACAGTGGGTATGTGTGAGCATGTGCGTGAGTGAAAGTGAGTGAGAGTGAGTGAAATGAGGAGTGAAAGAATAAGTTACAGTGAGTGTAACTGATGGAGAATGAGTAAGACTGAGAGTAAGTGAGAGTAGGTGTGAGTGCAAGTTAGTGACAGTGACAGAGTAAGCATGAATAAGTGAGAATGATTGCGAGGCAATGTGAATGAGTGTGAGAATAAGTGAGGGTGAATTGAGTGGGAGTGTGTGTATGTGTGTGTGTGTTATAATTGCGAGTCTTCTGTATGGAGACACTCATGGCAACATGATATTACTGGCATAGAGAACGCAATGCTTGGCATGAGGGTACCATAGCAAAATGTGTTTACTGGCACACCAGAGGTACGTTTTGGCATATGGGATACTGTGAGAAAGTGCCCTCTTTCTTGCATGGTATGCCCCCACTTTTTGCTGAAACGCTGATGTGCTTTGACTGAGTGTGCCCTGGGCTCCTGCCAATCAGGTACCCAGGGCCTGTGTTCCTTCCCTTAACTGCATTGAAGCCTAAACCCAATTGGCATCTCTGGCCACAGGTAAGCCCCTGGTAAATGGTACCACAGGTACCCAGGGCACTGTGACCAGAGAAGGCCTCCAAGGGCTGCAGCACTTATTGTGCCACCCTTAGAGGCCCTGTACCCTGACACTCACACTCTGCCTTTGCAGACTGCGTGTCTTGGTGCAGAACAAAGTGAAGAGTCGACATGGCACACATCCCTGTGTGCCATGCCCACAAACCACTGCCCTGGCATACATCAGTCACCGCTCTAGCTGGGTGCCCTATGCCAGTGGTGAGGGTACAGGTGCATGAGCCCTGTACCCCTACAGTACCCAGGTCCATTCCTGGGCACTGTAAGTGCAGTGCTGCCATTAAGAGTATATGGTGCTGGGAGTTTGTCATTACGAACTCCACAGCACCATAATGGCTACACTGAAGACTGGGAAGTTTGGTATCAAACTTCTCAGCACATTAAACCCACACTGATGCCAGTGTGGGATTTAATGTAAATGCACAACAGAGGGCATCTTAGAGATGCCCCCTGAAACTCGACCAACTCCCAGTGACCTTACTGAGTGGCTGCTGAGGCTGCCACCACCAGACATGTTTTCCTGACCCCTGGGTCGGGAGCTTGCCGCTCTCGGGGGCCTGAAACAATGCACATCCTGGGACGAGGTGCCAAGCCTCCTCCCCCAGGATGGGCAGGGTTCACGAAGGAGAAGCTTCAAAGGCATACCGCCTTTGTGAGCCTCTCCAGACCACTTGCTGTACTCAGCAACTGGTCCCCACTGGTTCTACCCCCCACTTTGGGCGGGAGACCCGGCGGGAAAAACAAAGTGAGGAAGAGAGGTGTGCCCACCTCTGCCAACTCCACCCCTAAGGTGGGGGAGGCGAGGTGAAGCACAACCTCGAGTCCCCGCCATCTTGAGGATGGGGGGACCCAGCCAACCAAGGACAGGCTCCTGCCCCCCTCCCACTGGAGAGTGGCAGAGTAGGGGGTGTACCCACCCCTGGGAAGGGACCCATTGGTCCCTGCCCTTTACCTACCTGTAACACCCCTAAATTCAGTATTTAGGGGCACCCTGAAACTTCCTTCCTCAGATCCCGATTCCGAAACTACAAGAAGAACAAGAAGCAAGAAGACCAGCCTGTGCAGCTGCTAACAAGAGGACGACACCAACTGACTTGGCCCTAGCCCTACCGGCCTGTCGACCTCGAACCTGCTCCTGCTAAACCCCGGCGTCTCCAGTGGTCAGCAACCTCAAAAACCCCGGAGGTCCTGACTGCCTTGCTCAACCAAAGACTGGGACTCCCACGAGCAGTGGCTCTGCTCAAACATCTGCAACCCCAGGCCCCGGCCTGAAACCGTGGATCCTGCCCACTCTGCACCAGCCGAGCCCGGCCCGAGCTAAAGTGGACAAAGACCACGAGGACGTCCCCCCGGCGACTGTGACCAAGAATCCAGCACCCAAGGACTCACCTCGACGCTCCTGACGATGCCTGCAGCCTCAACACCAGGGACCCCTCCAACCGCGACCAGCAGAGGGTAAGATTTCCCGACGCCTAAAGACACCCCTGCACCCGGCACCCCACGGCCCCCTGTGCCCAACTCCTGGGTGTCTACCCCACCTACAGCTTCCCAACTTACCTCTCGAAGTGGTGGTCGCACCTGAAGAATCACCGTCCCCGAGTTTGCAGCCTTTGTTCGTGCACCAACTACCCTGTTCGACTTCCCCACTTGCCCTGAGTAAGTGACCAGGAGCTTTTCTCCCACAGCCGCGTGGCCTGCCTGCTAGCAGCCACCAACCAAAGGCACCCTGCCCGCCATAGGCTAACATTGGGCCTACTCTCTCTGCACCTGGCTGCCCCTGTGCCGCTGAGGGTGCAACAACAGTACAATCCTCAACCTGGGAGACCCCCGAGTCTTGCCCCAGAACCTTAACTCTGCCAGCCGAGTACTTACCTGAAAGCCGATAACTTACATTTTCTCCATAGGGTAACATTGACTGGTTTTCACTTGGAAATTCTTCTAAGTGTCAAGTTTTGGAACTTTGAAATATTCACTAAAAATCGTCCGAATAACAAAATCGAAATTACTCACCTGTTCACAGGAGAGATCCCAGTGCTGGATTTAGGTACCCAGCACTGACTAGAAAAACTGTGATTTTCCGATAACCTGATTTTCCTCCATAGGATAACATTGCCTGGTTTTTACCAGAAATTCTTCTAAGTGTCGATTTTTGCAACATACAAATATTCCTTAAAAATCGCCTGTTTAACAAAAACGATTTCTTTCAACTGTTTACAGAAATGCATTAGGGCTGAATCCAGGATCCAGCCCTGAGTAAGAAAAACATTCAGTAAAGTAATTCTATTGCAGTTTACTTAAAAATCCCATTGAGCTCAATGTTATAGTTATACCAAGTATTGTGTTGCCTATTGCAACCCCTGTACCTTATTGCATTCAAAGTCTATTGTTCATTGAAAGTATTCAACAAACAGCATCTTATCTTGAGAAAGTATTTTATGCAAACCTGTGGTTCTAAAATAAAATAACAGTATATTTTTTATACAAAACAATGGGCCTAGAGTTCAGTTCTTGAGTGTGTGGATTCATTTGCTGACTGAGTGTGTACATCAAATGCTTTACACTGTCCTCTGATACTGCCTTACTGCTCGACCAAGCTACCACTTTAGAGAGTAAGGTTCTAGCTAACTTTAACCTCTGCCAAACCTCTGGAGACCCTTGGACTCTATACACACTGTACCTCACTTTGGTGCAGTCATGTGTCACTGTCACTGTGCCCCATGGGAACAGTCGCCCTAAGTGGGATGGGTATGCCCAGACGTGGGTCCCTTGCTCACTGTGCCACTGGATTCAAGCTAGCCTGGCTGAAGAAGGGTGACATACCCTGAAACCGGTCCCAGAATGCTTGTTTCCGGTCCAGGGAGGACCTGGCCTGGCAGTTCGGTCTGGACTGTTCCCATGGGGCACAGGGTCAAGACTGATTTGCATATGGCTTGGTCCAAACTGGGGTGGCGTAGTGGGCAAAAGAACGATGGATTTAACCCAGATCTTTTGACTGGGGGAGAATGTTTGCATTGTCAGCATTCCGGCCATTATTTGTTTGCTGTAACACTTTTCGCCCTAAGTGGGATGGGTATGCCCAAACGTGGGTCCCTTGCTCACTGTGCCACTGGATTCAAGCTAGCCTGGCTGAAGAAGGGTGACATACCCTGAAACCGGTCCCAGGATGCTTGTTTCCAGTCCAGGGAGGACTTGGCCTGGCAGTTCGGTCTGGACTGTTCCCATATATGCAAGTCAAGACTGATTTGCATATGGCTGGGTCCAAACTGGGGTGGCGTAGTGGGCAAAAGAACGATAGATTTAACCCAGATCTTTTGACTGGGGGAGAATGTTTGCATTGTCAGCATTCCGTCCATCATTTGTTTGCTGTGTGCACATGTGGCACACATACATGCCCTAAGGGCATGTATGTCCGCCACATGGCACTTTGAAAAAGGCAAAAAGTGCATTTTTCAAGAAATCGCAAATTACCACCAACTTGAAGCTGGTGGTAATTTGCAATTCCTAAGGCCAAATCGCACTATTTTTGTGCTTCTTACATTGCATTTAAGGAATCGCAATTTGCGATTCCTTAAATGCATTCGCAAAATAGGAATCGCAAATTTTGCGATTCCTTATTTTGCGAGTGGGTTTTTGTGTGATATATTGCACACTGCTAGATTCATGATTGCAAACGCTGAAATTCTGCGAATTTCAGCGTTTGCGATCGCAATTTAGCTTGATACATACGGCCCCCAGTGTTTTAACTCCATTAGACTTGAAATCTTAGAGCCCACTGTCGGTGTGGCACGAGGTGTTTGCTCTGCCAACAGTTGGCTTTGCTTTGCTGAACACAGGGTGCCCTCAAAGGGGAGGATGCCTTTTCCCATCATTAGCCTATGGGGAGACTGACTACTGGCAGCTGAGTGATTTGCAGGGACAAAGGCCTTTTAGTTGTACCCTTGGGAGAGATGTCTATTGGCACTCTTGATAAAATCCATTCAGTCCCCAAAAACTAGGGTCCTTTGTTCGCACCTGGGTAATTGAGTACTGAGTGGTTGTGCTTATGTGATACATGTGTGAATGCTGTCTCTACTTCGAGGGCACATAACATCAGCACAAGATATAAGTTACCCTTTCTCTAGGTGGACAGGACATTCATGAGGCCTGCGAACTGGACCCCTATAGATGTATGTGATAGATTTTGACATGTTGAATCCAACTGAGATGTCCCATCTTGATTCCCAAGTCCTCTTACCACCCATAACGTTACTGGAGAGCAGATGGATCTGTAGCTAGCCAGCACTGAACCCCCAAGATCTCACTTCACTGGACACTCCAGTGACTAGAGTCATTGTCCAGTCTTTCCTTTGCCCAGCAGAATTCCCTTTTGGGTGGTGAGTATATTGTTTTTTGGAAAAGAAGCCACAGTATCAGCTCAGGACAACTCGCCTCTCATTCTAAGTTATGGGGTTGCAGAGAAACTATGTGAAAGAGAGAATGGATCATTGTGAATGAGATACTTTGTAACCATCTCTCTGTAGTAAACCCATCAAGTTAATTTTGTAAAGCATAATACTGATTGGACTAAGCCGTGACTGGTCGGCCATGCTACCATTGGAAAGTCAAGCTGTCTTCACGGAATGTGGAAGTACCCAAAGCCCTGGACCATCAGTGATAAATGGCAATGACCACCACAAATATTGCCCAGTAAACACTGTTTCCCTTGGACCCAGAGGAAAGGTCATTAACTTCTTGTCACCTAACCTAAGTACTTTAAGCACATGAGTTTGTATTCTGACTGCATGTGGAGCATCCCCTGGCCAATCATGAGCATTGTCTCATCTATCACAGGAGGGCTTGATGCATCAGAAGGTCTGCTTTATTTAGGGCGGAACTCCCCACGCAGGATTTCTCCTGCCCAATCCAGAGAGTCACTAGTGGTCGGTTTAGAAATCTCCCTGTAGATTAGGCTCCTGTTATTATATTTCGCAGATAAAAACCTGTTTTGTGGAGTTGTTTCTGAAGAAGAAACATTACAGAGTAGACCTCCATAAGACAGATGCCCATCCAGTTTTTTTAGAAAGTTCTTCAACCACAGTAGCCAATGTGAGAAAGGGGCTGTCCAAAAATCACTTTCTATATATGTTGTATGTTGTGCAATGACAGAGCTAAAGCTGACAGAGCGAATGACAGAGCTACAGGGTGTATGTCCTGACGGAATAATTCCAGCAAACCATAGGCAGTGGAAACCAGATCACAATTCATGCAGGAATACAGGAAAAGCATTACTGAGACCAGATCACAATTACAGACTGGAATACAGAAAAACCATTACTGAGATCAGATTTGGTGAAAAGTGTTGAAGACAACATTATGCTTCCTAACATTAAATCAGGTGATTTTAAACCATGCACCCTCTTTTTGCATAACTTTCCATCACAGATGTGATTCCTTGGTTCTGGCCAGATGGTCACTGTCTAGTTTTGAGAGGGACAAGTCCCCTCTTTTTGCATTCATTCACTCTTTTTCCATTAATTCTCTCTTTCTCTTTCTCCCTCTCTCTTTTGGTCACTGCTGTGCATGCTGCCCCAAGCCCTGGGGAGTTGGAGACAAAGACTGCAAGTCAAAAACCGGCCAACACAGGCACCATCCCTCTAGAAAGTGCCCAATGGAATAAATATCCAGTCTTGCCATGGGGAAGGATGTCGCCAGGCCATTTCCAATGCTGTAATTAACTAATTAAGAGGGTCGATGCGCAAGATCTTCATAAAACTTTAGGAGCCTTTGTAAGACTTAGTCCAAGGTTAATAAATAAACCCGCGCGAGACAAGGATTCCACTTTAAAAATCCATGGGTTTATTCAAACAATAATCATTACAGAAAGCAAAAAAGAATTAGTTAATTGGACATCAGCATCAATAAAATAGTCAAATTATAATTCTGACAGAGGACTAACAAAAGGTCAGCGTCTGAAGGACACCCCAGAAAAATACTAAGTAATAGATTAGCGGAGAGTTTGCATCCACAGAAAGAAGCCAAAAGACGTTCAGCTCCAAAATACAGCACTTTTTATAACGTTTTAGAGCAGAGGAGCCAAACACATTTCATAATTGGTTATGGCATGAAATAGTTGAACTAGTAAAGTTTACAACCGGTAAGCCAGTAAATATTGTGATTCTAGAGAACCCTACTTCCTAAAGCATCTCATTGATTAAGCTATGCAGAAGTAATTAAGGAAATTAATTGGCATTTTATCTAATATAGAAATACATCAGTCCGTTCAACAAATGAATGTCATAATGTTCATCAGGAAACCTTGAAGGTTACAGAATAAGGAACATCCCAGACATTGCTTCCTCGAGCTGAATACATATTACATTACACACGCCACACTTGAGACTTCTTTCCAATGACCTGCCTAAATGAAAAACCACAAAAGCATACAAAAAGGGATAAAGGCTTGGTCACATGAAATAAACTTGCATTGTTATTCTGCAAATGTGAATAGCTGTCAGTGCAAGGTGACTAGACCTCAGTCATGTTAACTGACCATATGCAAATTAGGCATTATCTTCTAATTAGTAAAATACTCGCCCACACCATCGGGAGACCAAAGTGTTCAGTTCGGATTCTTTCTTGAAATACGTTTTCTGGTGTGTCTCTCCAAAGTGTGGGTGTGCCTTTTTTTCCAGTGAGGTTGTGGCACGGCTGGCCAAGGGCTCCAAAGTGGTTCACATGTCTTCCAATGAGGCAGATTGCTTGGTCATCACATTCTTTCTGGAGCAGTTCTCGGCCAGGGTATCTAGGTCTTGGGTCACACCCTCTGTCTCTTGTGCTCAAAAACCCTAGGTAAGAAAACAAGATCTCTGCAACTGCTAAAAGGACTGCTGGTGAATGCAGTGAGGGTGTATGTCCGGTTAAAGCTGATTGGACTAAGATTTCAAATTATAAGCAAGATAAGGATGAATCACCAGCAGATTACTTAGACAGGTTAAAGGATGCGTTTGAGCGTTATTCTGGTATTACTAACCCCACAGAACAAGCTTGGTGCTGCCTTTGTACAGGGATTGTTACAGATTGAGCAGAATCAGGTGAAATGCGATTATTATTGGATGGTAAACCAAGGGCTTAGCTTAATTGGTTACTATAGCAAACCACTGGATGTCAGAACAAGAGCGTTAGAAAGATTCAAATGAATCTAAATTAATTTTGTTGCAATTACAATAAAGGTAACAACTAGTAAAGGTAAGAGGAAGAAACCAGAGAAATCAGAAGAAAGACTTAGGAGGCTACAAGGCCAGAAAGGGAGGGGGACGGGCTGGCTGGGGTGGTGGGCACTGGAGGAATGATCAAGTGATCCAGAGTAATCATTTTTTAATTGTGGGCTGTTTGGCCAATGGAAAATGGACTGTCCAAATCTTGCCCCGTACCCCTGCCTTTCCAAATTTGTCCAGATTAACTACAATCAGTACTAAGATTACTAGGACAGCCCATTAGGTGCCAACTGTACCTTTATCCCAGTTGATCAGAACTCCCCAAAAATGAAATGCACCAATAATGGGAAGGCAACCTTATGCCTCTTTGGTACTGAAGCCAGCTGGTCTGTCCTCAGATCCTCAGAATTTCCTTCCAAATTTCTTTCAGGCTTCTCCATCGATGCAGTTGGCATCTCCAACCAGAACGTTCCTCATCACATTTAAGACTACGTCCCTGCCTCCCTAGGTCTGATTACTGGTTAACCAGCTTTTCTATTAAGCCTCACATCCCCTGCAAACCTGCTAGCAAGAGACCTGCTTTATAAGTTGAACTGTACTGTTTTCTGTACCAATTATGGTGTTTTCTTGAATGTTCCACCTCATCTGAAGAGGAGGTTTTGGTCATCCCTTGTGAATCAAATTTGCCTCCTATTGAATGCTATTCCCATATCTCTGATGAACTGAACAAACTGTTTAACAGGCCACTTCTAAGTTGAGGTCTATAGGTGCAAATGATGTTGGTTATTTTGCAACAGTGGAACCCATCAAGATTAAAGTAAACCCATTGAAGAAGCCGTCTTGCATCCCACAATACTCTGTCCTGAAGCTAATGGAGTTTCTAATCTCATCAAACAGGGAATTCTTGTGCCTACCATTAGCGCTGTAATTCATCCATTCATACAAGAATCGTGCTATCAATAACAGTGATTTTCAGCTTTCCAGTAGTCCCTAACCCCCGCAAACATCCTTTCCTGCATCCCAGAAACAGCCCAGTGGGTTACCGTGGTAGAAATGTGTTCCACCTTCTTTTCTATTCCCGTACACAAAGACAGTCAATACCTCTTCACATTCTCACTTAGTAGATCTTACTTAACATGGCAGAGACTTCATGAAGGGTTTTCAGATTCTCCTTCTATCTTTTCCAGAGTTTTAAAGAAAGTTTGGGACACTGGACGTCCCCGACAACTCCAGTCCAGTCTAGCATGTTGATGACTACTAACTGCACATGTCACTCAACCAATGCGATGTAGACTCAGTATATTTGTAGACTGAATAGGCCAACAAGGGACATACAGCGTCTAAGCTTCTTGTGTGTGATAGCTGGGCCATGTCATTTTTGCTGGTGATTGTCACCTGTCAACGGAACTAATAAAGCCATCTGCAAGTTACCCAGTATGGGGCCCATCTTCCAAGTCCGCACTTTCTTGGCTGGATATTGTTGACAGTGAATCCTCGGATTCACTGCCCTGGTGTGCCCATTGTAAACTTTTGTAAAGAAGAACACCCTGGACTCCACACATAGATCAGAGGAGGCAGAGAGTGTCTTTGTGAAGGTAAAGTAGGCATTGGCTGCTGCACCTCCCCTGTGCACCCAGACTAAACCATTGAAGTTTTATTCCAATGAAAGACGTGGGTATGCTCTTGGAGAATCAGTGCAAAATCATGGGGAGCAGCAAAAGCCAGTTGCAGATTCTTCACCCACCGGTGACCCCGTAGCAGCAGGGCTCCCGACATGCATGGGCTTGGTTGCAGTGGCTGCCTACCTTGTGGTAGACTCTGAGAACTTTGTACTGGCTTCCACTTTAATTGTATGTCCCTCACTCAGTCACAGCTTAACTTTTTACCGCTAGAATGCAACATTTGTGTACTGTCAGGTAATGCTGATACAAAATTATCTTGTTGTCCCCTTTTCACATCACCCTAGTTCATGGCCCCACCCTGAACCCCGCCTCTTTGATGCCCACCTCCCAAGAGGTAGAACCCCATGATAGCCTTGTAGTCACTGAACATGTCACTAAGCCCCACACTGATCTCACTGATACACCAACACCCAATAGGTAACTTGTTTATTTTGTTGGTGGTTCGTGTCTTAAAAATGATACTAAAAATCTAACTCCTGGTTACACCTTCCATACTATATATGAGGTTGTCGAATGTAGACATTCATTCCGCATGGGTAGCTTAACTTCTAGCCCTGGCCAGAGAGTGCATCTTCGCTGAGAGAAATATTGTCACCAAATTACAGACTTCAAGTATACCTTTTGAGTGGCCTGTGATTTTGGGCTGCTGTAGATGCAGCGAGGATTCATGACCTCTGCAGGGACCCCTAATAAAATGGAATGTATTTGAAAAGAATGTTGACTGCCCTTCTGCTACTTACCAAAATCACTGTCAATAAATGTGCTGCCAACCAACCAGTCTTACATTAAGTGACCGGAGGGAACGCCCTCATAGATCAAGTGGTTAAACAAGCTACTCTTTCACTTCACTGTGAGGCTACCATTTTTATTTTAAGGTCTGATGTTTCTCTATGCCCAGTCTCCAAGAGTCAGCCCTATGACAAAAACAAGTTCAGATGATGAGAAGTAAAATTGGATTACATTGAATTGTAAAATGGACCCAGAAGGAGTGTGGAAGGATGGCAGTGGTAGAGTGGCAGTCCCAAATTTTCTGCACCCCAACCTTGCCAGAATACATCATGATTAGACTGCCCTGTTTTCAGTGTTTATTTTATGTGGATTTCAGTGAAGTTTTCTCTGTGTTTTCCAAACCTTTTGAAATTAGAGCATATTCAGCTGCCTAACCAACCAAAATAGACAAAACTATGTTTTTCCAATGTTTACAAAACAAGTTGTTTTGCAGTGATTGTTATAAAAATACATATTTAATTTAAAGGAGAAGTAATGCAGGGTATTTAGTGTCTTCCCATTTGTATTTGTAGACTGTTTCAAGCTTAGAATGTCTGTGTATTACATGCTCACTGATAGCCACATCTCATTACCCTCACTTACATCTCACAACCTCATACACTCGCTCTTTCAGGACCATGTCTGTTTGACAGGAAAATTAATGGATTAACAAAACTAAGAGTGCTGTATTCAAATGTTTTATTAAACAAATTTCTGGACACAGTTGGGGGTAATTCACCTTCTCCTTACTGAATATTATGACACTATAGGGGTGGTCAAACCTGCAAACAGCATAGTGTCTTGTGAAATCTTTTAAATTTTGAATTACACCAGAATATTTTGTAGCCCTGCATTCCAGGGCACATGAGACTTGGTGCTTCAGGCATGCTTGCCACTGCTTTTTTTCACTCTTTGCCTGACTGCAAAAAGATGGTGCTGTTGTTTTGTGAACATCACATTGTATTCTGGGACTTGAAATGTTATATGAACATTGTAACTATGGGCTTACAAATCCCAGCTGTAAAGTGCAGTTGGGTAAAAAGCCAGGATTAGCTGAAGGTATCACACATAACAACGGGGTACCTTGCAGCTATTACATTTGTTGGTATGTGGAAAGCCTTCTATCATGTTTTCAGCACTGTCCCATTTGCATGGTGAAAGCATATTTTTCATAGGTACCTGTCACTACACCTTACAACGAAAGGTTAAGTCATAGCGTGTTTGGCAGGTGTGTCTATGGGTAAATGTACATATTGGCAAATATTCTATGAGCCAGCCACAGTGAAGTAATTGAACACTGCCAAAAGATCACATTTTGTTTTCAATATTCCCTGATTCTAATCAGTGTATAAAATAATTCGATCAGACCTAAAACAAGCTACTAAACCCTGCACCTTTACTCCGAGTAAACAAAGTTGGAGGAAACAAAAGGAAGAAGAAACAATATTTTAGTGGCATCCTTGAACAACAAAACTCAAGCAGAATAATCGTAGACCAGTTTTTCTTGCTGCTACCTTGTATAATAAGCTTTCATTGTGTTAGCCTCTTTAGAAAGAAATAAAAATGACTCATTCTTTCTCACTTTGTTTATGTGTTTACACTGATGAGGGCTGTTTCCCTTTCGGTGGAGTTTTGTCAGTTATTATAGGTTTAACCTGAAACAGGATAGCCTTATCATACGTTTGCCCATGTAAGGAGGGATGTCATGGTATGGGCTGCATCTACCCATTGGTTTGCACCTTTCTTTCCCTCCATTGCGCAGAATGAATGCAATACATGTGTTACGTGTCAAGCCCATAATGTTGGAAAGGGAATTAAGTCCGCCTCCACAGCCCACCCTCCGCTTTGGTGCCTCTTCATTTATTGCAGTTCCACTTTTTCCAAATGCCCAGATGTTGGCCCTAATTACTTGTGGTAGTAATTTTATATTTTCTGGTTGGGTGGGGGGTATCTTTGCACCTGAGTGCATGCCATTACAGCTATCAAGAAGTTGTTGTGAGACTTCAAACACCATTTCAGAGTTGCTCAACGACTGCCCAACGACGCGGGCCCACACTTAATTTCTTCTGTAGTTCAGGGGATCTGCAAAGCCTTAGAAATATGCCAACACTTTAACTGTGCGTACCATCTCGAATCTCCAGGCAATATAAAACACATCACCACCATCAAAAACAAATTAGAGAACATAAGTTTCAAGACTCATCTCAAGTGGCCTGACGCCTTGCTATTGGCTCTTTGGTCAATCCGAACTACTCCTAGCCAGAAAACTAGATTGTCCACCTTTGAAATAATCATGGGTAAACTGATGATACTACCCTCTAACCTGCCTGTCCCACCATCAGCTCTGAACTTACAGTTAAATAATAATGTGGTCATAAAGTACTCGAGGCATTTGATTCACTGCCTGTGCTGTTTCATGTTCTCCGGTGCAAGCTGCTCTTCCAGAGTGCCCTTCTGATCCTTGCCACAGCTTGGAGCCCAGCAGCAAGGTATATATGAAGGAGCATCAATAGACGACTTCTCTGCAACTGCAAAAGAAGGGTCCTTAGCAATCCCTGCTGATCACCAACACGAATGTCAAGTGCCATGCATGAGCTGCCCACCTGGATCCACTCATCGCACTGCAAGCGTGCACTTGCCCCATCGGATGCTGCTGCTCCAGCAACTGCTCCAGTTTAAGGACCTGATCCAGCACTTTCAGAGGATTGTCTTCATTGCTTCCTGCTGACGTTGAGGGAGTTCCACAGGATACCTCTTCTCCTTTTTGGTGTTACTTCTCTGTCCGAGGTGAGTAGCAGGCTTCCCGACACCGGATCCCACTGTGGTTCTTGCCCGTTTGCTTTGATACCATTCTTGTTCTCTGGCTTCTTGTGGGGTACCTCATGGAAACTGAGTGGGGGGCTGGTGTAAAGCCAAATTGCACTGCGCCTGTCCTTGGAAGGTGGCCGCCAATCTGTGTACCACAGCAACTCCTACTTGCTCTTGCTAATTAAAAAAAATCGCTTGACAATAAATCTTTCTTCTACTACATTTCGAATCCCACTTTCCTACCAGCCAGTTATTTCATAAGCTATGTTACCAAGAGGCATGTGTCAATTCCTACTGTGGCAAGTGCACTTACACCTGGGTTCTCTGAGACTGGACTGAGATTTGTTACCCTGAATATGTGGTCCCGACCATCACTCTGCTGAACAATTCCTTCAATGCCAACGAAGGCACCGTGAAGTATGTCAGTCAAATAGAATTCACCAACAAAATAAATGTTATGTTTCCAAGGCGAAAAGAAGGTTTCTAAAAAGTTAGCAAAATCAGCAATGGCGTCACATTTTTTCTGGTTAAAAATATTATTATAAAAATGTACAAATAAAATATCAAATAAACCATTGGGAGAATCCTAACCACTAAGAAGTGGGGGGAAGACCATAGTTTCCTAGCATGAACTGGGAGGAGTTTATTTGATCTAAGTGTTGTCACAACTCCCTTCGCTTTACCTGATAATGAATCTACAGCTGACATAATATAAATTGGAATAACCTTCCACGTATAGGTTATCCTGCATCCGTGTTTCTTGTAAGAAAATCATTTCATAATTCTTAGCAAATAACAACCAGTCTGTATTTGATAATTTAGAGCGGGCACCAGCAATGTTCCATGAGAGGATCCTCAGCTGTCCTGCTTGTGGGTGGACCCTATAGGTTGTTAGCTGAGGATGAGGGTCTGATATTGGGCTCCTAATATTAAGGACAGGTGGGGTGCGGGGGTATGAAGAAGAGTTAACTCAGATGGGTCCTTACCATGACTAGGTAGTCATTCTACTTCATTTAAGGGTGTCAGAGCATCGAATCTATTGTGGGATGCCACATTGTATGTAGCCTGGTGTCCCTGGGGCCGTCTATTTTGGCACTCTTGCGTTCGGAGGTAATTTATTCGATTTGGGTGAAGCCTGTAAATATACTCCAAAGGTTGAGCATGGATGGGGTTTTTGTCATCTAGTAGGTGCTTTAATGAAGATAGTAAATGGCAGTGGCGGCCGGTTCGGATCCTGGGTGGCGGGGCGGAGAAGCGAGGGGGTAAGGGATTATAAAAAAAAACAAAAATACACTTACCTCCTCGCCGCTCTGTCCCACGTCGTCTCTCCTCCGTTGGCCGAACAGGAAGCAGCCAGGCTTCCCTGATCCAATCATAACACTGTAATGCAGCGTTGTGATTGGTCTGAGCATCGAAATTCGGCGCTCAGACGGGGACTGGGGGCCTAGGCATGTTCTCCACCCAGGCTGTAATGCAGCCTGGGTGGAGAACATGCTCAGTGCGCATGACTGTTTGGCCGGCCCGAGACGGCCGGGAAAGCATCATGCACACTTCAGTGTGCCCTCCACTTCTCCTCTGCCCTGCTCTGTGAGCAGAGCAGCCCTGCCCCGCCCCCATGCTGCCACAGCAGCAACAAATAAAAGGATAATAACATTGCGTTATTATCATTTTATTTTTCCTTTTTTTCACTGCTGTAAGGCAGTGGGGCGAAGCTCCTCCGCCTTAGCGGAGAACCGCCACTTATAAATGGCCAACCATGTGGGGATTTTTCAGGTTAATCACAATGCAATCTCCCTTGATATTTTGGGGTATAAACCAACCCACCCCACCCTACGAGCTGAAAGGACTTCATTTGCCACATCACCTACCACCCCGAGGATTTCTTCAGCCAGTGTGTTGTTTTGTGTTTTAGGGACTTACCATCTTCCCTCGAGCTCTGATGTACAGGGGGGGCATTTTTTAGAACAATAATGTAGGGGGTACATTCTAGGGGTAACTGCAAAATATCTTAACGTGAAGGAGAGCTATGAGGAATTAGGGTGTTCGTATGATGGACCAAGTGGCCTAAGTTGGTAACGGGCCTTTGTTTCTGTACAGCTGGCCCAATACTTCCAATGTTATTACTCTGACAATGTTTTTTAATTATTGTGACCCGAGATGTTAAGGATCTAGATGTCGGCACAGTGGTGGGAGGCGGTGTGGTCTCTGGAGAGCTCAGCTGATGTTGTGTGACCGATTTTTCTATCAATATAGACAGTTGACTCCAAATTTCTGAATTGAGACATTAGATTTTCCAACCTCAAAAACAAGAGACTGCAGAGTTTTTTTGTTTATGGCACTTATCGCGTCCACCCCCGCAAAGGACTTATTATGATTACTCCGGGCATTGTTATAGTGTTCCCTTGTGGAAACGTCACAGGATTGAGAGTTGTCTGTCAGTTTCCTGTGAGCGCGAGTTGTCTCCCTTTTCTTCTTTTTATTTGGAGGGGCCCCAGGATGGTATTTTCTTCCTCAGTAGTGTCGATGGGCTCATTTAGGTTTGTGCTACCCCCCCCCCCCCATTCTTCTCATTAGGCCGTGGTATGCCTTGATGGTGGCTTATGTTAGTGTTTTTACAGTTGCCTCTCTCTCCATCATCTAAGCGGCCTTCCACATTTACCACCGTGACTATAGGCTCTATCGGGATTTGGTGGGATTGAAGTTGTACTGCCTCAATCCGCTCTTCAAACTCTTTAAATCTCAGAACTGATGGCCCCCGTCACAGATGACAAGTACTTCATAGTGTAAGACGTGGCCTTCGAGGTACCCTCTTTATGCACTCTGGAAGGGGTCGCCTTTCTCTTCCCCATCTCTAAACTAGAAGGCCTTCCTTATGCCAATATGAGCCTGACGATGGTGGAATAAAGACGAAGAGGGGAGCCCAGCCCAGCCTCGTCCGGGCTCCGAGGGGCGCAGACGGGCTTCCTCTTGACCTGGGTATGTACCCAGGGGCATGCACCCGGGCACGTCGCGCGCTGCGGGTAGAAATCGGCATTTATGAGCACCCGGGTGGCGCAATTTGGTCCTGCCCTCACCTCCCCTTTAAGTGCTGGGTTTTGTGGGCCTTGAAGTCCTGGCCTGAACTTGTTGTATGTCTCTATTCATTTATTTCGTTTTAATAAACCAGCCGGGTCTGGTGGCTTAGTGGACTAATGCATACACTGTAGGCCTGTGTTCAACCTCATGGTCACAGGTGCCAATCCCGGCGGGTCCACTCAGCCTTTCATCCTTCTAAGGTCGATAAAATGAGTATCATTGAGTTGGGTAACAATTAAGATCTGTTATTATGTGCCAAGAGGCCTACGGCTAGAGGTGCGCTTTACAAATACACATGTTATGTTATGTAATAGCACTGCTCAGACCAAACTAAGTTCTCTGACCAAACTACAGTGTAGGTGCACTTTATATATAGAGGAGGAGTGTAGGAGGCTGGCTTAGTATATGGTGCTCACATATGTAAGTGTAGCACCCTGCACTAATCCAGACAACCCTTCCGGTGATTTTAGTGGTCTTAGACAACCTTAGAAAGCTCTCTAAGTGGTAGCTGTGGAGAGCAGCCTTCAGGCTTAGTCAAGAAGGAGTTTAAGCAGCTTGTTTTACCAGAATGTATTCTTATTGGTATAGATTAAGTGAAAAAGAACCACACAGTGTATTTATAAAAATATCTATTTATTATAAGACACTCACTAACACATACAAATATCTCCTACCCGGAGATATACACAATGCACACAATACTTTTCAATAGAAAGAGGTAAGTAGCACGAATACACAGTGGTCACCCGGGGGGACCAAACCATATACTAAAATAGTGGAATGCGAACCACGACTCAAGTCAAGACTTTACCCAGAAGACGTAGAAGCGCTGGGAACCCAAGGAACCACCCAAGGTAAGGACCCAGGAACCCCACGGAGGCCGTGTGCAGAGTGGGAACACGACCGCGCACTTAATGCAAGTCAATGGGTAAGTCGCGGTTGCAATTTTTAAGAGGAAGGACCCTTCCCAGTGGACCCTGAAGAAACCCGTGGAAGACAGAATGTTAGAGAGTCACCCCACCCGCGGATACCCTAGGAACCAGGATACCTACACCAGGGAAGCTGGGTGCATAGCTGCGAAGTGGTGTCGGAAGCCGCAGTCAAACTCAATGGAGGACTTCAGGAAGATGCCGCTGGCGAAGAAGGTGAAAGTGTTCAGTGGAACCCAAAGGTGGATTCAAGATAAGAAGTACCTGCAACCAGAGGGGACAGAGTCTATGCCACTCAGGAGTGACCTGGGAGCACGGAAGACGAATGCCCACCGATGTTGGGTGTTGCAGAAGAGTTGACAGTGACCTTGGAGCTGCAGCTGTGGGGACCAGGCGACGCTGTGGATGACCAGGAGCCATTCACGAGCTGCTCCACGTCGGATGTCGAGAGTTGAGGGGTCGATGTCCATCAGGAGCACCAACAAGCCTTGGCAACTGCAACCAACGTGGAAAGCAAAAAGGTGCAGTGTCGGGACCAGCAAGGTCCAAGTGACTCACCACAAACAGGGGAGTCAGAGTAGGCCAGAGCAATGAGGGGAGTCCACTGGAATCAAAGAAGACCCTCAAGAGGACCCACAGGCCGGAGGCACTGGAGTCGCAAGAGGACCTCGAGCAGCTCACCAAATATGCAGGCCCACGGTGTAAGTGATGCGGTGAGGACGAAGATCTTGGTCACAGGAGATGCTTGAGGTTGAGGCTACTTGGAGCCCAAAGATCTCCGAGGAAGAGAGCCAACAAGCCTTTGCAACGGCAAGTCGACGTGGTGCACAGGGGTTTGGTTCCTGCGGTTCCGACAAGGGATACTGGCCTCAAACTCGGTGAGAAGACAATGCAGGCCTCAAGGAAGTTGTAGAACCACCATCTGTGTTGCTGATCCTTTTGGAGTCCATGGGAGCCCAAGAGCAGCAGGCTGGTTAGCTTGGTTGCGGTGCCTGCAGATGCAGGGAAGTGGCTCCTTCACTTCAAGGGAGATTCCTTCAGGTGTCTTGGATGTCCACAGGCCTTGGAAGGTTCCTGTATGGAGCACAGGCACGGACGTTGCAGCAGACGAGAAGGACGACGAGACCAGGAGCAGCAGGAGTCTTCCCAGTTGCAGTCTCGGTGCCCAGAGCAGAGTCCAGCGAAGTCCAGAGTGTCCAGACGGTCGAAGATGAAGTGGTATCTTGATCTGAATCTTGTCCCATGACAAATCTAGGGACCCAACCACAGGTAAGCCCTTAAGTTCCCTAAGGAAAGGGTTGGGATGATTCAGGGTTCCCTCCCAGGGGAGGGGCTGGACAGTGGGGAGGATACTCCCATGTCCTTTGTCCAGTTTTGCGCCAGATGTTCCCTGAACTGGTTTGAAATGGACTATGCAAGGAGGGCACCAAATGTGTCCTTCAAGCAGACTGAGTGACGCTGGCAAGCGCCCCCACCTGCCCCAATACACTAAACCCTGTCTGGGAGGTGGTCGCACCTCCCTGTGACAGGATACCTATTGTTCTGCCTTCCCCTGCCCGAGCTTGACTCAGCAGCAGGAGGGCAGAAACAAGTCTCTGGTCGGCAACAGCCCTAGCTTGCTGTCCGGTTCTGGAGGAGCTTTACAGTGCATGGAATCATACCTCCCATGGAATCATACCTCCCACACCGTTTACGGTGTGGGGGTATGATTCCAACATGTTTGATACCAAACATGACAGGGTTCGTTACAGCCAGTTTGGAGATGGTCACCGCGTAATGACGCATGGCCACTCTATATATCGTAATGGCTGATGCACTTATAACTCGGGAGAATGGACTCCGAAGGTTGTAGGGGTGTCCTGCTCATGCAGGGGCACCCTCACACTTAGAACCGAGCACCCTGCCTTCAGGATTGAAAGGCCTGCTTTAGGGGTGACTTAAAGGTTTTAAGTGCAGTGACCTCAGAGATGGGGAAGCCTATCTCTATCGTAAGTGGTGCTAGCACCAGCCTACACCGGCTGCAATGGCAGGCCTGTAGTCACAGTTTGAGTAGTCTCCCATGAGTGGCATAATACATTCATCAGCCCATGGGGGGGCCCTGGTGTACTTATGCCCTGGGTACCTCAGTACCATATAGCCAATCTGGGATGTACCCAAGTACTCACCATAACAAATTTAGGGGAGAAAGCACAGAGACTGGGGTCCTGATTGGGAGGATCCCAGGGAGACCAGTCAGAAACAGCATAGCACCAGGCAAAAAAGTGGGGGTAACCATGCAGAAGGATCCTACCTTCCTACAAGGAGGATATCACACATGCCTCAGTATGAGAAGAAACAGTCAAGCTTTACAGGTCAGGATGATGACAGTATTGTATGCATCAATACAAATGGCATACATCAAAGTGCAATCCAGTAAGCAGGAGCAGCAGTGCAGGCAGTGAGGATGACACTATCTGATGCATCAATATAAATAACACACAGTTCGACAAAGCTAGCTCCAGATAGGATGATTGATTCTGCACATGCCACGCTGACCCCAAGTCTCAATCCCCCACCACACCCTCCCCCCGCAAGGACAGGACGCAACATTAAACCTTCTACGATGGCCTTATATGCCCACACATGCGCAACAAGTCTATACTGCTGTTGGTCACCCTCCACTTCGGGTAGCCTTATGGCACGGCCGCACCTCACCCACAATGACAGCAAGTATGATAATAAATAAAAATATAAAAATATAAAAACAGGCCACAGTTCTGTTCTTGTTCTCATGGTTATGCATTTATGCACCATTTCGACTACATGCTACTAGCCAGCATAGACTAATGTGTATCAGTTTAAGTGACATGTCCTTCTGTGAAATCTGGTGTAAACGCTGTAAATGAAAAGGTAAAACTTCAATAAAGATGGTTGAAAAATAAATAAATAACAGTACAATCCAGTGAGGAGGAGCAGCAGTGCATGTAGTGAGGATGGCAGTGGAATATGCAGCAATGTAATTTACATGCAGTGGGTGGGAGCATCAATACAGGTGGATGGAGGGAAAGAGAAGGAAACCAAGTCGACATTTGCTGTAATGTCACGTGTCCAGAGGGAAATAGAAGCACCTCGACAAGAAACCTAGGTAGAGAGACGTGCTGTGACGTAGGATCAGCAGGTGTCTCTGGGGCTTCTTCAATCTAGATCTGACCCGAGGTGGTGAGGTCCAAACAACGAGCCATTTCTGGAGTAAGCAAGCAAGCTACCGTGTAGGGTGACCAACCGTCCGTAAATTTCACGGACCGTCTGTAATTTGGACCTCACATCCGTTGTCCGTCAGCATCCCTATTACGGACACCTTTTGTCCGTAATTTTGGGCCTTTCAGGGAGCAGAGCTGTTCCCTGTGAGAGGCCTCAGCTCCCTGATGGGGCCGCCTCGCACTCCTCCTCGGAGCACAATAGCAGCCCCACCCCGCCCATTGTCATTCTGTATGCAGGCTGATTGCCACATACAGAATGACAATGCCCAGTTTGGGGTGGTACAGCATGTGGTGGGCCTCCTCCTGCCACGGTCTAGGGCAGGGCATTCTGTTAGGGTTAGATGGAAGAAATGTACAAAACAAATGTACAAAGTTAAAAAGAAGAGGTTATAGTTCTTACACAGTCTCATCATTTCAGAGCTGAAGCTTTTTTATTAGTATATAAAACAAAGCCATAGTTCCTGCTTTTTTATTTATTTTATGCAACTAACATCTATTGACAAAGCCAATAGTCATGGCTTGTTGTAGATCTAATGTTACTGGATGCAATGATAGAAACAGCAAAATACCAGTCGGCTGGCACAAAATGCTCAGCACATATTTTTAGCTGAGGTGTTTTAAGCCACGCCCTTAATTACATCAGACACGCCCCTTGGAGAGACCCCCAATTTTTTCATCCCACTTAAAGCCTTGGAAACAACACCATGTCACAGTCACCTCACGTCCTGGCACTGTGCATCATGCATGACTCATGACTTCCAAGTTTTCAGATTGTCTATGTGCAGGGGCATAGTGAACCCTCCCCCACCCCACGTCACCCCTTGCTTTAGGAACCACAGCTAGGGTGAAGTTCTTGATGTGCCTCTTCTGTCCGCAACTGGATGCGTGGTTGGATGGGTGGGTGGATGGGTGAAGGATGGGTGGCTAAGTGAAAGGGGAATGGAGAGAGAAAGGGACGATGGATGGATGGATGGATGAGTGAAAGCATGGATATGTAAGTAAGTCCGTTTTTATATAGCGCAGCTACTCACCCTTACGGGTCTCAAGGCGCTGGGGGCCGGAGTGGAAATTAAGTGAGCTATTGCCCAGAGTCACATGGTGCTGAGCTGAGCTGCCGCCGGAGCCGGGGATCGAACCGTGAACCCTGAGCTCCGAAGTCAGCTGCCCTGGCCGCTGCACCACACCTCTCCATGGATGAATGATTGACAGAATGGATGGGGGAATGGGTACATGGATGAGTGAACAGAAGAATGTAAAGATGGATGAGTGAAATAATGCATACATGAGTGAAAGGGAGGGTGGAGAGCTGGAAGAAAGGATGGATGGATGAGTGAAAGGGTGAATGGGTGGACGGATGAGTGACTGGCTGGATGGGTGAAAGGGTAAATGGTTGGATGGATGAGTGAATTGATGGATGGGTGGAAGAGTGCATGGATGAGTGAAAGGATGGCTTGGGTGAAATTGTAAATGGTTGGGTGGATGAGTGAATGGATGGATGGGTGGAAGAGTGGATGGATGAGTGAAAGGATGGATTGGGTGAAAGGGTGGATGGATGGATGAGTGAAAGGGTGAATGAAGGGGTGGATGAGTGAAATGATGGATGGAACGATAGATGATGGATTGGTTTGCAAATGGTTGAAAAGGTTTGGATATGGACGGACACACAGATGGAAGGACAGAATGAATGGTGAAAGACTGAATGATGGATGAAAGAATTAATAGATGACAGAATGTAAATCTGAAATAGTGGATATCAGGGGTTTGATGGAAGGATGAATGGCTAGATCCTTGGACAAGAGAGCTCTTCTGGGGAGGTTTGTGATGACTTACTTTGCTTTCTTTGTGCCATAAGAGCTTTAGTTCAAAGTGGGAGGTATTTAAATTTTCTGGCTACTCCCTTGCCTATGTGTTACTATTCTGTATTTGCTGTGTGCTTATGTGTGGGATCTATACATCATGCATATGACATTTTGAGTGACACCCAACTGCTACTTGAATGTTACACTAGTAATTGTAAATGTTTGCATGTTTTTTTTTAGGTGTAAGATTTAAGGGAGAGCCTCGTAGTGCCATGAGCTGTGCTTGAGATGTATATTGTGTTTGTAGCAATAGGCAAGGAGTCAAAAATAAACTATGTAATAGTGTATCGACAGTGCATTCTTTAAGAAAGCTGCAGGGAAAAGCACCTTTGTGACTTCAGTCAGCTTGTGCAACTCTCTGTGAAGCCCCCCTAAGCAAAGTCAGATTCCATATTTTAAGTTCCACTTGCTGAAACATCCATAATGCGTTCCCTATAGTGGGTTCATCACAGCAATCCTCCCTTTAGTTCACCTATGTGTGCTGCTTTACATCTCACAATGGCACTCAGATATGAGAAGCTAGTAACAAAGTCTATCCGAGCAGATCTTCCTGACCACTTCTCTCACCAAACATGCCTGCTCAGGACCATGAGTTGTAAACAAAATATCAGATTGGACAACCCAGTGCAGTAACCATATAAACAGGTTATCATCATATGAAATACCACAAAAAGACCTGCACAGTTGCTCAAAGCTGCACGCATACCGAAAAAACGTGAAGTGCACGATTGTCTCAACCTAATATAAAACGTATTTTGACATGTACTTAAGTGGTTGTCTATTTACTTTCTTTTATACTATCCCGCAACTTCCTCTGATGTGTCTGTAAAACTTACTTTTTGTCCAGAAGTTTTGCCCTGAATTTTGACCTTCTGTCCTGAAGTTTTGTCCTGAATTTTGACCCTCTGTCCTGAAGTTTTACACTTACTGTCCTGAATTTGCACCATGCCAGTTGGTCACCCTACTACCGTGTGGAACTTTTCTTGCATCCAGGGAGGCTGAGGTGCGACCGTTGCTCCTCGATAGAGGAGGGCATCTACCGGGCAAGCTGATGTCCAGCAAAACACCACACAATATGGCGGCCCTGGATCAGTGGCCTCAAACAACGGAAGTATGACGTTACACGCCTTGATGGGAGGGAGATTCAGTCCGTATTCTAGTCCATGTTTTAATGTTATGAACTTGCACTGCTGTTGTTTGAACGAAAAGTTGGTTACCAAAAAAGGTGTTTCACCTATTGTAAAGTACATATATATATTTCAGTTATTGAGGGGTAATTAGCCCTAGACATGACTGAAAATGACAATGTTTGAAAACAAAGGGCTGGCGAGCAAGGCTGATTGGTTCATTTAAAAATGGCTTTTTTCAACAAGTAAAACGTGGGTTTGTACAATTGATTTTGTCTAAATTATAAGAATCATAGCTGTATAACTTGTGAGCTTGCTAAGAACGACAAAGTATGTCTTCTATATCAATGATTTCATTCCACCCTTCCTGTTTTTTAAGGGCGATGGGGCACTGTGTTTTCTTTATGTGGCAGTGACGAAGCCCGAGTGGGTGTGAAACACGTTGCCAATAAATTGTCTTTGAAACCAAAACTGCGAAGTGCGAGCCTTCATGTGAATCACATTTCTCAACACCTTTGTGTGTATATATATATTTCTGTTGTTTTATTAGTAAAGAGGCGGCAGTTCTTAATATATATATATATTAAGAACTGCTGCCTCTTTTACTAATAAAACAACAGGACGGAGTTGCCCGACATTTGAAAGGATTTTTTCCCTGTGGAAAATGCAAGGCCTGCACATATAGTAGTAAAGTTTCCAACTATAGAGTACCAGGCCTAATGAAACCTAAAAATATAACAAAATTAATGAATTGCCAAACAGAGTTCATAGTATATTGTCTCATTTGTCCATGCCAACTCAAGTATGTAGGAAGTACTATCCATCCGGCAAAACAAAGGATTTTAGAACATATGAGGGCGATCAGTAATAAAGATGCCACTTATCCTGTGTCTAGACATTTTGAGTCCCATCATCAAAGTAACAGAAATCTGTTAAAATTCTTTTGTCTGGACCACGTACCCCAAGAAGAACGAGGGGGAATACAGAGCTTAAATTAAGAAGACTGGAATCTAGATATATCATGGATTTACAAACAAAAACACCTTTCGGTCTTAATGGGAGTGAAGAGTTGGGGGTTCATCTCTAGATTAGGACTCAATTCAATAAGGTTTACACACATTGAATAAAATGACATACATGGCCCATACAGGGCGAGATAGATTCTTTCTATATGCGACTAACCTTGAATCTAAGCCCATCCAGGGCAAAAGCACAAAAGGGAATGTTCTTAAACTTAGAATCAAGAGAAGCCCAACGAGGGCGCTAAATCTAATGGCAAGAATGAGCCTAGAAAGAAAGATGATTTGTGAAAACACAATGAAATGAATTATTAAGCAATAAACTGATAATGTCATGATTAGTAAACGTGAACTAATAATGCTTTTTTGTCGCATGCATATCAGATGCACTGTAACATAGATGAATTGTAAAGTTACAAAATGGCGCTGACCACTGACCGAGACCATTGAGTCTGTTTTCAGTGTTATCATGAACAAACTGTTAATGTCATGATTAGTGAACGTGAACTAATAATGCTTACTTTGTCGCATGCATATTAGATGCACTGTAACATGGATGAACGGTAATGTTACAAGATGGCGCTGATGTCTGACCGAGACCATTGAGTCTGTTTTCAATGTTATCATGAGTAAATGCAAAGACATAAAAGAAGTGCATAGAATGACGGCCGCTAACATCGAGAAAGGCGTGCAGCCGAAACGCGTTTGTTGTTAAGTGCACGAGTTTTCCAATAAATTGGATTACTGTTCCCCGCGAGTGCATAATATTAAGTGCGCTGGCCCGCGCACGACCTAGCACCAGCTCGTGAGTGCTGCAGCAAGGGGCTCACTGGAGCGTAGATATATATATATATGTGCATATTTTCAAGGTACATAGATGTGGAGTTAGGTATGTAAAATCAATACATACTTACCTTTAAATATTTTTTCCCTTGATATTTCTTGCACAATATTAATGTCAGACGATATCCTGGACTCGATATCCATGCACCACATCCATCTCCAATAGATCTGGGTGTCATGAATACTAATGGAAGAAGACATCGTTTTGGGAAAGAGTTCAGCCAGTGGTTTGACATAGAAAACGAACATGATACTGGACCTGAAGGAACAGCAGAAATTGGGAAGGGCTCAATGATGATGTACAGTCTCCAGGTCTCAGTTGCTGGAAGTTATCTCAGAGCTAGGATCAGAACCATTTTAAAACACGTCTTTTCAACCCATACAGTTTTAAGAAGGAAAAGGAAGCTGTCTTAGTCAACAGAATTGAATACAGCTGGCAGGTCGAGTAGCTTTATCGGAAAGGATTCTCTGTCATCCAGTCGATGGATGGATCATCTACAATACTCAGGAAACTTCTTTCTGTGCAATAATTTGGTCTGAAGCTGATTTTGTCTGAAGCTGGATTAGTAAGCAGGTGGGATAAAATAAAAAGAAATTGCAATGTTCAAGATGTCTTACATGCTTTCATTTCAGGCCACACATTTGAGCAGCATGTCTACAAAGATGGCACCTGTGGCCAAGAAGACACTGCAAATTGAAAGTGAGAGGAAACACTGTGACACTCAGGAAATCTTATCTCGGGGCTGTCAGTATTAGATTTCACTCTATAAAAGGGGGATAAGCTCAATTCACAAACTTGATCCTGGGACCCTTTGAGTTCTTGGGTCCTGGCAGTGATCTTTGTATTTCTATGGCGGATTCTTGCTTCCTTAAAGATTTTCTTACTTACTAAGTTAGGGTATAAGAGTATCAGAATACCCACCTTGATCGCTAAATACTGACTGCATTGGTCTAGCAGCTCTTGCCACATCATTGAACTTGAGCTTTTGCATGAATTGCACTCATGTATATTTGTGTGGTGGATTCACCCCCGTCACGGAGCAAGCCGACCTTTCCAACATGGCGGCCGCGGAGACACCAACCGGAAGGTGGCCTGACGGCCCAGTTTTTCCAACGCCCAGACGGGAACCTACAGGAACAGGGGGCGGGGTTGACGGACGAGCTTTTACGCCGGGAACGCCAGACGTCACGGGGAGCAGCAGCGGGAGAGACGGGAAGTCGTCGGCAGCCGAGGAAGAGACCTGCATCCTGCACAGAGGAGCTGGAGACCCGCCGCTACCTGGAAGCCTGCAGCAGGAGAAAGAGGACGACTACGCCACGGTGAACAGCTCAAGGAGCAACGCCCACGAGTCTGGCACTCCACCAACTGAAGCGGAGGCCGTGGCTCCCCTTCCCGTGGCCCAGGAGGGCCGTGGACACAGGCAAGTGCCGGGATCCTTCTCTTTTTGGGGCTGGTGGGCGGGAACACGAGCCACTTCACAGTGAAGCACCTTATCCCCCCCCCCACTTAGGCACAGCACGAGGAGCAGCATAGAGGTGACGGTGGCACTCTCCCTATCCCCTAGTACCGCCAGGACAGTGGCTCTGACTTCTTGTTTTCTTTGTTTCTTTTTTTCTCTCCTTTTCTTTTGGCTTACTCCTACCGGTCCAATCCCGTGGAGAAACAGAGAACCCTCCTCGCAGAGGAAACCGGATCCGGGGAACAGAAGCAACAGAGGACCCTTCTCTCCCTAACCCAAGGAAGCCCACTGTGTGACTCTATCCTTTTGAAACCTGTCTCCGGGGAGGACTTTATCCCGGAAAGACTGGCACCAATTCTTGTAAACCCCACAGAGAGTGTATAAAATAAAAGGATACTACCTCATAAGTACCACCCGTGGTCCTTACATTCTTGCAGGAGATAGAGGGGAGGGGGAAGGCGCACACCTACCCAGGCCTAACGAGGACAGTGGTGTCAGAAGTGGGATCTGTGTCTAGCCAACATGACACAACCCCTCACCATGGAGTCCATGATCTCCCAACTGGCAGAGGGCCAACGCCATCTGCAGCTCGTTTTCGAACAACAAACCAAACTGGCTCAACAGGAACAGGAAGCCCTGCACGCCACCTTAAAAGACCAGGCGGCTCTCATGACGACTAACCAACAAGTGCAGGATACAGCCATCATGCGACTAACAGATACCATATCTAGCGCACGGGTGCACCCAAACGTGCCAGGCACAGTGCTCCAAAAGTTCCAGGAAAGGGACGACCCCGACTTCTTTTTTGTAAACTTTGAGCGGGTTGCCTCCACCGCTGCTTGGCCCCAAGAAAGATGGGGACAGTACATCGCCCCCTTATTGTCAGGAGAACTGCAGGCTGCCTTTCAGGCCGCCACCCGGCAGGCACCACTCCCTATAGCGACGTAAAGAGGGCTATCCTGGAGAGGCTGGGCTGCGATCACGAATACTATCGCAGGCGCTTCCGCAAGGAAAGATGGACAGCAGGAGACAACCCCAGAGCCCTATATTTCCGGATACGTGACCTTGGGAACCGTTGGTTACAGCCTGCCTCCTCAAGCATAGACGATGTCACAGAAAAAATATACCTTTTAACAATATCTTGAGGCCCTCCCCCTCAGTACTAGGAACTGGGTTAAGCAGCACCCCCACCTAACAGTAACCACAGCAGTAGACCTGGCGTGTGCTTTTCATCGGTCCCCCGAGTTCAAGACCAAGAGATACCCCACCAGCACTCCCCAGACTCCAGTAAAGACACCCGTGGAAAACCGTATCCCAGCCCCAGCAAGACATATGCCTAGGCCCGCCCAGGGCCCGCAAGCACTGCAGGGTCCCCAGTGCTTTCACTGCGCTGAGTGGGGGCACGTTGCCCGACAGTGCCCTGCACGCAATCCTCCCCAAGAACCCATTGAAGTGGGGTACACCCCTGGTAGGGTCCTAGTCGCCGGTGAAACCCCTCCCCTCTACAAAAAGAGAATACATGTTAACGGGAAGCCAGTTGTAGCTCTCTTAGACACAGGGTGTCATCACACCGTCGTGAGCAAAGGACTTGTACACGACTCCCAGATGCTAGGAGGAGAGTGCATACAAGTCACATGCGTGCATGGGGAGAAAAGGATGTACCCCCTGGCTGAAGTCCTACTCGAGATAGATGGGGAGCCCCAATTGCGGAAAGTAGGAGTAATGCCCTTCCTCCCTGAGTCCGTTCTTTTAGGGACAGACCTGCCCCGAATCCAGGAGTACCTTTCGACTCTCGCCACTCCATCCCCCGTATTGGGGTGGTTGGCTCACGCTCCTTTTTCCAATGAGGGACTGGAAGGCCCCACACCTAAAAGAACCAAGACCCGTAGGGAACAACGGGAAGAGCGGGCTTTGTACCTTAAATCCCAATGTGCCATACCATCTCATGTTGTTTGTTCCCTAGATGCATCCCGACACCAAGCCAGAACTTCCGGGCTGCCCAGAGGGAGGACGGCACCTTACAACATGCCTGGGGGCAAGTCCAGGAGGACCATCCAGATAAGGTAGGCCCACTATTCTGTATAAAAAGAGGCTTGTTGTATAGAATAACCAGGGAAGCGGGACACCTTAAGGAACAAAACCATTCAGGGAACAGGTGTTAGACCTCGCCCATAACCAAACAGGGGGGGGGCATTATGGGAAGGAACACACTTTGAAATATCTTTTGGACAAATTCTACTGGCCCGGGGTCTATCATGAAGTAGCGAGATACTGCTCCTCCTGTGTTAGATGTCAATTGGTTAACAATCCCTCATTACCCAGGGCACCACTACGTCCCCTCCCAATAATTGATATACCCTTTCAGAGGGTAGGGATGGACCTCGTAGGACCCCTCATTCCTTCCTCTCGTGGGCACCAGTATCTGCTTGTATTGGTGGACTACGCTACCCGGTATCCGGAAGCAATACCCCTGACCAGCACCACCACCACAGCAGTGGCTTAGGCTATGGTCTCTTTTTTTTCTCGGGTGGGTTTTCCCCGCGAATTGTTAACCGACCAAGGCACCCCCTTTGTATCCCGCCTCATGAAACAAACCTGTGACCTCCTGGGAATCAAACAGATAAACATGCCCGTATATCACCCTCAAACAGACGGCCTTGTCGAGAGATATAACCGAACAATAAAGACCATGCTCACGAAGGTTGTTAGTAAAGCTGGGAGGGACTGGGACCGACAAATACCCCTGGTATTGTTCGCCATTCGCACCCACCCCCAGAAGTCCACAGGGTTCTCCCCCTTTGAACTACTGTTCGGAAGGAAACCTCGCACACTCCTTGACATGGCAGTAGAGCAGTGGGTAGAGGAGGAAGACGAAAGCAAACCGCTGTTGCAATACAGCAAGGACCTAAGAGACACTCTAGCATCCCTCTGGGAGGAGGTCCATGCAAACATGGAGAAAGCACAAGAATCGCAGAAAAAGCAATACGACAAAAACACCAAACTTAGGGAGTTTAAAGTAGGAGACTATGTCCTGATCCTCTGCCCACTACAGAGAAAAAATTGCTAGCCACATGGCAAGGCCCGTACAAAGTGCTGGACAAGGTTACCCCAGTCTCTTACCGTATAGCCGCCCCCCACAAAACACACACTGGTCAAACCTACCACGTGAATCTCTTGAAAGCCTGGGAAGGCCCTTTTCCGGTTCCTCCAAGTAAAGACAAACCGGTGCTACATGTATCCCTTAATAAACCCCTCGAGATACCGTTAGTCTCTCCCTTACCCACTGAGAAGGAGTCTGTTCATTTGGAAGACCAGCTAACACGTACACAAAGACTGCAACTGCAGGCCCTGTGTCGGTCATACGCTAATACATTGGTAGGAACACCGGGGCGGACGACCCTAGTGGAACACACAATTAACACAGCCGGGGCGAAACCCATAAAACTAAAACCCTATCGTATACCCGCTGCACGTAGACAGGCGGTAGATCAGGAAGTGCGGGCCATGTTGGAGGCAGACATTATTGAGCCCTCCCACATCGCCTGGTCTTCACCCGTAGTACTCGTCCCTAAACCTGACGGAAGCATTAGGTTCTGTATCGACTTCCGTCAGTTGAATGCCATATCCAAATTCGACGCGTATCCTATGCCGCGCGTCGATGAGTTAATTGAACGGTTGGGGGACGCCCGGGTAATGTCTACGATTGACCTTACAAAAGGCTATTGGCAAATCCCCCTCGCTCGGGAGGACAGAGAAAAGACCGCCTTCTCTACTCCTTCGGGCCTGTTTCACTTTAAGGTCCTTCCTTTTGGCCTTCATGGCGCCCCGGCCACATTCCAACGCCTGATGGATGTCCTTTTGCAGAAGCACCAGGCATATGCCGTCGCATATTTGGACGATATAGTCATACACAGCCCTAACTGGGAAACTCATCTCACACACCTGACAGCAGTGTTAGATGCCCTCAAGAAAGCTGGTCTCACTGTCAATCCAAAAAAGACCACATTTGGTACAGACCATATAGAATACCTGGGGTACGACATACAGGCAGGAAAGATCAGGCCACAAATGAACAAGCTAGAAGCCATCACAAAGGTTCCCCGTCCACTCACTAAAAAGGACGTTTGTTCCTTCTTAGGCTTAGTTGGGTACTATAGAAGATTCATCCCCCACTTCTCGGACATCGCCAGCCCCCTCACCGACCTTCTTAGCAAATCAAGCACAGGAACAACCCTTCCATGGGGCCCTCCCCAAGAACACAGCTTCTCCCTACTAAAGCAGAAACTATGTAACGCCCCGGTTTTCACATGTCCCGATCATACGAAGACCTTTGTACTCCAGACAGACGCTTCCGGTAGGGGATTAGGAGCCGTCCTCTCCCAACCTGATGATAGGGGTGACCTACGCCCCGTCCTTTATTTAAGTAGAAAACTGTTCCCCAGAGAGACCAAATACGCCACCGTAGAGAAAGAATGTCTGGCCATTAAATGGGCAGTAGAGGCCCTGCAATATTACCTCCTGGGTCGACCGTTCCTTCTCCTCACGGACCATTCCCCACTGACCTGGCTATCCCTGCATAAAGACACAAATCCAAAGGTACTCCGCTGGTTTCTGGCCTTACAACCATTTTCTTTTCATACTTTGCATGTTCCGGGAAAATTGCAGACGAACGTGGACTTCCTCTCCCGCTATCCGGTGTCAGAATGGCCCACACGTCCATTCCTGGAGGGGAGGCAGTGTGGTGGATTCACCCCCGTCATGGAGCAAGCCGACCTTTCCAACATGGCGGCCGCGGAGACACCAACCGGAAGGAGGACTGACGGCCCAGTTTTTCCAAAGCCCAGACGGGAACCTACAGGAACAGGGGGCGGGGTTGACGGACGAGCTTTTACGCCGGGAACGCCAGACGTCACGGGGAGCAGCAGCGGGAGAGACGGGAAGTCGTCGGCAGCCGAGGAAGAGACCTGCATCCTGCAAGGAGGAGCTGGAGACCCGCCGCTACCTGGAAGCCTGCAGCAGGAGGAAGAGGATGACTACGCCACGGTGAACAGCTCAAGGAGCAACGCCCACGAGTCTGGCACTCCACCAACTGAAGCGGAGGCCGTGGCTCCCCTTCCCGCGGCCCAGGAGGGCCGTGGGCGCAGGCAAGTGCCGGGATCCTTCTCTTTTTGGGGCTGGTGGGCGGGAACACGAGCCACTTCACAGTGAAGCACCTTATCCCCCCCCCCCACTTAGGCACAGCACAAGGAGCAGCATAGAGGTGACGGTGGCACTCTCCCTATCCCCTAGTACCGCCAGGACAGCGGCTCTGACCTCTTGTTTTCTTTGGGTTTTTTCTCTCCTTTTCTTTTGGCTTACTCCTACCGGTCCAATCCCGTGGAGAAACAGAGAACCCTCCTCGCAGAGGAAACCGGATCTGGGGAACTGAAGCAACAGAGGACCCTTCTCTCCCTAACCCAAGGAAGCCCACTGTGTGACTCTATCCTTTTGAAACCTTTCTCCGGGGAGGACTTTATCCCGGAAAGACTGGCACCAATTCTTGTAAACCCCACAGAGAGTGTATAAAATAAAAGGATACTACCACATAAGTACCACCCGTGGTCCTTACATTCTTGCAGGAGATAGAAGGGAGGGGTAAAGCGCACACCTACCCAGGCCTAACGAGGACAATTTGGTTTTATTAACATTTATTGAACTAAAGGCGAAGAGTTCCTTTTTCAGATTCCAAAACAAATAGACAAGTGTCGTATTATTTCAACTGCGTTTTTGAGCTAAAAAGTACGAAGTGATTTAAGCCGTAATTGGTTCTCTGCTGATAAATCCCTCCCAGAATTAAGGGTGAGCTTTCCAAAGAGTAAATTGTAAAGTACCAACCTCATTTATAGATTGTACAACTTATTATTGTGAAAGTTTATTCCTTATAGGATCAGATTTTACACTACAAAAATAAAAAAGGAGAATAGCTGAGATGTTAGCTAAAAAGCTACTCATGTTAATACAATGGCAATAAATTATGCATAATTGGTAAACACTTTATATGTATAGAGTTACAAATGTATTCTTTCTTTTTGTAGACTATGACCCCAATCTAAATCTTGTGGGCGGCTCATTGCTCTGCCATGGCAACAGAATAAATTACTCCGTCGCCCTGACGTAGGTGCCGGCTGCCAAATATAGAAATGTCTGTTGGCCCAGCAGACTTTTTTAGCATCGACGGGAACCGCTGTCACGGCGGTTCGAGCAAGTACATTGTAAGTTTGACTGACGATTTTGTCAACATGATGAAACAGTCCGGCAAACTTGAATGTTTTTTTTTTATTTCAAAAAGAAAATCCCAAAGTAGTATTTTCTTTTTGAAAATAAAACTAAAATGCACCCCTCACTATGGAAGCTTCCTTCCATAGTGAAGGGGGCATTGAGCATTTTTCAATGCCCCTTACTGCCAGGTTTTTCCTGGCAGTGACAGACATTGAAAATCAGCTGTATGTCCCATCTAAATTAGGTTGGCGTCCATACAGCCGAACCTCCAACTGTCCTTACTCCATCGGGCATTGGAGGAGTTTGATCACAGCGGAGATGGAGTAGTCTCAACCATTGTCAAACTTATGTTCTGCCTAATTCTAAATCGGGCGGGCAGACCATAATGTTCCAATGGAGTTCCCTCTCTGCCGACCTTTAAATAAGGCCCTAAGAATAAACTGAGCCATGAGCGACAAGGAAGACATCTCGCACCAGCTGTTTCTCACTTGTCGCTTTACTCCTTTGTATTCCTGATTCACTGTGTCATTATTGTGTGCCTTGAATGTTGGGAGAATGAGTCAGATGAATATTGTGTTTTTATCTTGTTCTTAATCACATGTTTTAATACGCTCATTTCACAGTATTGCTAATATTTGCACTATGAAAGCTGTATTTTTAATGCGCATTTTACATTGTGTATCTTGTACTTTTATGATCTTATCAATTAAGTATTGAATAAAGTGTTTTGACTGACTGACTGAGTCGGATTCTCATCTGAGACTCAATGACACTTCAGAAGAGTGATATTTTGTAAGTAAAGAAAGATCCTTGACAGTTGGGATGCTCAAGAAGATCATTCTGCCTGAGTGCAAATAATACAGCTGTGCCTTTTCTTTTGATGACATAGGGAAAGTCATTTTGGCCTTAAACTTACAAAAATACATGAAGGAGAAAACAGAAGTGCCTCACTCTTCTCTGCGAGAGGAACAAGCGGAGATGTCTAAGTCATTCAGGATCATTTGAAATTAACAGGGTAGCCATTTTGAGGTCAGGTGGCCCACAGGCAATAACAGGACGGTCATTTATGGACCAGGCAGGTGCACAGCAAAGCATCAAGTAACATGTTAAAGCCCAGGCATTGTCTAATAAGAACACAAGAGAAACTTCCCATCTGCAGTCAAACTACAGTACTACCTTTTGGGCTGAATAAGAAAATGTGGGCAAAAAAAACCTATAAAGTTTGACCAAATTTTGGCATCCATATTGAATTGGTTCAACATTAGTGAAAGGAGAAGACACTCTGAGAAAGTGGTTGCCATCTTAAACTGGACTGCCAATATGGACCATAAATTAACAGAAAAAACAAGAGGAAGATTATGACAGAGCAGATAAAGCCTGTTCCAGAAAAGCTGTTTAGGGTTAGATGGCTAACTATCCAATCGGCACTCTTCAACGTGGGAAGACATAACAGACAATATCTGTACAATACATTCTGAACAAACTAAAAGCATAAAGTCACAAACAGTGAAAGGCAACAGCAAAGCAAATTTGGAATGGGTCGCTTCAGTTTAGAAATGTGCAAGAATAAATTACAGAAGGAATGACTATGAAATAAATAAGGAAGCAAAGTCAAAAACAAGTGGACATAAAGTAAAGGATCACTGTTGCCAACTGACACTTGATAGTATGAAGCCATACAGAAAGAATGGTTATAAATTACAGACCAATTCACAGAGCTATATTAGACACCAGACAAAGACCATAATGCAAAACAACAAAGAATCCATCAACAGGTGCACAGGACGGGGGTGCCAGAGAGCCGGCGAGCAAGATGGCCGCACTGGCATGAGGCTCCTGCCACCCGGGCTCATAATCCGGCAATATCCTGTTCCCCACCGAGCTAATGGGGAGACATGAACTGATCTTGGTCTGCTGATATACCACAGCTGCCTAAAATCGCCTGAATTGCGGGCGAACAACCACTAAGGGCATAAGCAAGCGGACGAAGCGGGTGAGGCCACCATGCAAAAATGGCGGCTGAGGCGATCCTGACACAGCGACTAGCCCCCAACTGAAATCGGAGGCGGAGAGAAGAGATCAGAGCTGTGAGCTGCTGATTCCCCCCCTCCTCGCTGACAGAAAAACCCCAGCGGGAGACTGCTGGGCCCCGGGGGAAGCAGAGTCGCAGACTAGTCTTCCCCCGGGGTCTTTCGCGCAGGGGAGGACCAGGCAGGGTCAAGGGGTGGAGTTAGGGGGTGGGTATAAGAGCGCGGGGAGGAAGGCAACTTCCTCTTCCTGCGCTCGGCACTATCGGGAGGGAAGTTTTGAAGGAGTTTGCAGGGATAGTTGGCAGTGTAGGCCGAGGACCGCGCGGAGTGGCGGACGTGTCGGGTTTCTGTCTGCGTGTGCGGGAGCCACTGGTCGGTGGTTCGGGGCTCCAGCGCGAGATCGCGACGTGAAGGCCATGTCAGCTGAGGAGGTGAGAGAGGCTTTGCGGGTGCTCGGACGCGCCGGGCGGGAGGAACTCCTCCGGCCCGGTGTGCTGGGGGAAGCGTGGGTGGGGTTCGCGCGGGCCCCGAGGGCGGCGTCAGCGGGGGTGGCGGCCGCTGTATTAGCGTGCCAGGACGATCCCTTAGGGCAGGTGGGGGGCGCGGCCGGGAGGGGGCGGGCCAAAAAAGGAGCCGGTGCGCGGAGGCCGTAGGAAGAGCCTGCCTCCGCGCCTGTCATTCCCACAACTGGACTTTGTGTCCCCAGGACCGGCGGGACCCGCAGTGGGGCTGGGCCCCGCTGGGGGGCTGCTCTACTCTCCGGCTTGCCTGCGAGGGGAGGAGGGAGGGGGGGAGGGGGGCGTGGGGCCCCAGCAAGAGCAGTCGGTTTTGGGGGAGACGCCGGAGCGAGCTGAAGGGGGGGGGCCTTTGGAGCCTGGGGTGGCCACAGCAGGTATGGGGGCAAGCACGGGGCATTGGGGGGACGCTCCCATTGACCTCTCGGCAGGGGCCAGGGTAGTTCGGCCGGGTCCGGAGAGTGTGCAGGTGGCGGGGGGGCGGACGGCCCAGGGGGCAGGGGGCGTTGGGGCGGGGGCCCAGGGGTCGTCCTCTCGGCCGGCACTTTGGCAGCCGGGAGGGGGTTTCAGGGCTACTGCCCACCCCCTCCCTCGTTGGGAGTCACTGGCCTGGGAAGACAGGATCAGGGAGCAGCGCCTTTTGGTGCAGCTGAATGAGGCGAGATGGGCGGAGCAGCAGGTGCCGAGGGTTGGAGCAGTTTGGAACACAGAGACGGAGGGGCCCCCGACCCCCACGTCGGAGGAGGAGAGGTGGGCGGAGGAAGAGGATTTGGGCAGGGCTGGGCCGGGTGGAGCTAGAGGTGGCAAGGGGCCGGCGGGCCCGGTAGGGACGGCCAGGACGGCTTTGAGGCCCGATGGTGCCGGGGCCCACCCAGGTTGTAGCGGCCTGGTTGGTAGGGGGGGATCCAAGCCGGCGGCTGTCGGCAGAGTGCGGGGCGGCCCGGCGGGGCGCAAGATGGCCTCTGGACGCCGGCATGAAGTGGCAGGGCGGTCCGCGGCGGCCGTCCCTCCAACGCGGGAGCGGGCAACGGCGGCGTGTATGGCAGGGGGCCGGGGTGTGGGTGCTGGTAAAAGTAAGGGTGTGAAACGTGCGGTGAGAGAGGTTTTGTGGGCGCCTGTGGAAGTGGAGCCGGAAGTGGAGTTGGATTATGCTGAGGAGAGTGATGAGCTTGAGGAAGGGGAAGTGCGGGATGACGACGACAGGACGGGGGGGCAGAGCAACAGTGGATTTGGTGTTTTCCAGGCCCAGAAGACGACGACGGGCAAAGCAAAGGCGGAGACTTCCAAGGCTGCCACATCCAGAGGACGGCCCGGCGAGACGCACTCGGCGCTGTCAGGTGAGGGGTCTTGGTGGTCGGCTTGGGATGGTGGGCCACAGGGCGGTAGGAAGAAAGCTTGTAGGTCGGTGGGGGTGGGGGAAGGGTCGGTGCGGGTGACCGGAGAGGTGCCGGGGGACAAGTCGTCAAGGGTGGTCAAGCAGGTGGGAGGAAAATTGGTAGCTACGGCGGGGGTTCAGACGGACAAGGCGGACGGAAAGGACGAGAAAGGGGACAAGTCTGAGGACAAACACCAGAAGAAGCTCCCCTACATGGGGCTGGCTATGCCCCTGGGGTCTCATCTGTCTGACAAGATTAAGGGACGGATATGGAAACACGAGTATGTGGACGCTGTTTAAATTGCTGCACAGGGAGGTGCAGGCGAAGGAGGGTTCCAAAGAAGAAGAGTGGGAATTGACTAGGCGGCCTAGGGTTCCGGTGACGATGGAAAATTGGACCTCGGCGTTCCTCATCTATGCCAGTATTTATTGCGTTAAGCACCAGGATAGGGCCATAGCGTTACTGAAATACATGGACATCATTAGGAAGGCCCAGATGCAGTTTGGGGGGTTCGCCTGGCTTAGTTACGATGAGGAGTTCAGGGCCAGGGTCAGCGTCAACCCGAACAAGCAATGGGGGGAGGTGGATCAGGAATTATGGATGCAGTGGATGGCGTCCACGCATTCCTCGGCTTCCACGCACACGGCCAGCGGGTTGCCGGTTACTTACCGGTCTTTTCCGCCACGTCCCGCCCAAAGCGGGGCGGGGGGGAACACCGCTGGGGCCAGTAGCGCCGGCCAGGCCACTAAGCCAGGCGGGGCTAACACTGGGGCATGTTGGAGCTATAACCGGGCTATTGTTCCCGCTACCCATGCAAGTTCAAGCATGAGTGCTCAAAGTGCGGAGGGAAGCACGCCTACCCAATGCTTTACACTGGTCACGCCATCGGAGCAATGGCGAAACGCGAAGGGGAGGGGACAGCCTGGACCAAAGGGCGCCTACACCGGTTAAGGTGGAGGCGATGGCCCCGTGGCTCGCGGGGTACCCCGATAGGGAAGCGGCGGCGAGGATTCAGTGGGGTTTCACGGAGGGCTTTCGGGTGGGCTATCAAGGTCCCAGGGTGCGGAGATGGGCAGACAATTTGAAATCCGCCACATCCTTGCCGGGAGTGGTAGCTGCCAAGTTACAGAAAGAGGTGGAGGAGGGGAGATTAGCTGGCCCATTCAGCGACTGGCCAGCGGATGACCTAATCATCTCTCCGCTGGGGGTGGTGCCCAAGAAAGAGGAGGGTGAGTTTCGTATGATACATCACCTCTCGTGGCCTGAAGGACAGTCTGTGAATGATTTCGTCGCGGAAGAGGACTCTAGGGTGCTTTACGTATCAGTGGACGACGCGATCCGCCTTGTGAGGGTGTGTGGGCCGGGGGCGGAATTAGCAAAATGTGATGTCAAGTCTGCCTTCCGCCTGCTGCCCATACATCCCGCGGATTTCTCGCTGCTAGGGATGCAGTTCGAGGGGGCCATTTACGTGGACAAAGTTTTGCCCATGGGATGCGCTATTTCTTGTGCGCTGTTTGAACTGTTTAGCACCTTCTTGCAGTGGGCTTTTACACAGATTAGCGGGCATCGGGATGTTACTCACTACCTGGACGATTTTCTCTTTCTGGGAAGAGCTCACTCCGGGGATTGTGGCAGGGCCCTGTCACGGTTCCAGGAGATGTCGCGGCACTTTGGGGTTCCCTTGGCCCCGGAAAAGACGGCAGGTCCATCCTGCACTTTGACATTCCTGGGCATTGAGCTGGATTCCCTTCAGTGGATAGCTCGACTCCCTGCTGCTAAAGTGACGGAGATTCAGGCGTGCCTATGGTGGGCGATCAGGGAGAAGAGGTTCGCGTTGAGGGCGGTCCAGCAACTGTTGGGTTTCTTGAACTTTGCATGCAGGGTGGTTCGGGCGGGACGGACGTTCTGCAGGCGGCTCGGCATGGCCATGTCGGGGCTGTTCTTCCGCACCACAGGATCCGGATCTCTATGGGGGTTCGGGCGGACCTGAGGACATGGTTGACTTTCTTGACGGATTTCAACGGGGTGTCCCTGGACTTTGCAGACGACAGGATGGTTTGGCAATGTCAAATTTACTCGGATGCAGCTGGGGCAGCTGGCTTTGGGATCTTCTGGGATGGCAGGTGGTGTGCGGAGGACTGGCCAGCTCATTGGGTGCAGCAGGGGAGGAGCATTGCGTTTCTGGAGTTCTTTCCCTTGTTGGTGGCACTGGAAGTGTGGGGTCTTGAGTTTCGGAACAGGTCTGTGTTGTTCCACGTGGATAACATGACGGTGGTCGAGCTGGTTAACAGGCAGAGGGCACGGGACCTGAGAGTGCTGAGATTGCTGAGAAGTTTCATGTTGAAATGTTTAAGATCGAATGTGGTTTTTAGAGCCAAGCATGTCCCTGGCGCGAATAATGACATCGCGGATGCTTTGTCTCGTTCGCAGTGGCAGCGGTTCCGGCGATTGGCACCAGGAGCGGATCAGTGCAAGACCAAGCTGCCGGACGGCATCTGGGCCTTGGGGGAGTGAGGGTGATAGGCCTGGTGGAGAATTCTATTGCTGAGACCACGCGACGTGCATATCGTTTGGCATGGGCGGAGTTTGGATCCTTTATGGGATGGAGTGGGGATTCTGCTGTTGAAGATAGCTCAGCGATGGAGCAAGGAGTGCTGCAGTTTGTATTGCGTTGCATTGATAAGGGGCTGACGGCTGCGACTATATCGGGAAACTGGCAGGGGTAGCATTTTATTGCGGTTTGTTTTTTGGTTTTGATCCGACGAAAGATGTGATACTGAGTCGGGTACTCCGAGGTTGGGGAAGGGAGAGGAGGGGGTGGGGTGTTGCGAGAGGCGATCACGTTTGAATTGTTGGTGCAGTTGGTCGCGGTTTTGTCGCTTGTTGTTATGATGTGTTTGAAGTGCGCGTGTTTCGTTTGGCGATGATTTGGATGTTTTTTGGGGCTTTCCGGGTGTCTGAGTTGTTGGGCACGCGGTCCGTGGGTGGCAGGCGGTATGAGGAGATACGGCTGGATGGCGGGCGCCTGGGGATTTGGCTGGGGCACTCGAAAACGGATCAGTTGGGTCGGGGTAAGTGGGTTTGGTTGTGCGAGGCTGGTTGTGGGGGTGTGTGCCCGGTGGAGGAATGGAGGGTGTTTGTGCTGTCCACGCGGGTTGCGAGTGGAGAGATTTTTGCCACAGGTCTGGGGCGAGGGTGACGTCCGGACAGTTGTTGGGGGTGCTGCGCATGGCCTTACGGCGGTTGGGTTTTGATCCGGCTGGTTTTGGGACTCACTCCTTTCGTATTGGAGCGGCCACAGCGGCGGCCCGGTTGGGGTGGTCTTGGGACAGGATTCGGCAGATTGGGAGGTGGAAGTCTAGGTGTTGTGAACGGTATGTTCGCAAGTGAGGAGCGGGGGGGGAGCAGGAGGTGTTGCTGGGGAAGTGGTGTTATGTGTGCCCGTTTTTCTTGCTAATATGTTTTTCTTTCATAGGTTGCGTGGGTGGACCGGGGGCCAAGACGGTCACTTGGATCGTGGGGCATTCCTTCGTGCATTGGGCCTCCAAGTATGCAGAGCAACAGGTGTACGGCCGTAACCTGGGTCTCAAAGGACAACATCACGAGGTGCATTGGTGGGGTAAAGGGGGATGCGATGGGGGCACTACTGCCCTGGCTCGCGAAGATGGTCCCCCAGAAGGGTTGTCCGGATCTGCTGATCATACACCTGGGGGAGAATGATTTGGTTCGGCTGTCGGGTTTGGCGCTCTTACAGCTGATGCAGAGGGATTTGGAAGTGTTGAAACACAGGCTGGCAGGGACCTGCATTGCCTGGACGGAATTTGTCCCAAGGAAAGTTTGGAGGGGTGCCATTAAGCATGGGGCTGTGGAAAAGGCACGGCGAAAGCTCAACAGAGCAATGAGATTTTTTTGCGGGGACAAGGACATTAAGGTTATCGCTCATGCTGGACTGAGACTGGAGGAACCGCTACTTTTTAGGGATGACGGGGTGCATCTGTCATTGATGGGGAATGCTTATTATATGATGGAGATGAGAGATGTGGTTAGTAAGCTGTGGAACGAGTCAATTTGGTGTCGTAGGAATGTGTGAATTGAGGTGGTCGACAGGTGCACTGCGTGGGCCCCGGGGGGGGCAGGTAACCGCCCTAAAGGGGGTTCCCTGGTTGGCGATACTTTGGAGGGGTGGGGGAGTCAATAGCGGGCGAACCCATCCCTCGGGGGAGATTGGATGATGGGGGAGCTGAGGCAGGACTGGAATGCCAGGTGATACCGGGGAGAATGCTAGGAGATTTGGGAAAATGGTTGAGGAACGGAATGGGCATGGAGTGATTGGAGATGTGAGTCAGAGTGGGCGAAGAGAGTGGAGGGATACAAGAGTTGATGTGGGGGTTTTGTTATTAATGTTGAAGTTATTGATTATTGTTCATTATTGTGCAGCCTGGTCCTAATAAATGGCCTTTTACGCTTAAAGACATCAGCGTGGTCTGTTTATTGCGCGATGCTGGGCCCCGGGGGAAGCAGAGTCGCAGACTAGTCTTCCCCCGGGGTCTTTCGCGCAGGGGAGGACCAGGCAGGGTCAAGGGGTGGAGTTAGGGGTGGGTATAAGAGCGCGGGGGAGGAAGGCAACTTCCTCTTCCTGCGCTCGGCACTATCGGGAGGGAAGTTTTGAAGGCCACCCACCCGCCCTACAGTTACTAGGGTTTTTGGAGGTAGGGTTGGCATGGCGTGCCAGTTTAGGACGGGCTGCAGGGTAGGCGATACTTTGGAGGGGTGGGGGAGTCAATAGCGGGCGAACCCATCCCTCGGGGGGAGATTGGATGATGGGGGAGCTGAGGCAGGACTGGAATGCCAGGTGATACCGGGGAGAATGCTAGGAGATTTGGGAAAATGGTTGAGGAACGGAATGGGCATGGAGTGATTGGAGATGTGAGTCAGAGTGGGCGAAGAGAGTGGAGGGATACAAGAGTTGATGTGGGGGTTTTGTTATTAATGTTGAAGTTATTGGTTATTGTTCATTATTGTGCAGCCTGGTCCTAATAAATGGCCTTTTACGCTTAAAGACATCAGCGTGGTCTGTTTATTGCGCGAAGGAGCTTGCCGAGAACACCAAATACGGACCAGGGTTAAACCGGGCTGAACCGCAGCAGTAGTCTAGAGGAAAAAAACAAATGCCGTCATTTCGTCTCGCTTTGGCTGTAGCGGACTGGGCGATTCGAGTCAAGGCTCCGGTAAGGTCCAACAAGGTCCTCCCATCGATTCAGGATCTGGCGGGAGGAGAGGTGTGGAGTGGGGGCCAAGAGCGGCAGTGATAGATACTGCGCACAGAGTGTGAGCCTGGGCCCCTGCAGAGGGGCCCAGCTAGGTCTGGGTGCGACTTGTGGGTGGCCTGGTGAGCTCCTGCTCGCCTCACTGCCTTAACCTCAGCATGGTCTCGGTTTAGGCATACTGCAGCCACAGCCAGAGGTGAGGAGTGGGGGCCGAGAGCGGCGGTGATAGATACTGCGCACAGAATGTGAGTCTGGGCCCCAGCAGAGGGGCCCAGCTAGGTCTGGGTGCGGCTTGTGGGTGGCCTGGTGAGCTCCTGCTCGCCTCACTGCCTTAACCTCAGCCCTGGTCTAGGTTTAGGCATACTGCAGCCACAGCCATAACCCTGTCTCCTTTGCTGCCATGCTCAAACCTAGTTATTTTCCTTCCTCTGTTATACCCTGATAATTGGTCAACCAGACAGGACAACCGGGCATGAGACGCCAGGAAAGCAGTATATAGCCGGCAAGACAGTATTGCACATATTTGCGCTGACACCTCAGGGCGCGAGCAAAGCGGCTGGGTCAAGCCGAGAGGCACAGACAAAAACAGCGGAAAGGAAAATAACACGGCGGCATGGACCCACACTAAAAGCCTAACTGCCGTGCATACGCCTGAAGATAACCAGGTGAGAAATAACCTCCCCGGCTGCCATGTGGATTGAGCCCCATGAGTTCTATGCATATAGGGAGGAGCGCTGTCAAGTATAGACTGAAGCAGGAGTAGTAAACAAGTCAGATTTAATCTCAAAAAGGAAGCACCACCGGTTACAGGTCTTCAGGCACCGGGCAGCACCGAGCAACTGTCAACTTTGCCTACTCTGACTCAACGGCCCGATCCCATGTTCTAGCGTAGAACATTAGGCTCGTGCCATGAGACAGAGTATTCAAAGGATGACAAAGAGCACAGAGTACAAGCACGTGCATGCAAGCATGAGAATGGCAAAGAACACATAAGATACAAGAATGTGCAAGCAAACCGGAATCAACACATGTTAACTGGATGTAACACACCTTCCCCCCTTAAAGATGTCTAAAAAAAAACTATTTAATAAATTTATTTTTTACAAAGGAAACAAAATCAGACATCCAAATGGGTTTTTTTCTAGAACGTTTACCCAAATCCTCAGAACCAACAGTGTCATTTTGGATGCTGGCACCATCTGGAATAGAAACATGCCTGCTACTAATTTCATCATCAATATCATCCAGGTAAGTAGAATCAGTAAGATTGAATTTCTCATTAGTGCAGTGATCAATACCTGAATACACATTTTTATCAGCCTTGAGAATGGCAATTCTACTCAAATTCCAAACCTTGTTGTCAGAAAGTCTCACAGAATTTTTTAAAACCTCCTTAACTACAAAAGGACCCATAAATTGGCTCTCCCCTTTTTAACTTTCCAAGGTTTTTTAACTTTTACAAACATGCCCACCTTGACAATGGGGTCATGCTTTGAACCTTTTTATTATCAAAATACTCTTTATTAATGGCATGGGTTTGAGCAATCTTTTCTTTAACAGTTTCTAAATCCAAGTTAGATGAAGTGGAGGAAGATAACCATGAGGGATTAGATTTTGTCCTAGGAACTCTACCTCTCATGATTTCAAACGGAGAACATCCAGTCATTGAATTCATGGTCGTTCTGTACATCCAAACAGTTTTAAGAACCTGTATCTCCCACTTGTCACTGACTACTCCTGCAGCTTGTATGGCATTCTTGAGAACCTTGTTAAATCTCTCAATAACACCGTTACCACTAGGATTATACAAAGAAGTGATAGAATGGATTATACCAACCCTCTTGAAGTAGTCTTTGGCCTTGTTGGATAAAAACTGTACGCCATTATCGGTGATAAGACGAACAGGTAAACCTTCTTCAGTAAACGTTTCATCCAAAAAGGTCAAAACAGAATCAGTGTCAATTTTCTCTACAACTTTGATCACGGGCCATCTTGAGAAAATATCAATGGCCGCTAAAATAAATTTGGAATTGTAACCAATGGGCCCCATGATATCCATAGCAATAGTGCTCCAAGGATTGTCAGGAATTATGTGATCACTCATATTGGGTTTGAGAGTAACAAGGGACTTATCAGAGTTGGCGCAAGTGACACAGTTTCTCACAATACGTTCAATGAACATATCCATACCCGGCCACCAATAGAAATTTTTCACTGTCTGTTTTGTTCTCACAATTCCACTATGACCCTCATGACCATGCAGTACTATAGAACGTCTTAGTTTGCTAGGGGGCACAGCACGATCCCCTCTTTTGAGTATATTGTTAATGCATGACAATTCATCCCTAATTTCCCAGAAACTTCTGAGCTCTGAACTAATGTTCTTTTGTTAGGCCATCCACTCAAAATGTAACTCTCTACTTTTTTAAAAGGGAATCATCATTAAATTCCTTGCACCATAAGGTTTGGTCAATAGACATAGGGCCTTCATCATGTACCAAAGCAATTTGTAAATCATCCCATTCATTGTAAAGATCTTCTCTGATGGATAAAGGCATTCTAGATAAAAAATCAGCCGTTACATTCTCTTTCCCGGGAACATACACAATGGTGTAAATAAAATCTTGCAGACGCATAGACATGCGTGCAATACGTGCAGAAGCTCGTAGCATACCCTCAGTAGTGAGTAAACGCACTAAGGGTTTGTGGTCACTCCTAATTAAACATTCCTTACCCCAAACAAACGGTCTAAAGTGTTCTAAAGACCACACACAGGCTAAAGTTTCCTTTCTATGGTGGAATATTTTTCTTCTGCTGGAGTGAGTGCCCTGGATGCATGTGCAATGATACATTCTTTCCCTGAGTCTGACTTCTGTGCCAGCACGGCCCCCAAACCCTTGGAACTTGCATCCGAGGTAATAATGCACATAAGATTAGGGTCAAAACGAGAAAGAGCAGTGGCAGTGCAAATAGCTTCTTTCACATCCCGAAATTCAATTTCACAATCATTTGACCATACAAACCTGTTTTTGTTTTTAATCAATTGTCTAATGTTAAAAGTGCGACAAGAAAATTTAGGAATGTACTTAGCGTAAAATTCAGTCAAACCTAGAAAAGATCTGACATCATCCTTGGACAAAGGATGTGGTGCCGCTTGAATAGCTTCAATTAAATCTGATTTAGGTTTTATTCCTTCCTCACACAACTCATGACCAAGGTAAGTTACAGAATGCACACCAAACTTGCATTTAGCATGCTTGATGGTCAAGCCGTGGCTGTTAAGGGCACCTAGAACTTCCTCTAATGCTGAAACATGTTCTTGCTCATTGTTCCCAAATACCAATATGTCATCCTGAAAACAGACTGCATTTCTGCAATTGATCAAGATGTCTTGCATTACCCGTTGGAAGATGGCAGCAGCGGACGCTAGTCCGAAAGGCATCCTATTGTACCTGAAACATCCAAACGGGGTGATGAAGGCAGTGAAATCTTTGCTACTATCATGTAATTCAATTTGATGGTAAGCCGCAGATAGATCTACAGTCGAAAAATACTTTGACCCCCAATGGTTGCTAACATTTCAGAAATGCGCGGTAAAGGAAATTGATCTATGATTATGTTGTTATTTAGATGGCGCAAATCAATGCATAATCTAACCTTGCCGTTGGGACGTCTGGCTACAACTATGGGAGAAACCCATTCAGAGGATTCTATCCTTTCAATAATGCCTTCTTTGACTAGTGAATCAAGCTCATTCTTAACTTCTTCACGTACTGCAATGGGAATATTGCGTGCCTTGTGAACCTTAGGGCACGCACCCTCCTTTAAGCGTATTTCATGTTTAAAACTTACTAACTTACCTATTTCAGTTTTAAATACATTAGGAAATTTTTTGAGCATCAGGTCGCTAATACCATTTTGTTCACCAACAACCATCACCGGATCTGGACTATTTGGGTTTAGAATAATGTCCAATTTCCCTTGTTCAAACCAACTAAGTACAGATGGACCTTTTTTAGAAATATATAATTTAGCAGTGCATTGGCGATTTTTAAATCTAAACACAAGAGTTCTAAAACCAAGAATATCTATTCTTTCACCTGAATAACCCTCAGGATTAATATCAGTCTTTTCTAAATTCTCTCCTAATCTGCTGACAAAATGAGATTTCCAAACAGACTCATTTACAATCGAGTATGGAGAACCAGAGTCAGCATACATATGAATTTTTACACCACCAATAGTCATTTCACATACAGGTTTTTTTTTAACAACGGTATTGACAATGTTTAAAATGGTGGGATCAGGATCTTTAATGTTGAGTACGAATGAACTGTTTCTAGAACCTTTACCGTCTTCTTCATCCTCACTGTCCTCACTATGGTCAATACATTTGACTTTATTATTTCTGTTCCTCCTGCAAGCAGTGGTAAAATGACCAATGACTCCACAATTCGAACACTTTTGTTTAATTGCAGGGCAGAATTTGTAATTGGCTAAATGTGATTTGCTGTTGCACCTGAAACATCTCCAATTCTCCTTGTTATCATCAATCTTTCCTTTGAAAGTATGAATCTGTTTTTTCTTTGCAAAATCTTCTTTTTTGTTTGAGTATTTAGGATTAATTTTAGAAACAATCTCTCTGTTGCTATTCAAGTCACCTCCTTTAACTTGTTTAGCACTTCTGCACGACATTTCTGACTTCCTCACTATAGCTAAAATGCTTTCTAGATCTGCGTCACCATTCACCCAAAGTCTCTCCTGGATAGTAGAATTACTAACATGCATAACCACCTGATCTCTAATCAATTCTTCTTGTAGTGTACCAAATTTGCAATCAAGGGATAAAGTTTTAAGGGCAGAAACATAATTGTCTACGTGTCTCATCAGTAAGTTGTTTTCATTGAAAAACTTATATCTGGAAATACCAATGCACACCTTAGGTGAACAGAAACGGTCAAAATCTGAAATTGCCTTTTCAAAAACATTAATATCACCCTCACCTTCTGTTCTTGGTAATTGGTGGTAAGCTTTGAGACCCTCGGGTCCTAGAGAATGTAAAAATATACCCTTTTTCTCTGCAGCTTTCATTTTACCACTAGCGTCTAACGTTTCAATGTAGTTTAAGAAATACGCTTTCCATTCAATCCATGGCATACAAGGTGTACTGCCAGCAGCCCAAAAACATTGTGGTGGAGATAAAGTATAACCTTGAGCACACATGTTGGAGATAATAATAAAGTGAAGATAAGTAAAAATAAAAACAAGGTGAAAAGAAAGCAAAGAGATCTGAGGATAAACAGTAATGGAGAAAGTCTGGAGGAAAGAAACAAAACAAGTCTATACTTCACCCAAAGCTGCCAAGACGGTTGAGGAAAATAAACAGTCCATGGGGTGATTAAAGCATGTGGTCTTGTAAAACTCTTAGTGAGGTAGGATATCCACTTCCTCCAAGTCAAGATGTGCGTGCGAACCCCACTATTAAAATGCCACTGAAAGCGGATAATCAACAAACCTCTGAGGAGGTAAATAAAGATGTGATTATTAACTGCCTTGCTAAACAGAGCGCATGCGTAAGGCTCTGAACACAAATGAACGCTGTAGGCGATCAGTGCGCACGCGTAATGCTCTCCAAAACTGATAGAGATCTGACGTGAAGCGTCGTCGTGAAGCGTTGTTGGTTACTGAGCACAGTAACGTCGAGCGTGTGCAGCGGAGCTGCGTTGAAGATCGTGCGCGTATGCTGGAATCCCTCCGATGAAGATTCGTCTCCTGGAATGGCGCTGACGTACACAGGTAAGGCGTGCGTCTGTGGAATACCAGTAAGGAGAATGCGAAAGAGTTTGAAATAAAATACAAATGGCTTGAAGTTCGGGGAAATCCTTGAACGATATGCGGCGATGTGCTCTAGGAGCAATGAGGTGTCCACAGGGTTGTAACTGCTGGCGGGATGGCAGACAACTCGCAGCAAAATCCTCCAAATCCGTCCAAGCACATCGAGCAAATCCAGCAAACAATCCAAGAGAAATGCAGGAATGTAGCAATCAATTCACTGCGAGATAGCCAAATGAGGCATAAAAAGACGCAGAGTTCGTAGTAGAAGTTCTCCCTTCCTTCTTGTTTTAAAATGAGCGGAGCAAAGGGAAAAAAAAAAAATGAGAGGAGCAGGTGGTGCTTCCAGTAGTTCTTCCGTCTACTCGTCGCCAAATTGTCAAGTATAGACTGAAGCAGGAGTAGTAAACAAGTCGGATTTAATCTCAAAAAGGAAGCACCACCGGTTACAGGTCTTCAGGCACCGGGCAGCACCGAGCAACTGTCAACTTTGCCTACTCTGACTCAACGGCCCGATCCCATGTTCTAGCGTAGAACATTAGGCTCGTGCCATGAGACAGAGTATTCAAAGGATGACAAAGAGCACAGAGTACAAGCACGTGCATGCAAGCACGAGAATGGCAAAGAACACATAAGATACAAGAATGTGCAAGCAAACCGGAATCAACACATGTTAACTGGATGTAACAAGCGCCCATTTCCTAATCCCTCCGCACCATCAATATAGGCATGCACGCAACGGCCAGGCAGAGCCGCAGCTAGAACCCCGCAGTAAGGGACATAGATCGGAGTGGGGGAAAGGGAGAAGGGACAGCATACATGACTATTGCAAAAACTGTTGCATAAGGGCCAAGAGGCTACTGAGAGGAAGTGCGTGGCTGACCCCTCCGGGGCCTAAGGAAGAAAGGCGGAGACGTGACTTTCAGAGGAGATATCTACTGAACGCAGTCCCTGTCACCGGGAAACTGAGAGATCGCCCCAAACTGAACATACAAAGAAGAATTATTTGTGGAGCGAAGGCCTGCGTCCTCGCCTAAACACAATAACACGCGCCGCCACACTGTGCTACGGGCCCTCCCTTCCTCCCACCTCCCGGAGACCCACGGCTACAATATTCTAAAAGTATACCCTGAGGGAATGGGGAGCACTGACGGAAAACAAACCAAGGCGCCCTTTGAGGCCCGCAAATCAACGCGTGGACCGGCGGGGGACTCAACCATGGGCATAACAGACGGCCAACCCTCATAGTCTCAGCCAGAAGACACTGACCTGCATACCCTGCTACTCACCATGCGCCACAGTCTAAACTCCATAGAAGCCAAATGGACTCCATGAGCGTGCGCATGGATTTCATTACACAACGACTGGAAAAACAGGACGGGCGCATAGGTGAGGCTGAACAGCGGATTTCCAACATAGAAGATGCCTCTGCGCAGAGAGGAGACCAAATACAACACATGGAACATCTCTTACGGACCATTGCGGCCAAGAATGAAGATTTGGAAGCAAGATCCCGGAGGAACAACCTCCGCATCCTAATCGTTCCGAAATCCACAGCTACTAGACAAGTGGAGGACTATGGTAAGACCATGTTAACAATGCTGTTTGACGCCTCGGCATTGTCCAAGCAGCTAGTGGTGGAGAGCGTGCACAGGTCATTGGCAGCAAGACCCCCACCAGGTGCGACGCCCCGGCCCATCATAGCCAGGTTGTTAAATTACAGAGATCGCAACAGGGTACTCCAACTGGCTAGGGAGCGGTGTCATCTCACCTATGAAGGGAATGAAGTATCTTTTTACCTAGACTTCACAATGGCAGTGCAGGAAGTGTGCAAAAAATATCTGCCTGTGAAGCGGAAATTGCAGCAAGAAAATATTCCCTATGCCATGCTATATCCTGTGAAGTTACGCATCACAGTACTAGGCAAGCACCACATCTTTACCACTCCGCAATAAGCCCAGGAATACCTGCGGAGGGAGGGGGGTCTGCAGGGGAGAAGCCCAACTCCAGTCCTACAACTCCACTATCGGAAAATGACTGACAAAAGCTCCGGAACATCTCAAAACAAGTAAAAACTCCCTCCTGCTCTACTGCCAGTTCACCACACTTCTCACCTCCGAGATGAGACACTACTAGCATGAAAGCCGTATTGTACCGAACGAACCTTGAGATGATGCGCTTGAATATTCTATACAGATTTCATGTGAACGCAGCCGAGTACAAGTTACACCTGCTGAACATTGACACCCCCGCATGGACGAGCTCCACAGGGAACCTGAACAATTCCGAAGTTTCAGGGAACTGATCTCCTGCTCTGGCACCCTCGCTTGGTCAAGGGCTGATGCCTGGCTCTCCAGAGACGCCTCCAAGTGGGAATTCCCATCTGATCGGTTAAGACTGCAAGCGTTTATTGGTTTGCCTTCACGCTCTATATCCCCTTCTTTTCGCACTATTCCCTGTTCTCTCCCCTTAATCCCTCTTTTCTGTCCTATATTCACTACTCTTTTGGCCGCCGGCCCACCCTTCACACCAGAGGTGTCTTCATAACATAACTTGGAATCACCTCTCTAGTGGAACTTTTCTAATGCATCAAAATGGTAGAGATCGGCTTTTCTTACTTTATGGTTGCGTATTGAAATTGGGTGGGATTCGCCGACGGGATTGGGCCGTGGGTGGGAGAAGCATGGAAGTTGTGAATTGCTATTGTTCTTATATTGCACTAGATCAAAGTCCCCAAACGAACAGCAGCCCATTGTTAGGGGCCAAAGGATTTGCGCCCATTCAGTGTAAGGCACACACAACTCACCTGACTTATGAGTACAACAGACACCACTAAGCACCCTCACTACAAACTCTTGACCTGGAATCTAAGAGGATTGGGAGACCCCCGTAAATGCAGACACATAATTGGATACGTGGATAGACACGACGTCCAAATCGCGATGCTACAAGAGACACACTTTGACCCTGGGAAAACGATTAATTATGCAGAGAGATGGGCCTCCCACAGATGTTTTGCATCCTATTCCACCTATTCCAGAGGCAAAGCAATCTTGATTAAACGTAATACCCTGTAGCACCCTGGGGGCTCAATTCAAGACCCACAAGGCTGATATTGCCTAAAGTGGGGGCGTCTTGCCACCCACTCGGTCACACTGGTCAATTGCTTTGGCCCAAATGTGGATGATGCCCTGTTCTATGACAGATTATGGGGCACTATTCTAGGCATAGGCTCCACGCACCACATCTGGGGGGGCATGGGGGATTTCAACTTAGTCTGAAACCCGTGCAGAGATATATCACACAGCGACTCAGGACAGCACAGTAAAGCGGGGAAACACTTGTGGGTAATTATGCATGATCACCAAATGATACATGCATGGAGAACATTACACCCCACACACAAAGAGGGCACATTCTACTCTAGCGTGCATGCCAGCTGGTCACGTATTGACTATTGGCTTCTATCAAGAGGTTTGGGAACCTGTCTCACTAGTGCAGAACATTTGGCGCGCACCTACTCCGACCATTCCCTGGTACTGATGCAACTACGGCCCCCAGTCTCTATCTCCTCCTACCAATCATGGAGATTATCCCCCATGACCCTCCTAGATGCATGCTTTAGGGAGAAGGTCAGAAAAGAAATTGGCGAATTCTTTGATAGAAACTTAGACACAGTGCCAAGCATTGCGACTGTATGGGAAGCTCTTAAGGTAACAATACTGGGTATGCATCGCAAAAGGCGGTGGAACGTTGCGTGCCAATCGGGGGACGCTGCAAAAATTAGAAATAGACATTAAGGAAACTAAAGCCCGACTTGGGGATAAACCAGAGGGAAGTGTAAAAGCCAAAGTCTGTAATTTGATGACCAAATACCAGACAGAAGAAGAGTGAGAATGCCTGTTTTGCTGCAAATATCATAGAGCGCGCCAATATGGGGAGGGAGAGCGGCCTGGCATAGCCGTAGCAGAAACAATATGGCCCCCTAGCTTCTCTAACTACATATTTGAAGTGGAAGATGCTGATGTACATATGCAGAAAGATACCACTGACATCCTTCAGACTTTCACAACTTACTATGCAGGCCTGTATTCCACACGCAGGGAGAGGCCGCAGGAGGTAACTACCTATTTAGAGGACACTGTGTTAAAATGGCTCGGAAGCGTCCACAGGGAGTTCCTAGCTGCAGAAATTGAAAAAGACAAAATAAGAACGGCCATAATGCAGCTAAGATTAGGCCGAACTCCGGGCCCTGATGGGCTACCATCCGATTTTTACAAATGCTACGCAGGAGCTCTGGTCCCTATATTGAGGAAAGTTTATGCAGAGGCCACTGCGACTGGCCTACTGCCACCTACGATGCGTGAAACCATGATCATCTCCCTCCTTAAGCCCGGGAAGTCTGCAACTAAATGTGAAGCATACAGGCTGCTATCCCTCATAAATTGTGATGCCAAAATACTGGCTAAAGTATTAGCCAATAGACTCAGTTTGCTGATGGACAAACTGGTCCTGCCGGACCAATCCGGCTTTGTGCCAGGACGGGCCACCTCCCACAATCTAGATCCAGACATCGCAGCTGTGGCGGTCTTTCTAGATGCCATCAAAGCGTTTGACTCACTAGAATGGGACTATTTATTCACAATACTGAAACGAATGGGATTTACTCCCTCCACCCGACTGTACAATCAATCGCGGGTGATTGTGCAGATCAGCGGTTGCTACTCCCACCCCATAATGATCTCACGAGGTACCAGACAGGGGTGCCCATTATCGTCCCTATTGTTTGCACTTGCAGTCGAACCTCTGGCTGCGAAATTGTGGCAACACCATAGGGAATACGCTCTGAGATACCCTGACCGAAACCTACTAGTGTTCATGTACACGGATGACATCACTCTATATCTACGGGATCCGCACATAAGTCTAAATCCTTGAGGACGCTAGGGGGCGGGCTGACAAGATGGCCGCACTCTAGTGAGGCTCCGTCAGCCCTGGGCGAACCATCCATCAAGTATCCTGTATCCTAGGGAAACCCTCGCCATCACTAGCATTATCCGAATCGGGATATCGGTCTGACGTGGAGGGATCCATCTGCGAAACACTTGAGACCACGGAGGCGCTGCGGAGGGCTGATCCCAGTTGGGGGCCGGTGAGAAACGCGGCGGCCGACTGGGCGGCGACTGGCGGAGCCGATCTGCTGCCGGCGGAGCCTGCGAACCCGCAGCCGAGGCACGCCAAAACCCGCTGCCCGCCGTGACTGTGGCATCGGAACGGCGGGTGACTGCCGAGACGATTGAGGCGGCGTGGAGGAGGAGAGAACCCGCGGCTGCACTTTCCCTTCGGCTGCTGAGCCGCCCCGGCGGATACCGCACCTACGCAAGGCCGGGGATCGCGGCCTGCTGGAAGTAAGTGGGGCCTGCGTGTGGGTGCAGACCTCGTGGGCCCGATATTCCTTGGCGTGCCCCCCCCCCGGCGATATACTGGTGGCCCTCTGGACAGAGAAGGACAAGGGAGCAATTAACGGGGGATACAACTGCGTTGCCATCAACCTCCCCTGCGCTCCTGCCTTGTATAAAACGGCGCGCGGAGCAGAGAGCTGAGGCCCACCCTGCGGGCATGGCCACCGCCTTGCGCCGGGCGACCTAGGGCACGGGACACAAGAGGGACTGCTCACGCTGCCTGCATTTCCGTGGTTGGATTCATGGAGGACCGGCTGCTCTAGGTGCTGAGTTCGCTCCCGTCGCTGACCTGAGGGGGACACTAACGGAGGGAGTGTGTGCTGCTCGGGGAGCCTCACGTGAGCCTGACGCCGAGGCCGTACTGCTCCACGAGACCGGCTGTCCCCGGTCCCCATTCTGCACGCTGCTGCCTCACTGACCTGACAGTCTTTCACACATCTGCAGTACTTTTGTGGGACATCCTGCCTGTCATTGCCCTGACCTACGATTCGAGGGGGATCCTCATTCGCCACATACAACAGCTGCAACCGCACCATACCCAGTGGGACTGGCACTAGAGGAGAAGACCTGAACTGCGATACTCACCCCAGCGCCACGTGGTAGACCTGGCCTACCCGGAGAGGAGACCGGGTGCCTGAGGGAATCGCGCGGACACCGCCCAGCAAGGGGCGCTCACACTACTCGCTCCATTATTTGGTCCTCCAGATCTGAGTGGCTCTGGCATCCACCCCTTGAACACGGGATATAAGGACACGCTCCCGGGACCCGGCCTGGCCTAGGCCCTAGACCCAGCCACTCCTGCACATAGATAGCGTGCACATCGGTCCCACTGCACCTACAGCCCTTCAGAAAATGGGTGTCACGAGCACCGAGACACTGCTCCCGCCCCCCTCCACTGAGTGACCGGTCAGAGACACTACCTGCGCAGTCTGATACCTCCTTCCAACATAGCTTCTTGCGCTGCCTGGGGGTCGAGCGAACGGAGAATTGACCTTGTGGTGGTGGCGGTGACTCCCCATCCGCCTGGTGAGCCGCGACCATGGGGAAGCCGGACGGCAAGCAGCCCAAACTTAATTTCGACACCCGCAAGACGACCAGAGGGCAGCCTCCTGATCCAGAACAAGACAGCGCGGGCCAAGAGGCGCAAAACACAGATGAAGTAGATATGAAGACGCTACTCCACACAATGAAAGCAAGCTTTGCTTCCATAGAGGGGAAGATGGACTCCATGTGCGCCAGAATGGACCAGATCACCCAGAAAATCGAAAAACAAGACGGGAGGATCAAGGAGGCCGAAACGCGCATCTCTACCCTGGAGGACGACCGCACGCAGGTGGTGGGGCAGCTCACAGACATGGACAAACTGCTAAAGGTGATCGCAGCCAAAAATGAAGACATTGAAGCCCGCTCGAGGCGGAATAACATACGCATAACTGGTGTGCCCGAAACCACCAACACGGGAAGGCTCGAAGATTATGTGGAGCGGCTACTCACTACATGCTTTGGCCCGGAGGCATTCTCTAAGATGCTCATAGTGGAGAGGGCACACCGCACGCTGGCTCCTAGGCCCCCACCAGGTGCGCCGCCTCGACCAATAGTCGCAAGACTGCTCAACTATCGAGACCGTGGCACTGCCCTGCGTAAGGCAAGAGAACTTAAAAATGTTGTCTTCGAAAACAATGCCATTTCACTCTACCCTGATTTCACTTTAAATGTTCAGGAAGCGCGAAAGAAATTCGTCCCTATCAAGAAGAAACTCCAGCAGGAAGGAGTGGAGTACGCAATGCTCTATCCCGCACGCCTACGGATCACCTTCGACGGTCAACAGCACTTCTGCACCACCCCCCAGCAAGCGGCGGACTACTTAAAAAAAACTGTGCTGGCAGCAAAGAGAGCGGAGCGGTCCCCGTCGAGCAGCGGACACAGCCCGGCGCATCAAGAAGAGGACTGAGGGACCCGACTGCAGCCAAACATGTAGCTGAAGACAGGTAGCCATATTGACTCTGTTGGCACGGATGATTGCCTCAGCACACAGGTAACATTAAATGTGATAAATCGGCTGTATCCTACATTCTCCTTGGTTTTTTCTATGGATGGTGAGGACCTAGTCAGTTAATATGCTAACAACCCAGGGCCCCCTTCTACACGCCGCCATGGTGTGGGGGGAGCCGCCACGCCCCCTGGGGCACACGTCTCTAAGGGAGCACCCCTTTCCCTCAATAGAGGGGGTTTTTCTGTTGGGCGTTTGCCCCTGTTGTTCTGCTAGGGGGACAATGTCACCATGGACCACCAATGACTATAAGACTTGTTTGCTACTGCACCTACTATTGCATTGCGTAAGCTTGATGTTGTATTGGAAACACCCCATGCTACGGCCGATATTCAGTTCTATTGTATGGCCAGGGCAGTGCTTACTCAGAAGAATGGTGACACAAATACTCCAACTGTTTGGGGAGGTAGCGGGAGGGGCTCGGAGGGAGGGTTTAGTACACGGCAAGTTGGGGCCGCCGTTGTGGGGGGCATGTTGGGGTAGAAAGGCAGACATTAACAAATCGCCATTTCTTGAGATAGTCCTATTACTCAGATTGTGTAAATATCGCTTACATGTAACCAAAAATGTAATATTGACATACCAATGCATGGATTGTGGACGGGGTGATGGCGGGTGAGGGGCGGAAGACCAACACTATTGACGGAATGAACCTTCTCACTTGGAATGTTAGAGGGCTGGGAGACCCCAGAAAGAAGCGGCACATTTTGGCTTATTTGGACAGGCACCACGTAAGCATAGCTATGCTGCAGGAAACACATACACTCCCCCACAAGCAGCCCCAGTTTGCCACAAGGTGGGCATCGCATAGATACTTCTCCTCGTACTCTGCATTTTCCAGGGGGTCGGCGATTCTTATTAAAAAAACGGTACCATACATTGAGGAGGGGTTCGCACTGGACGCACAGGGGAGATTTTGCTTGACATGAGGTAGGCTAGCATCGGACTCCGTCATGATGGTATGCACTTATGGACCTAATGTGGATGACGAAGATTATTACATTACCTTATGGGCACGCATTGTCAGCATAGGCTCGACCCACATCATATGGGGAGGGGACTTCAACTTAGCACTACACCCCTCAGATGACCGCTCCCACCCACTGCCACATCACTACTCCAAAGCACAGCGCCAACTCCAACAAATAGTCAATGATAATTTGCTAGTGGATGTCTGGCGCCACCATCACCCAACCCAACGCGAGGGCACGTTCCACTCGGCAGTACACAATACCTGGTCCAGGTTAGACATGTGGCTCGTGTCACAAGACATTGCGCTCCATGCTCCCGCGTCTCGACATTTGGCACGTACTTATTTGGACCACTCTCCTGTGCTCATATCCATGACGCCCCCTGGGATGTCACCCCAAACTAGACAATGGCGCCTGTCTCCTGCGGCGCTCCTAGATGCGGTGTTTCAGTCTGAACTCGGGGAAACACTAGAAGAATATCTGAGACTCAATATAGACCCAGTGCCGTCCATGGCCACCGTGTGGGAAGCGCTGAAGGTCAAGTTACAGGGCCACTGCATAGCCAAGGCGGGGGGTATTCTCAGGGATATCCGCACGACGATCGCACGCTTGGAACGTCAGATTAAGCAATTGGAGACCACTGTACAGGGGGCACACGCTGGCCCCACACATGCCAAGATTCGGGAGACCCTCACTGAGTATCAGACCGAAGCGGAAAGGGAATGTCTCTTCAGAGGCAAATATCACAAGGCGCGTCGATATGGCAAGGGAGAACGTCCTGGCAAAGCGCTTGCTGAGACCATCCGGCCACCCAGAACGGCGAATCATGCCCTGGCTATCCGAGATAGGGAAGGGGTGACACATAGAGACGCGATGGCCATAATGGGGGTTTTCACCACGCACTACCGTACACTATACACATCGTGCGCTGCGCGACAAGATGAGACGCCGCAATATCTGCAGCAGATTGAATTCGCTTGGCTTAGCAATCGGCAGCGGGAATTCTTAGCGGCTGACTTGGAATTAGATGAAATACAAGAAGCCATAATGCAAATAAATAATGGTAAAGCGCCGGGGCCAGACGGCCTTGGGATAGAATTCTATAAAAGCTACATAGACACGCTGGCTCCTTTCCTGAAGGCAGTTTATGAGGAAGCTGCCCAAACGGGGACACTCCCGCCTACTATGCGGGAAGCAATGTTGGTCTCACTACTGAAGCCCGGTAAGCCCCCTGACTCCACAGACTCGTATAGACCACTTTGACTGATAAACTGTGACGTCAAAATCTTGGCAAAAGTTCTGGCCAACAGGCTCACACTTTTGATGGATAGACTAATTCGGCCTGATCAAGCAGGTTTTATACCCGGCAGATCAACCTCACATAACTTGCGGACCCTCTTCTCCATCCTGCATGATATCGTCCAGGAGGAACAGGCGGTGCAGTTTTTCTAGACGCCACCAAAGCGTTTGACTCCCTGGAATGGGGGTACCTTCTCACAGTCTTAACGCACATGGGATTTCCTCCGGGATTTCTCATGTGGATCAAACTGTTGTACAACCAACCCTGTGCTTCCTTGCTGCTGAATGGAGAACGTTCCCCCGCCTTTTGCATTACCAGAGGCACGCGGCAAGGGTGCCCCCTCTCACCACTACTATTCGCGATAGCTATGGAACCGTTGGCAGCTATGCTACGGTAGCACCACAAACCATATGCGCTAGACTACCCCACAAGGCCTGTATTAATATCGCTATATGCGGACGATATCACGCTATATGTGCGAAATCCTGTCGACGGATTAAACGCCATGATACGCGAAATAATAAAATTTGGGGCCTTTTCGGGCATTACCATCAACTGGGGTAAATCCCAAATCATGCCGCTCACGAACTGTACCATCCCGTTCCAAATGGATTATCCGCTGATATGGAGCGATAGTGAGGTCCGATATCTGGGAATCACTGTCACCAGAGATAGGGAAAAACTAATGCGAGCAAACTACGGGGTGGCTCTCGCCAGGGTAGAGGACCTGATCAATAGATGGATAGCCCTCCCGCTCTCTTTAGCTGGTCGGATAGCCTTAATGAAGATGGTCATCATGCCCAAATTCCTATACTTATTCACAAATATCCCTTTCTTACCGGGGCGCCCTTTCTTCACTCAGCTGAAGAGTCAACTCATCCGTCTGGCATGGGGCGGGAAACAGTCTCACCCTCACATTACCTTTCGCTCAGGGTGGGTTTGAAGCACCAGACCCTGAACTCTACTATCTCAGCGCTCAAGCACACTTCGCGGCATATTGGCTCACTCCTCCGCCCTTTATGGCACATTTAGCCGTAGAACAGGGGCGTCTGACGCCCTTACCTCTAGTGGGGTTCCTGGGGGTGGACAACAAAACGGCCGGGGGAAAGGGGTCCACCGTGGCTTGTACAAATAACGCGTAGCGCGCCATCGCCAAAAGGTCCCAAGTTCCCATGCTATATTCCCCGTTACTCCCTCTACTCGACCAACATAACCTGCCCGTTACACGAGAAGGGATCTGTAAGCGCATGTTACTCACACACGGCATGCATACCTGGGGAGACATGTACAATCAGGGACAGTTCAAAACCGCGGCCGATTTTTTAGGCGGCACATCAACCACCACCATGGACCGCTTTTTATATATCCGCTTGAGTCACGCTGTCAAAGCTGCCACCCCTGCGTTCCCGGAGGAACCTCCCACACTACTCCCACTACATCGCACGATACAGGCGGGTGCACCACATGCAGTGTCCCGCATATATAAAGCCACTGTAGGGGCAGGGACACACAATACACTGAGAGCAAAACAAGGGTGGGAAGCGGAATTGGGACACCCAATCACGGAGGAGGCCTTGGGTTGCAGCTGCCAGTAAACTGAAAGTATCACTGCCAGCAGCAGGTTTAGAATTATTCATTTTAAATTCCTTCATAGGATGTATTATACCCCGGTAAGGCTACACAAATTCCAACTACGAGAAAGTGACAGATGTGACCGCTGCAGGCAGGAGGGAGCGGGCTTCCTACACTTGGCATGGGAATGTCGTACCATAGCACAATATTGGGCGGAGGTGGGGAACGCCTTGGGAGACATGATAGAGACGTCGCTGGCTCTTACACCAGAAATGGGTCTCCTAGGATACATCCCAGAACACAGGGGTCGCGTTAAAAAATTTCTAGCGATAGCCTTACTTGTGGCCAAACGCAGAATTGCCTGCAGATGGGGGAGGGGCAGAGCACCTGCATTTAAGGAATGGTTGAATGACCTTACTTATTGCCAGGAACAAAACAATATTTATGCCGAGCTGCTACCCCCCCCGCTCACGTCCCTGTGATGTCTGGAAACCGCTCACTAGTTATCTGCTCAGAATAGCCGCAACAGACACGGAAGATGGGGCTGCACTATCGCAACCCGCCCACCAAACTGAGAACGATAGGCCGCAAAGCCAGGAGGTAGACCACTAATGTGACTGCTGTAGTGTTTCGTCCACCACTTATGCCTATAATGGATGCCATACACTGAGCCCTGCACATTTCACCTCAATTACTGTACTGAGATGCTGTGTTCATGGAATGCTAAGGTTATGTCTACTGCATCATGTAATAGCGATATTGTTATAATGGAAAAATGCCAATAAACAAAGTTTTCCACAAAAAAAAAAAAAGTCTAAATCCTGTCCTTCGGGAATTCATACAGTTCGGGGAGATGTCAGGAGTGACCATCAACTGGGGTAAGTCTCAGATGTTCCCTCTTACACCAAACACACATGAATTCCCACCAGATTACCCCTTGGCGTGGTGCGACTCTGACTTTAAATATTTAGGGATAGTAATCTCTATAGGCAGGGAAGCGACGCTGAGGGCAAATTATTACACTGCAGTGGAAACCATCACGGAATCGGTATCACTTTGGATCACACTACCATTGTCACTTGCAAGGCGCATCTCTTTGATTAAAATGGTGATCCTGCCAAAGTTACTTTACTTATTCACAAATATACCGTACCCCCCTGGGTGCCACTTTTTTCATACCTTACAAACACAACTGATCAGAATAACGTGGGGAGGCAAAGAACCCAGAATACAATGGAATGCACTTACCCAGCCCTTTGAAAAAGGCGGGTTTAAAGCTCCAGATATGGAACTCTACTATCTATGTGCGCAAGCACACTTTGTGGCGTATTGGTTTCAACTGCCACCGTATATGCCACACCTGGCAATAGAAAAGAGCAACATGGCCCCCCTCTCCACCACAGCCTTCTTGGGAGCTAAACCTCCCTGTGCAGGACATTTTCCTACAAAGGTGGGCTGCACCGGGCTGGCCTGGCAAAAACAAGCAAAAAAACAAGCATTGGCATAGCCAATAGGTCTCGCCTTTGGGACCTTATGTGTTTAGCCAGAACTTTTGGCTATGTTGTAGAGGATTGTGGCTGCTGTGCATCATGTTGAAAAGTTATAACAAAAAGTGTTAAGCATTTTTGTTACCTTTATACAAACCAAGACGACATTATATACAACTGAACAACCTGATTAAAAAAAGGTTTCAACATAAAAAATGTCTTCTAGTTTTTTTGTACTTGCACTGCTGGCAACTTCTTCCTGCCTGTTCTCATGCTTGTTTGTTATAATTATTTTTGTTATGGGGGAGCGGGACATAAATAACGGGTGAGTGGAGGTTGGAAAACAGTAATTTAATTAGAACACGGGCAGCGGACAGACACTAAGGGAGAATCAACAGATGCCAGATTCTGAGGGTAGACTGACGTGATGCTTAGGTGATGCTTAGGTGGTGCGCTGATGCAAAATGGTGGTGGTGAGTGATGTTTGGTGCTCAGGTGGTGCCACTATATGGTGTGGAATGGAGGTACGTTGTGGATTGTGGAGTTGAAATATGTTGTTTGGTGTGTAATTATGTGGTGTGTATTGGAAATGTGTGGAGTTGAATTGTGTGGCCTGGAACTGTGGTGTTGAGTGAAATTATGCTTAGTGAAATTGTGTCATGGTGTGGAGTGCATTTATGTTGATTGGTGGTATGTGGCGTGTATTTATGTTGCATTGAGTAGAGTGTAGTTATGTGGCGCGTTATTACGTGGCACTGAGTGGTATTATGTGGAGTGTATTTATGTTGCATTGAGTAGAGTGTAATTATGTGGCACTAAGTGGTATTATGCGGAGTGTATGTTGCATTCAGAGGAGTGTAATTATGTGGCGTGTAATTATGTGGCACTGAGTGGTTTTATTTGGAGTGTATGTTGCATTGAGTGTAGTGTGATTAGGTAGCATATAATTATGTGGCACTGAGTGGTATTATGTGGAGTGTATTTATGTTGCATTGAGTAGAGTGTAATCATGTGGCGTGTAATTATGTGGCACTGAGTGGTATTATGTGGAGTGTATTTATGTTGCATTGAGTAGAGTGTAATTATGTGGCGTGTAACTATGTTGCACTGAGTGGTTACACTGCTCACCAATACATTCATTTGTTTGCAGTTTGTGTTCAGTCTGCGGGGTGTAAATGTTTAACTCTCTTCTACAAGCCTAAAATCCTCTCTGTGAAAAGAACGACTCTGTCAGCTTACTTAAACCGTTAGGCGTCCAGGTTCACCTTGGACCCTCTTTCAGCAAACACCATTACCAGTCTGAAGTGTCTTTGGTATTCCACACAAGCACCCATGCACATCCCTTTAAGAGGTTGAGCTGACACCAAGCGCTGCCTGACTCGGAGCACTACGTTCAGAGAGCTCAATTCAGGTCCCAGGGAACTTCTCTGTACACAGTGGGCTTTTAAATGCATGGGTGAAGGGGAGTTCTCAGTGCCCATCACAACTCCCTTGAATCCATCAGAGCTGGTGTGAGACTCACACGAAGGAACTGTTATGCTCGGCAGCTAAGTTAGACAGCAATTCCTTGACAGGAGTGGACCGACCCGGCTTCCCTATGGTATTCAAACAACCAATTTCTATACAGGAATCACTACAGGAAATTAATCTGTTCTTAAGGGCTCGCAGCTTTAAGAGATGTGGAAATAAAGCACGGCCTTCAACCAATCAGAGGACACTGCTTTTTTAAATGTATTTATATAGCTGCAATATCGTAGAAGGATGTGTCCTGGCGCTGGAATGGAATAAAACCGCTTACACAAAAGCTAGATTTTCAACCGTAAATATCAGTGGGCCTTGATTACGGGGTCCTCTGTGAGCAAAGCATATGGCTTGAAACTTTGATCGTTCTTTTACTGAGCTCCGAGGTTTGCACAAAATTATGATAGATTCTGAATAAGTTGGAGGTGAGATAATGACTCCAAAGGATGACCCTGATATAATGATGCAGTTGTTGAGGAGTTTTAACAGTTACTTGGACAACTCTTCTGAGTAGTATCCTCTTAAGAAAACGGCATTCAACCATGGGACTTCCTTGTACAAATCCGTGTCTACAGAATACACTATTTGTAGCTACAATGCATCTTATATTGCAGCCAAAGCGAGCGACTCTGTTGACTGTTTTTTGTCACTATTTTCGTGGAGAACTGCATCCGAGCACGTCCAGCAAGTAAACAGAAGCTTGCTATAGCGAGGCTTCGGCTGGTGCAAGGGCGCCGTGATTAATTGGGGGGACGTCTTTCTAAACAATGAGGTGTGCATATGGAGGCGGCAAATTGGGTGACACGTTAACTTTTGCAGCGCTTCAAATCCTTGGTTTCTCTTCTGCCCTTAGACTAAATAGCCTGCTTTATTAAATTCCTCCTTTTTCACGTTCTGCATCTATCACGCACGCACTTGACAAACATGGATTTTTGCGTACAGTTAGCCTGCGAGAAATGGAAAAGACGCAGTTCTAGTTAGGGCATCGGAAACGCCAGAGAGGCAGGAACTGTTCCGGGGGGGAAATATGGCAGCCTATTAACAGATTGCGAGAAGGGCTGTTAAATTGTCTTGTCTGGCACGAGGGTTAACACTTAAGAAGTGCTGCGCGAGAGGAGCTGGACTAGCCTGCCCAAGTGCAGACCGCGTTTAAAACCGGAGTGAAGCGGGAAGCTGCTTTCTGGCCGCCCCATGCTCGTTTGTCAAGTCTGCGGCTCCGTTAATCAAAGGGAGAATGAGATGTGAGTGCGCATCCAGGGTCGACAGCCAGGGTTCGAGGAACACCGACATCATTAGCAACAAGGTCGGCGGCGAAAGTGAAAGCGTCGCGATCACCAGGGCCAGCGCAACCACCATCTGTTTCCAATTAACGCGAACGCGAGAGCGGGCACGATAATTGGAAACAGATGGCGCTAATGCTCGCTCCCGAGCACCCTAGGCCAGGGAACAAAGAAGGCGGGACAATCACCCGCCTTGGACCAATTGCATGCTGTCTTTTTAAGAAAGACGCATGCACAGGCCAATTGCGGGTGTTCTCTGGTGTTTTGAACTCTGAACACACGCACAAGCGTGTGTTCAGAGTTCAAAAGCCCTTACTAAATGCCTCGCAGAGCAGCGCATGCGCGCTGGCTCAGGCGAGACCTAATGAGGCAGGCCGCTACTGTACTCCCCGCTAATGCCATTGCCCTATCGCCCTCTCATCCCAGTTACTCACGAGGCAACTTGTAGAAATATGCTACAAAGAAGAGGGGTCACAACATGGGGCGATCTCTATCACGAGGAAGAGTTCACGGATCGTGTGACGTTTTACAGGAGGGCACACCTACTCCACTGGAGGTCTTTTTGTATATCAGAATCAGTCACGATGTCAAAGCGGCCACCCCTTCTTTTCCAAAAGAACCTCCCACGCTCCACACACTACATGCACTATTACAAACTCCACAGCCTACAAATATGGTGTCCCGGCTATATAGAAATGCACTGATGGAATGCCCTGGGGAGATGGGGGGAGCACGCGCTGGATGGGACTCAGAATTACATACACCATTGACTGATAAACAATGGCATTACTGCTGTAAGCAAACAAGAGAAATAACGGCCACCAGACAGTTAAGAATAATACATTATAAATACCTTCACGGGTCTATTACACCCCGGTGTGACTATATAGGTATCCGCTATGATCGGATTATCGCTGTGCACGATGCCGGAGTGAAGGGGTAGACTTCCTGCATATAGCGTGGGGATGTACAGCAATACATGACTACTGGATGAAAGTGCTCGACGCCTTAACACACATGACAGAGCAACGCATATGCACTACCCTGATAACGGCACTACTAGGCTACACAGAGGAGATAGCAGCACCATATAGGAAGTTGGTCTCACTAGCACTGTTGTAGGCGAAACAAAGGATTGCATGTAGATGGGGGAGAGGACGACTGGAACAGAAACATCCCCTTCCTGTCTTGCCTGACCCCCCACCCCCCTCCCCGGTCCTCCCCTTCCCTCCATGCTGGAATCATGAACTGGAATGATAGCCAGACACACGCAGTAATGGTTACTGAGGTGATGAAGACAGCCCCAGATTAATCTTCCTCTTTATTTCGCAGAATTTATTTATTGTAATGTGATCTGAGAAAGGTCGAATGAGACTGTGAGGGTGCACTTTAGGGGATTATTAGATGATGTGCGGGAAAGGTCTGTACTATAAAAACGCAATTAAGAGATGAGCCTGAGGCCCATGGACCATTGAACCAAGAACAAACAAGCCCGGAATTTGGGAGACATTTGTGGAAGCTATTATATGTCAGTGCAATGTAATGATGTTTTGATTGTTGCATATTGAAAATCTAATTTAAAAAAACAAGTGCATAGGACACAGAAACTATCTCGAAGAAAAGAAAAAAGGGAGAAGGTGCGAGATCCAGTACAAGGACTGTTGAATTCCCATTACTCAGCAACATTTGTAAACAGCAAAGGAACCACACAATTGTAAAATTCAAATGAAATTGACAACATCTGCATGTCTACATGAGTTAAGAGGCCGCATGTTGGTGCCCCAGTTTCATACATAGACATAGGTGTTGTGTCTTCCGTCAAACAAAGGAAGTCTCTGTACAAGTTGAGATACATGCCAGCATGTCATTTATGCATATTAACACAGCATCAACATAAGTAATTTAAAACAGTGAGACAAAAGGTGACAAAACAATAATGTGAAAGTAATTGACTTACACAATGACACCAGAAAGAAACATCAATAAACAATATTACAGGAAAAGTCATCATGCCTGAAGAGAGACGATCACAAGACGGCAAAGCCAGGTGCATGAAAATACATTGATCAAAGGGCTTTCTCTGCAGATGGGGAGAAAAGGTTGTGTCTTCTTTCTTAAAGAAAGGGGAAGATAGATTTTTTGGTGCTTCATCTGTCCTGGTTGTGTGAGTCTTTTTTGTATTCTTCTCACGTGACATTGACCAGAGACTCTCAGATCTCTTGCTTTTGCTGTGTCTTTCTTGAGTGTAATTGTATGTTAGCTTCCGGGGTGTGTTTTTTAATGACAGACCTTCTGTGGCTAGTCTCTTCCACCCTTCTCTTGGAGCGACTGTCATCCGTGTCTCTTCCGTTCGGTGTGCCTCTGCTTGGTTTCTCCTGAGATGTGTGTCTGATGCCGGATGCCTGATTGGGGAGCACAATTTGTCTCCAAATTTATGAAAGAATTTTATTAAAAAAGTAATCTGGAAATTTGAATATCTTCGGCAAATCAACCTCAGTCAAACAGAAAGAATTATTCAGGAAGTATACATATTTTGGAGATGTTTTATTTAAGATGAATCACCATGGATGGAATATTTGCGCCTGGCAAAATTCTGTCACAATAATAATGTCCATCTTTCTACAGGATTCACTCCCTTTTTCAGTCTCCAAGACTGCCATCCTAGTTTTATTATGGATATTTTATGGCAAGACTCCATAAATACTTCTGTTGTAGAAAGGATCAGAATATTTGAAGTTGTGCATAAAAAGATGACAGACTATATCACAAAGGCAAAGCTGGACTATAAGAACAAAGCAGTTACAAAGATAAAGAAGGCGCCTGATTACCAAGTAGGAGATACAATCTGACTATCAACTAAACACATATGACTTCACATGAACAGAAAGCTCCAGCCCAAATTTACTGATCCATTTACAATAATCAGTCCACTTACCTTCAAACTAGCGCTTCTTGATACTATGAAGATTCCTCTAGTGTTTCATGTGTGCTTAGTTAACCCAGTTACGATGAGTACTCAAATAGGTAGTCTCCTTCACCTATTACTCAGGCCCCGATTAGGTGCAATCCAGTCTTGACTCTCTCTCTATATTAGATAAAGATTAGAGTGTTCAATTCAATGGAAGGGCTTTGGGATTGAGAAAAGCTCTTGGAAGGTTGCAGAAAACATTAATTGATTTCATAAAATGCATCCTGATTCCAAAGATGATCAAATAGAGGGGGCTCTGTCATGATCCTTGATATATTAAAGACGTTAGGCAGAGAGTAAATGGCAGCGTTCTAGATGTCTTACCACAAGGGTTCTTAATGCGCTTCTATTTTAGGCTGAAAACTCGAGCAGCATGTCTACAAAGATAGCACCTGTGGCATGCGAAGGCTCCGTAAAATTAACGTAAAGTGAAAGACTCTGAGACTCGGGAAATCTCATCTCGTGGACTTGTGTTGCAGAGCCTAACTTGGATTTCACTATAAACAAGCACTTGCAATGCAATAGGTCTCGCATTTACGCGAGTTTAGTTATTGGCATTGTAAATGACAATGCCTTTTATTTATGTTTCAAAAACCAAAACATAAATAAAACGCACTGTCATTTACAATGCCACTAGCTCAAACTCGCGTAAATGCGAGACCTGTTGCATTGCAAATTCTTGTTTGTTATTACAATCGAGAAATATCACACAACAATGACGATATGGCTTAAACAAGCCGAACCTATTGGCTTTGCCAGTGTTTCTTAACAGTATGAGATAAATGAGTGGCAGCAGTGATTTTTGTTGTGAATAATTTGAATTGCAACTATTTCATTTCTGAAAGTCAGAGACCGTAAATGAAACATGACTAAAGTCTGTGGGTATAGTGTTCTTCAGTGTCTCAGTCACTCACGTTTTCGCCTTCACATTACTTCCAGTTCTCTCCTTCACATTACTTTGCTTTGCAGTCTCTCACTCAGTTGGTCCCTGCTTCTGAAATCCTCTCTACATATCTCACATGTCACATCGTTCCCTTTCATAAGTGACTTCTCGCTCTTCCCTTCTGTGGCTTCTGCGTGTCATTCCTTCTGTAACCTCCACTTCACCATCTCTCTCCTCTCTCTCCCCCTCTTTCTCCTCACCTGTAAATGTAGCTATTTCTTTTCCTTTGGTGCTGTCAATGTTTTAACAGCTGTGCGCCTCCTTCACGTATATTGGTAATCACAGTTGGCAAACCTGTTTCTATCTTTCTGTGCTTTCTGCAGCGAGGCCAAGGATTGGATGCTCAAAGAGTCTGAACACCTCTTTGACCAAGTGACAGGCACTGTGAGAAATTCGTACTCTCTTACAACCTTATCTCCAGAGCTCAATTGCGCCCCGTCATGAATACCCACCCACTCACACCTTGCACTCACACAGACACCTAGAGGCGAACAGTTCACAGTATGCGCTATCGAAGAGTCAGTCATGCGTTGCATGCAGAAGAGCTGCAAAAACACAGTATTGGGAAAAAATAATTATAGGGAACGAAAGGTGAAGTAAAATATGTTAAATGTAAATTGGTATTGCATCGCTGATGTGAACTACCAGAAGGGTTTTTATAGTTAATGTTGAGAAATTGATCAATGCTTTCGCGGTAAAGATAAGGACATGAACACAGGGCCCGGTTTTAATAATTCCCGGGTCTGAGACTCGCTCCACTCTAAGCGATGCTCACTGCTCAATTTTGTCATACTCATGTTTTTAAATTCGCATCAGTGACACGTTTCCGACTCGAGCATCTCTACACACCCTACTCCGTCCCTTCTCTGAACACCTCTCCACTGCCCCACCACTGTCCCTCGGTGTGTAAGTAATTCATGTTACAAGATCTCTCCTTCTACCTGGCCTGCCCCTCCATCTGAAAGGACTTTCCATTTTATAATAAAACGTTTGCACAGCCCAAGCTTGTCCTTCATACTGTTATACAAATTTAAAAAAACACCTTTTACGGTCGTAATTTTCTTTAGAACATATCTCCCAAGCGCCCTTCTTTCTGAAAATAAATTCCATTATAATAAAGAATTTCCACAGCTTGTCTGCCCTCCCAGTAAGAAGAACCTCCCTCCAAAGCCCCACCCCACCCCTCCACATGGTGGTAATTCCTCCCCCCGTAGCCCCAGCCTGCACCTCGCTGCCAGAATACTTCACGTTATAAGAGCATGTCCGTCCTCTGAGCCCCGGTCCGCCCCTCCCTGGATATAGCTCTCGCTATGAGATGCGAACATTCTCTGATGACATCACTCCGTAGCTTCAGGTGTTCTGCGTGTGGGTGCTGTTCGTGCCAGACTCCCTTCTGTAATGTTGGGCCTCAGGCCCACATGGTGAGAAGTGACGGACACAGACACTGGTTAGTATGGTGCAGTAACTGGCCACGAGCACGTGCACCCGGGACCTTTTATTGACAGGCTCACGTCACTCGTGACGCCTGTGAGGGATGCGTGTGGGGGTGCAAGTGTGCCCACTCCCATAGGGGAGTGGCTACTAACTCAGTGTCTGCTGAGACACTAGAACGTGTCCAGCAGGACACTAAATTTCTCCCCAACTTTAATGAAGAACAACAACAACAATTAGTTCAACCTGTGGAGAGAAATAAACAGTCAACTAAACACCACAGGGTCCATCAGCCTTACGAGTCCAGTGGCAAGAAGACGTCAGGCATCAATCAATCAATCAATCAATCATGTCACTTATAAAGCGCACTACATACCCGCGAGGGTCTCAAGGCGCTGGGGGAAGAGGGGGTGGTGCTGCTACTGATCGAAGAGCCAGGTCTTGAGGAGTCTTCTGAAGGCCAGTAGGTCTTGGGTCTGTCGGAGGTTGGTGGGGAGGGTGTTCCAGGTCTTGGCGGCGAGGTGGGAGAAGGATCTGCCGCCGGCGGTCGTTTTCCGGATGCGGGGGAATGTGGCGAGGGCGAGGCTGGTCGAGCGGAGCTGGCGGGTGGGGGTGTAGAAGCTGAGTCGTCTGTTGAGGTAGGCTGGTCCGGAGTTGTGGAGTGCTTTGTGTGCGTGGGTGAGGAGCTTGAAGGTTATCCTCTTGTTGACAGGGAGCCAGTGCAGGTCTCTCAGGTGGGGTGTGATGTGGCTGCGTCGGGGGATGTCGAGGATAAGACGTGCAGAGGCGTTCTGGATGCGTTGCAGCCGTCTCAGGAGCTTAGCCGTCGTTCCTGCGTAGAGGGCGTTTCCGTAGTCCAGCCTGCTGGTGACAAGGGCCTGGGTGACTGTTTTTCTTGTTTCGGTGGGGATCCACTTGAAGATCCTGCGGAGCATTCGGAGGATGTTGAAGCAGGATGAGGAAACGGCGTTGACCTGCTTAGTCATGGAGAGGGTGGGGTCGAGGATGACCCCTAGGTTGCGTACGTGGTCGGTGGGTGGCGGGGCTGTTCCCAGTGATGTTGGCCATCGGTGATTCCGCCTGCTGCAGGGCCATCTCGGCGAGCACTCGTAGTTTAACCTGAGGGGTTCAGGACACGACCGCTGGCTTTGATGACGTCCGCTGCATACCGTCAGTTCTCTGATGATGACTTGTCTTGCAGTCTTGCCTGGCTCCACGTTGCTGACGTCCGGGATGGTCTGTGGTGGGTTCTAACAGTTCATTTAGTGGGTTGCGTCATGAACATGGATGGAGTCCCTGGTGAAAGTTCCTGGAGGTGTTGCCTGATCGATTGTCTCTGTGGAACCGCCTGGCTGTAACCGATAACCTGTCGGTGGGGCAAAGTCTCTTCTCACTCTCCCGCCTGGGGAGGCCCGTTGTCGGGGTTGCTGCGGGACTGCAGGAGGACTGCACTGGGGCTGCTTGTGTGCCGACTGGGGGCAGCTGCAGGACTACCAAGGAGCCGTTACTGAGTCTCACGCACAACCCGCGAGGGTAGATGAGTCTTGGTTAAGACTTGCACTTGCTGCCGCGATTCAGGTGTAGGCCAGGTTCGCCGGTAGCCTCTGGTTTCTTTTGTCGGCTGGTGTGGCAACGGTGTAGGACTCCAGTCCATCGGTACTCTAGGAGTGGTGTTGTTTGACGCATGTGCTGAGAGCTGGCGTGATAGCGGTTGCCAGCCATATGGTGAGTCGGAATAACAGGTGGTGGTGACTTGCTGGGAGAGTTGGATGTCAGGAGGGACTTAGCAGCCATGTGTCTCCGCCTTGCTGAGGTTGATCTTCGGTGGCGGCTCGCCACATGGAGTGTGCGAATCCTCTCTTGCCTGTCTCGGGGCCACTGCTGACTCCCTCTTGAGGCGGTGTGAGGAAGGACACTCGGTGCTGATCTTCACCCATGGCATCTGCGGTCAGGAGCAGGGATGCCGTTTGACGTAGACTGCCGATGCTCGGGGATGGACGGTCGCCTGGGGAAGCATTGGGGAGAGACGCGGTTTGCGCTTGCTGCGGCTTATGTTCGGTTCTCCTGTGAGGCTGTGTCCAGGGACGTCGGTCCGCCTTGGTGGCTGTCTGGTGTGTCTGGGTGTGCTCTTGGCTTGCTGTATGAGTTCTCGGTCTTCTCCTCTTGTTGGTCTTTTCAGCGCACCTGTGTTCATCCGGTTCTTCGGGGTGACAGGGCTGTCACTCTTCTTCCCTCGAGGGTGTTGCGCTTGGACCTCGAGGCGGCGCTGTCGTGGCGCCTGCTTCTGCCTTCGTTCCGGCGTGCTTGTCGGAACTGGTCACTTCGTGTGACGTGCTCCTTGCTTGCTGTGCGACGTGACGTCCGGCCACGTGTCGCCTGTTGTTGGAGCACATGTTGCTGTGGCGGCCTGCCACGTGGAGTGTGCAACTCCTCTCTTGCCTGTCTTGGGGCCCCGACGACTCCGTCTTGAGGCAGTGCGAGGGAGGACACTCTGTTGCCTTCGGCCCACTGCGGGGCTTCGCTGAGGCGGTGGAGATGTAGGGGATCTCCCTCCAGCAGTGCTTCTTCGTTGCGACCGTCTGGCAGGTCGGCTTCACTTTTGGCGCGCATCCGACTGCGCCCTTCGTTTGCTTCACTGGACGCGCTTGCTGCGCCTTCTGTGCAGTCTTCCATTCCTGGAACTGTAGCCTCTGTTCCTGTGCTGCTGCGCACTTGCTTGGTGCAGTGCTCTCTGCAACCTCGGTGCAGTAGAGATGTGGTCGCCCTCTGTACTGCGTTAAGCAGTGCACTTCTCTGTGTAGAGGTCTCTCTCTCCTGGGCGCCTGTCCGTGTCGTCGGGTTTCTGGGTGCATGCGTGGCGCACCTCGGACGTCGCGCTCGTGGTCCTTCTTCCGAGTCCCCCCTTCTGGCACTTGGTGTGCCCTTTCTGTAGCTTGCGGTGATGTCCGTTCACCACTAGGGGCATGTGGCGCAATTTCCTCGCTGGTGTCGGGCAGCCACTGGGGTTGCGTGCTCTGCCAACGTTCCCCTTGCGCCTTTGTGGGGCTTGACTACTTCTCGGTCCTATCACCTTCACTGGACCTTGCTTGGCCCCTTGATGTTTCTCTTGGCCGGGTCAGCTTTGGGCTTCTTGGCAGCGTCCTTCGTGGCTGAGGCAATTTTGGGCTACTTGAAGGCTCTCTGCTGTTGTGCCCTGAACTCCTGGCGCGTTCCTGCGCATTGTCTCTTTATCCTCAAAGGCTGTGTGGTGGCCTAGGACCACTGTGGCACATCAGTCCGTCTTAACACTCGCTTCCCGTGGCTTTGAGACTGGTGCAGCTCGCAGGCAGTCTTGCTGGGCACCATCCTTTTGCATTTTCTCTGCCTGAGTAGCCTTTACTGTTTCCCTGGCAAATGTCAGTGTTTCACTTGGGAAGCTGGTGCAGTACTGCTAATCCGCCACATGATGGCAGTGTCTTTTTATTTTCAACGGCCCCGGCAGCTTCCTTTATGCTGTGTGCTTCGTGCACTCTCACTTTCGGGATGACGGTGCCCGAGTCCACTGTGCGGGGACTCACTCTCTGCAGCAGGACCTCATGTCATTGCCCGGTAAGTCTTTTACTTTAAATACGGGCCGCGTGAGGGGGGTGGGGGAGAAAGAGTTCCCTCTGTGCACGCTTCTGTCAATGCCACCGATCGGGCATGCAGCTCAAGCTCGTGCAGCACTTCTCCTTTCACTTTGCCGGCCATGTGAGCGGAGACGCTCGGCCTCTGCTTTCCATTGCCAGTGGGCGTTCTCCTCTCGCTACGGCCCTGCCAGCCACCAGATACGGGCACGCCCACCGCACTTCTATTTTGTGTTACCGGCTGCGTACCGGTCTCGCTCTGCTAGCGCTGCAGTCGTTCTCGCGTCCTCAAACAGGCTCCGGATTTCACTCCTTACCGGGACTCATAACGGCAGATAGGGCGGCCTGTGGGCCTTTCCGGCAGGCAAGGTCCACCTTGGTACGGGGCCTCTCTCTCATTTAGAGGGTCGGTGCGGCGCGCTTTCAGTGTGCAGGGCACCGTCACTTGCTTCAACACTCCACCCCTCTTTACTGGCAACCTTTGTCTCGCTTCTGCCGCCCCGCGGGCTCACCTCACGCCCGGCGGGTGCACAGGCACTCCAGATGCGGGGTGGGCTCCCACTCTGCTCCCGCTACTTGGGGTCACTCTTCACTTCTCGCCGCAAACCCCTGGATACCTCTACCATTTCGCAGGCTCACCTCCTGCCCGTCGGGTCGTCGCGACCGATGCGGGTGGGCTCCGCTCGCTCCTCATTTGGACCTCAGTAAGCTGGTGGCATGGGTATGCCACGAACTCCGGACTCGCCACACGGGGCACTTATCTTCCTCCCTGTGGTCGGATCGGATGCCGCCTTACGTTCTCGGCCATCGCAGGTGCAGGGTGGCCTCCCGATCACCTCTTTCGGCCCCGGGGCTCTTCACATGCCCCGTGGGCTATCGGGCGCGTCTGGCGCCTCCTCGCAGGGGGTGCCCTAGACACGGGCAATACTCTCCCCCTTTCCCGATCTGCTGGGCTGCTGCACGCACGGGCACAGCCCCCTCGTCGCCAGTGTAATGTTGGGCCTCAGGCCCACATGGTGAGAAGTGACGGACACAGACACTGGTTAGTATGGTGCAGTAACTGGCCACGAGCACGTGCACCCGGGCCCTTTTATTGACAGGCTCACGTCACTCGTGACGCCTGTGAGGGATGCGTGTGGGGGTGCAAGTGTGCCCACTCCCATAGGGGAGTGGCTACTAACTCAGTGTCTGCTGAGACACTAGAACGTGTCCAGCAGGACACTACACCTTCCAGCGTGCCCATGTCACCTGGCAGAGTAATGTCGTGGAGGGGGGGGGCATTCCAAGCCTCGGGGGTTTCCTTTCCGTGTTCGGACAGGTACAGAGCCGAGCTGATGTTTTTAAAGCTGTGCCTTCGCCTCACCCTCTTCTTCTGACTCCCTGTACTTTGTTGGGAAGGGCGGGAGGGAGGAGTCCAACCTTCCTGCCTCCATGCACACTTGATCTATGCTGAAGGAAAGTGACTTTTTTTGTTTACTTTTCCACACCTGTTTTTGCGCCGTTTGTTGGCAAGGCGTTGGCAGGGCGAGTTGGAATCGGCACAGAGCTCTGCAGCATTATATCAAACCATCACAAAACAGACCAGTGCGTTTCCACAGAGTGGGTAACAACGCACACTGAAAGCGAAAGTACCACGAAAAAGGATATTTTGCAGCAGTTTCTTAAAGAGAATAAACAACATCAAAGACTATATGAAGAACGAGCATGTGAAGAAGAAAAATTCAGCTGCGCTGGAGGGAAACCAAACAAGCTATCGCCATTGCGCAAAGGCAGCCGCTTGTTTATACTTGCTTCGCGGCCGCCATTGCCAAAGCCGAATGAACAAAAAAGAGTGCTTACCGACTAATGAAGGAGACAGTGTAACGCCGCAAGTAAAAGATCCAGTCCGGGTGGGCGGGGCCAAAAGGAGACATGGCGGTAACAAGGAGGGACTAAAAAGCCTCACTTATAATCAAAAGCCAGCGTTTAGCCAGCGATGACGCAAGCCAATGAAAAGAAGGGGCGGAGCCTACACTCCACTTCTGAAATGAAAACGATTACAAAAGCCTCGCAGAGCGAGCAGCGCATGCGCACTGCAACGCAGGTCTGTGAGACCTAAAAGGAAGCAGCATGGATAAGCTTGGTTCCCTGACTTGATCCTCGGAGCCTTGGAGTTCTTGGGTTCTGGCGGCAGGCTTTATATTTCCATGGTGGATTCCTGCTTTTTTGAAGATGTTCTTAATGACCTAGTTATGGTGGGAGGGTATCAGAATACCCATCTTTATGACTTTGAGGCCTCACTAAATACTGTTTGTATTGTTTTTGCAGCTCTTGATACACCTTTGAATACAAGTTCTATCATGAACTGTGCACATCTGGATGTGATTTCTAAACAATTATCGGACTAAGGCGATGGCTTCCATTTGTGGATTCTAAAAAAAGAGACTATTTCTCAGAGGAAAGATTCTTTCTTATTATTTTAACTGCATTGTCGAACTAAAGATTGCTGAATGATTTAACTCATGTTTGGTTTTCTGTTGCTAAGTACTTCCCAGAATTAAGGCTAAACTTTCCAGATTATAAACTGTAAAGCAGTAATCTCATATATAGATTGCACAGCATATTATTCTGATGCTCACAATCTATACTACAAAAAGTATTCAAGGAGAATAGATGAGAATTAAATGTAGGCTGAAAAGTATTTATGTTAATACAATGGCAATAAATGATTAATAGTTGCTAAACACTTTAAATGTAAAGAGTTCCATATTTATTCTTTCTTTTTGTAGACTGAAACTTGACTGAAATTTGAGTGCCTAGAAAACATCTCACACCAGTTGTCTCTCTCTTGTCCCTTCCCCTCTCCCCTCCTTTGTATTCCCGGTTCCTGGTGTCCTTATTGTAAGTCTTTGTCAGCGTGCAACACCACGCATAATCTTTTACCCTAGGCGCACTGATCTTCCCAGACCAGGAGCGGTGTAGTCACTATATGAACTTTGGTGCTCCCTGATGACCCGTCTCTCCTTCTCAGAGAAATTCAGTAGTACGTGGTCTCTTAATCACATTGGAGTCTTTAAGAACAATAGACATGAAAGTCTCACGTTTAAAGATTTAATTCAAAGGTATTCAAAATACAAAGGCACATATTTCAATTAGTCAAATAGTAATTCAGTCAATGTGCTAAGCCCAAAATATAGAGAATCATAAACTCAGGAGAGTTCAGAGGCAAAACTAACAGAAATTTGCCTTCAAGAATGGGGGAAAGGACTCCACCTAACATCGTAAAATCCCATATTTTTATAGGATTTTAAACAAAAGGTTTATACATTCACTACATTAGTACATGGTTTTCTGGCCCATAACCTATGGGAATCACGCAAAGAGAAACATTTGCACCAGAATACAATTGAGGATTCTCTCACTATTACACTACATTTGATTTTGTGCTTACAGCATCAGGCACATGAGGACACAACTGGTAGCTAGTATGTTATTCAGTCTGGGACAGATACTTAGCCCTGAGAAAAACACACTTCGTTCAGAACATTTAGTAAAGTCTCCATCTTGCTCTATGGAGCCTAGAAATTCCTTTATTCTAATTGAAAATGAAACAACATAGTTAATCTTGTGTGTAGTGCAACGTCATGTAAAGATGGACGACAGGGGCTAAGTTAGCCTGGATCACTTAAAGCAAAATTCTGAGGTTACCGACATTAAACTTCTGCAAATAGCGTTCTCATCTTCAATGCTTGGAGGGTGAGTTGGATTCTCATTTCAGACTTCATGACACTTCCACAAAATAATTTTTTGAAAGTAACAAAAAATATTTGACAGTTATTAAGAGACTAACGACCAGATGTATGAACCTACCGGTCGCAAAAAGTGGTTGCAATTTGTGCACTGACTTTTTTCGACCAGTATTTTATTCTGCCATTTGATTTATGCATGGATAGGTTGATTCTCAGAATCTGGAAACGTAGGGTGTTTGGGGCGGGAATGTCACCTGCAAGGTATACAATTGTGTTACCCTGCCCTGAGTGCCTAGTGCTATTATCTGGTATACTGTTTTTATTTAATTGGCCCCAGCCCTATGCTAATCTAGTGGGTGCAGAAAGGCTTGGGCATGTCTCTTGACAACAGTGAGGTCCGGAGCCTGGAGTGGCACACCAAGTATGCCCTTATTTGTTTGATAGCAGACTACCGTCCCTGTCATGGATGTTTTGCATTTAGAGCGGAGATGACAGCCTACCGTGTTTTGTAAATCAGTAGTTGTGACCAAACCTTTTTATTTGTGCCACAGGAGTAGAGGCCTACCTGCCCAGTTTCTGCTAGTACATGGTAACCAAGGTTCTAGCGCTAACAGCCCAGTATATATTTACATGTGTGTGTGCCCTGCGTGGTGCATGCATTGTGTGTAAGAGTGAACCAGAGTCAAAAGAAGCATATGGGCTCCATTTTGGCATCCCCTAGCCTGTTCATGTGCACAAGATGGAGGTAAGGTTGATTTCTCAGACAATGGAAGTGTTACACTGACACTCTTGAAGCTGAGACAGGGCATCTTTTAGAAATTCTATTAGGTTCTTTTGCTACAAGGAGCTATGATTAGTCTCTCTGAGTACTGCCATCTGGTAGTTGGTGGGGGTAAAGGGTGGGACTGTAGTCTCCTGTTCAAAGTGTGAAGGGTCCTTTAGGAGAGGCCAGTTTTTTTTTCTCTTTTCATGATCACAATTCAGAGTGGCTGCCGATAGGTGCAGAAAGGTCTTACCTTTTTGTACTTTTGTTGTGGGTACTCCAAACTGAAGATGACCCTACTGTGAGGAGCATCACTTTATGCAAAGGCTGTGTCTAGGAGACAGCCTGGATAAAACAAATGAAATAAGATCCAACTCAAGCTGTTCTGAGGGTACAGAGAACTTACATTCCCTCTCTGCTTTATCTGTATAAATGTGGAAGCTGCTGATTCATTTGTTGTTCCAGTTCCAAGCTTTCTTTGACCAGAGAAGAGGGTGCTACACAGACAGGACTACTCTGCAACATGTGCTGCTGCGTGATAGCTAGCTTTTCAGAGATGAGGAGACATCACCGATAATCTGAACTGGAATGAAGAGCTTTTCTCCCAAGCCTAAAGTGCCTGAAGGCTGACCTGCTTTAAAAGAAGAGGGAAGATTAGTGCCAACCTAGCAGGAGGTGCTAACTACCAGTGCAAGCAGAAGCACCTGACCCTTGAGCTGAAGGTCCTTCTGACCACAGGTGCAAGAGAGAGTGTACCACAGAGTTGACTTTTTTTGTCTGAAGCAACTGCACTGTGGCATTGCCAAAGGGTGTTTGCGGGACGTTGCCGCTATGTCTTTGAGAGCGGCCTGCATTGTAGCACTGTCTTGAAGTGTGCCCGAAGTGGACTGCGCTACTGTGACCCTGCAAGTGGCATGTACTCTGGTACTGTCCTAAAGTGTACCCAAGGGGTAACTTGGATGGGGAAGCGTTCCCCCTCTCTGGATTAATGGATGAGGGACGTGTGTGAGTGGTCTCTGACGGAGGAGGCCCATATGAAGACTAGCCGGAGGGATGAGAAGTTTGAAGAGGATCTTAGGACTTGGAGGGAGTTATGTCACGTGTTCTTAAACCCTGAGGTGTACCTAAGTGATCAGCATGACTCGTATGCTAGTGGATGTACAACTGAAGAGGATGCATGTTGATATTCTGAAGTTCACATGACAAGCCCATTGTTGTTAGATAACTGGTAAAGCTGACAGTGATCATGTACTGTTTATACATCTTTGTAATTTGTCGTGGCTCTCACCCGTACGCAATGTTTGATATTATGTGCCTATATTGGTTTTTATTGATTGCAGAAATGAAAAATAAAGGTTTCTTTTTTTTAAAGTGTACCCAAGGGGACTACACTACTGTGATCCTGAACATTCGTGTCCGTGCCGCTGCAAGTGAGCCTGAAGCAGACTCCACCACCATGACGACTGACCGGACCTGTGCAGATCAAGCCGCTGTCCCATCACTAAGAGTGCTGTCACCACTGCAATGTCACTCTGAGAAGTGCTTTTTAGACCTGTGACCTCTGAACCTGGAAGAATGACCGAAGACCGCCAGCAACTCAAAGCCTGCTCACCTGCCATACTCAGGGTAGCAGCCTCCACAGCTGCCGCTTCTATGGATGGAACCAGAATGCCTACACACTCGCAACTGGGACATTTCCCTTAGAGGTGGAAGGAGGAACAGATGCGTGTTGCGGGCCACAACTGTGATGGGCCGGAGAAAAGGACTCACATTGGTGAGATTTACATATGTAGACAAAAACTGTATACCTGAGCTCATGAACACTGAATGAAAGGGGTAGCACTGCCCCTGTGGCTGAAACCTGCCATACTGTATGTTATACCTAGAAAGAAGAAGTTGACCCTGGGTATTTTGGCCCCCTTGCAATTGGATATTCAGACTTGCATAGGACCACTGCCTACTTTTGCTTCGTTTGTCGGAAAGTCAAATAAAGAATATACAGAGGATTAGGGCAGAGTTAGGGGTTATGCCATAGCATAAATTAGTAAGACAAAACTGACGTTTTAATGTGCATCGCAAAAATTGGTAAGACAAAATTGACGTTTTGACGTGCACCACATACTTGGTAAAGTCTAAAGTTGATGTTTTATTGTGCATCACATAAATTGGTAAGACTAAAGTTGTCGTTTTAATGTGCACTGCATAACTGGTAAAGTCTACAGTTGATGTTTTAATGTGCATTGCATAAATTGGTAAGACAAAATTGGATAGTACGAGGTGCACCGCATAATTAGTCAAATCTAAAGTTGACAATTTAATGTGCATTGCATAACTGGTGATACTCAATTGGACATTTTAATGTGCATCGCATAATTGGTGAGACAAAAACTGATGTTTTAATGTGCATCGCGTAACTTTTAATTTCCCTGTTTTTTTAAATAATTGTGTAAATTATTTAAAAACAGCAATAGTATTTGTCCAGATAGATAAAAAGTTAGATTGTATAAAGCATTAGAAACAAGAATGATCATGAAGACTCTCTTAGCGCATATAAAAAAGATCAGAGGAAATTACAACAATATAACTTAGAATGGATTAAAGCCACCCAAAAACATACGTATCCCTGGCCACAAGAGGAAATGTTCAATGACAGAACAATCAAGCATATTACTACTTATCTTAGAAGTAAATATGCAGGGGCCAAACTACAAAAGAGAGAAGCTATTTTAGCTTTATGGCATATTTTTTGCGATAAATCTAAAAACTCTCAAAAGATTGTGCCTCTAGTACCCAGTCTGTTCCCCCACCCCCATACGATATCATGGGCACCTCTCCCAAGGTACCTAATATCTACCCACTGGTACAGCTACAAGTAGCCGCAGTAGGATTTGAGAACCCTGAAATTGAGACCCCCTCCACAATCTCAAAGAGCCACCCCTAATGTCACCCGACAAACGCCAAAGCCAAAACATGAGAGTAACCTAGGCAGCAAACCAGGGTAGGTGACTCCCAGTTTTCAAGACAACTAGAAGCGCAGTTTACACTGCATTTAGACCCAGCCTCTCATTAGAAGGATAAAAGTGAAGAGAAAAGCCCAGGAGATAGTGACGACCAGTCACATGTATCATCAGCAACAACACATTTACTGCAGAGAAGGGACACCACAGGAAGGGTAGGTAGGGAGCGAGTGTATACACCACATCGAAGGGATGCAGATGATGCAATATGGAGTGACTATGTAGCTAGGGCTATAGGTGTGGCATGATGGACAGTATATCAAGGAAGAGATGAGGATCTTAAAAGGACTGGAGATAGTGTACCACCTTGGCAGAGGGAGAAAGAGAATGTAATAGTTACAACAGAAAGTGTTCAAGAATGGTTATCACAAAGTGAAAGTAGGAGAGATGCAAGTGAAATAAGGAGAGAGGGATTTCACAACGACTTTTCAGGATGAATTCAGGAGGTTTTGGAAGAATAGCAGGTTGGATAGAATCTGTACACAAGTGTGTGGATAGTATGGGTAAAATACTTCAAACCCCAGATGCTAGGCACCCTACCTATGATATTGATATTCAAGAAAGACCCCTTATTGACTTAGACCACACAATGCATGCAAGGAGATTGCCTAAAAACACATGGCCAGTCAGACCCCAGGATGGTATCCTGTGAGGCCACGGGAGGATTGACACTACAGGACAGACCAGTACACCAAATGAGTGTTCAATCAATTTTGCGCAGCTCAGATCTCACTCCTGGTGAGATCGTTGCTGAAGGAGAGAATATTGTGCCATATGTAGACAATTTGGTAGATTGGACTGAGCGGTTAGCTTCACAAATGAGTCCAGGGCCACAAGAAGTGTCCTTTGACCCACCCGATATGGCGAATGCTGAGGATTGCGTTCTATATTGTGAATCAGACCCAGACTGGGATTACCCTTGCATGCTGAAATGGTTGCGGGTATGACAGACAGTACAATGCTCAGCATTCAATGACTCCCTTACACCAAATGCCCCTTATACGCAAGGGACCTGGGGCACCACATATGTTCCTTGGCCACAGCTGGTCAAGGAAAATCTCAGAAAACTGTTGCCACTGCTTACAGAGGGAGCAGGGAAATGGATTAGGGCGTTCAAAAAGCAAACCGCATGTATCACCTTAGCAGTAGGGGACATAAAGAGTCTGCTTAGTTCTCTCATAGGAGACAAGACAGACAGTGTATTTCAAAAGGCTAGAGTGAGAAATGTTACCCTCACTGAGACTAGATGTGATGGGTCTCCATTTAATTTGGTTAGAATAGTAGTTTGGGATCAGCTGAGGAACATGTATCCTGATAGGCCAGATCTTGGATCCCTCATTGCTCAGTCAACGCAGCCAAATGAGGATCCTGCTCAGTTTCTTAATAGGATGAAAGAAAAATGGACCCAGGAAATAGGTCAGGGCTGGGAAGTAACAGAAGGCAATGCCGTATTATTTTATAATATCGTTAAAAAAGGGTTGCCCTTGGGTTGCAGGGCAGCCTAGATAGCATATGGCGCTAAAAGCCAAGCACTGGACAGAAATACAAGCGCACACAATCCATTTTTGAAAAAAAAAGCAGGAGAAAGAAAGGAACAAACAGAAGGTGACAGAGAAAGCAGCAGCCAAGTTAGTGCAGCAGCAGTTGGGAAAGAAAGGAGCAATGGAAGGAGCTGTAGCGGCAGCTGCCACTCAGATGTTTGCAATGTCTGTGAGACCGGTCCCAGGGACCACTCAACAACAGCACCCACAAAAGCAAGATGATCTAAAGATGCAGGGAAGTAGTAGAGGAGGACGAGGAGGAATAGGAAGAAGTAGGATGGGTCTTCAAAGGAGGGATCAGATATGTCATTATTGTCAGAGGTTTGGGCATTTTACTAGAGATTGCAAAACTAAGAGATGGGATGAGCAAACTGGAAGAGCAGGAATTCATAATCAGCCAGGAAACACAGCAGTACAGCACAACCAAATCCGCAAATAATATATGTGCCGCAGACACCATCCCAAAATACACAGCCACCAGTAACGCCCCAAGCACAACAGGTGCCACCTCAGCAAAACTACCAAACACCTCCAACAGTGACTCCACCTCAAAGTGGACAAGGAGGTGTAGTTGTGTGGGGGAGGAAATCCTTTTCAGATAAATTCTGTGGGAGGATATATACAATGAAGGTGCCCACAGAGTATTTCTGTGTGTCCAGTATTGTCAGTGACACACAGGCCAACTGAGGAACCCACTATGACGGTAGCTATCAATGACAAAAGGTATTCATTCCTCGTAGACACAGGAGCAACGAGGTCCTGTAGTCAAGTCAAGTCAAGTCAAATAAGCTTTATTCGATTTAAAAGAATAAATCAGAAAAGCACAGAATTTCACATATTATTAAAACAGGTCAGCATCGTAAAAAGACTATAAAAAGTGATAAGAATAAAAAAAAGTTCATTTGCCAAATTCATATGTGACATAGTTTTCCTATATCTAATTACATTTTTCAAATACAAAGTTAGAGATCTCGTAAACACTTCATGCTCTAAAAATTGTAATGTTAGTAACGCTAGACGACATTGTCTCAAGCCTAATGTCCTAAGACTAGGTAAAATCCATCTTTTTCTTGGAACAGAGTAAAATTTACAAAATAGAAGGATGTGCATAGTTGATTGCAAGGACATATCATCACATGGGCACAAGGACATGGTTCTAGACCAGTCATTCATGTCTGGGAAGCTAATTAACCTATGAAAGTTCCCCAGTCGAAAACGGGTCAACATCATCCTGTCATAAGCCCCGGTAACAGTTGCCAGATACGGCTGTATACTGTAGGTAGTTAATAACTTCTGATTCTCCAATACCGTTGGCTTTAATATTTCAATTGAAAATCTGTTTGTCTCCAGGAGCGTTAAACAATCAGTTTTCAAAGTTTTTCTTGGGATTGTAATTATGCTCCCTGGGTTATCAAAGTATTCAGGATGTCCAAGGTCTATCATAAACTTTTTAACATTATTTAACGAAGGAACGAGGTCCTGTATTAAAGAGGGAAACCTTCCAATGTCAACAGATCAGTGGCCACACAAGAATTCTCTGGGGAAGGGATAAAAGTTCCTTTTACCAAACCAGTGGAGATGGAAGTTGGAGGGAGGCACATTGATGGCTGTTTACTGTTTTCCCCAGCTGCCCCAGCTAATCTATTAGGAAGAGATCTGATGGCTAAATTGAATATGACTATTCATTTTGAATCTGATGGAACCATGATTAATTCCACCCCTGGTGTCTCATCTTCCAGGATCATGGCATTAACAATACATTCCTCTACCGGAGATCAGATTAGAGCATGACCTGCTTATCTGGGAGCATTTACTAAAGCAGTGTATGCAATTATAGCAGAGACACCAGAGTTATTGGAAAGGGAGGTCCAATTTCCCAAAGAATTACTTTTTCGGCGACAAGGACAAGACTCTTGAATGCCTGATTCTGAATTAATACTGCAAGTAGAGGCTTTAGAAGTCACACCAACCTATGGCACACTGATAGCCAGTGACCATAATCATGTTTAATGGGCATGTGTGATCTTTATTGAGCCCTCAAAAATGGTTAGCGAGATATTAAATGATCAACTGTTTGACAATATTCTCAAGAAAACTGTTGTAATTTTCCAAGACAACATACCATTAAGCACAGTTTTAGAAGTAAGGACGCCCACACCCAGCAAAGCTTTTGATTCTGTTAGAGAAGCAACTCTGTCCCAAGTACCGGACACTTTATGGACTTAGGGCCCCCATGATGTAAGCCTGATTCTTACTGCTACACCATTCAGAATCACGTTAAAAGAAGGTGCTCTCTTACCCAGAGTGAGGCAATATCCTCTGAGGGCATCACCCCTAATATAGCGGTGTTGCTAAAGCAAGGAGTGATTAACCCTGGAGTGTCTCCTTGTACACCCCAATTTACCCAGTCCAGAAATCTGAAGGTAATACTTTGCGTATGGTCCAAGACCTGCACCCCCTGAACGACATAGTGGTACCAGCATTCCCAATTGTTACTGACCACTCCATCATTTTGACAAATATTCCTCAGGATGCCAAGTATTTTTCGGTTATTGATTTAAAGAAAGCCTTCTTTAGCATCCCTCTCCATCCAGACAGCCATTATTTGACAGTGTTCTCCTATCGCAGGACTCAGTATGTGTACTCTCATTTACCCCAAGGGTATTGTGAGTCCCCTAGGGTCTTTAATAGAATGATAAAGAACGACCTGTCAAATTTCCAATGTGATAGCACATGATTGCAATATGTTGATGAAATATTGATTTGCAGTCCTACTGAGCCACAGTTCAGAAAAGCCACCATATCTCTCCTAGTAACTCTTGCCCAGAGGATACAAAGTGGAGAGAGAGAAAATTCAGTACTGTCAGGAAGAGGTCCATTATTTAGGGCAATTGTCAGCTTCTGGTCAAAGAGTGACCCCCTGAAAGAGCAGCATCCATCCGTCAAATGAAAGAGCCAGAAACTGTTAAAAGAATGCAGAAGTTTCTTGGTCCCTGTAATTATTTAAGATAATGGGTCTTTGATTATTGCACGTTAATCGTGCACTTGTTATGTTCTCTCAAACAAGCAAAAGACAGGAATGACAAGATAACACCAGAGATGGAAGAGACTTTCCAGAAATTGAAGACTGAAATAACAAATGCTCCAGTTTTGGTAACTTCTGATTATACCAACGAGCTTAATTTAATTTGTCATTACAATGGTCAGGTGATAACAGCTGTCCTTACACAGAAATACCCTTTAGGACAGAAGCCCATTGTATACTTTAGTGAACTTCTGGATTCAGTAATGAAAGGACATTATCCCTGTGAGCAAGCTCTCGCCACTGCAGCCTTTGCAGTGCAGAAGAGCACCCCCATTGTCATGGGGCACCTTAGACGCTCTGTGCAGGCATGCAGTATTTGCTATCATTCAGAAGGATAAGACTACTTTGACTATGCAGAGTGTGTCAGGATATGAGGTGATACTATCACTACCATCTTTGAAGGTTGTGAAGTGTCATGCAGTAAATCCTGCAACATTCTTTGCCCATCCAATACTAGAATCTGAAGATGAGGCACATGACTCTGCAACCTATATTCCCAATGAATCTAGTCAAGCAGCGAAGGATCTTACACCAGGTAGCATTGTTTATTTTGTTGATGGTTCTTCTACCATTGACCAGGAAGTAGACACAAAAGTGCAGCAGTTGTCTGAGCACAACAACATGATTCTTCTGATACACTCTATATAGCAGAACAATTGACATTACCAGCGCATTATTCTGCACAAGCAGCAGAACTAATACCATTAATAGTGTCTCTTAAGCTAGGAGCAGAAGATGTCATTGCAATATATTCAGATTCGTCTTACGTGACAACCACTGTTCATTCCAGCATCATGAGATGGGCCAGGAGAGGTTTCCTTAAGTCAGACGGAAGCCCTGTTATGCATAGGAACCTCTTAGAGGCATTAATAGAGGCATTGCGTTACCAAAGGCAGTGGCAGTTGAGAAATGTGCAGCGCATACAACTGGACAGGATTTTGTGTCTCGAGGAAATGCACTAGCAGATTGGGCAGCTAAGGATGCAGCTAGGCGCACGCCTCTGCCTATACCATTAGATTCACAACATGTCCCTGTTCTGGTGGCTCAGATTGCCTCTCCGCCTGAGTCTGAATCCAAAGCTACTACTGACAATGACACGCCTCATTGTGCTGAAACAGCATGGTTACATCTGCGACAAGTGCAGGAAGCTACTCTTTCACATGAAAAACAGCTATGGGGAGATAGAGGATGCACCCAGTCAGGGGATGACCTAATGTATAGACAACTATCTACAGGTAAACCAGTGATGCCACAGGCTTTGCTTACATTACTCTTGACCAGCTACATTTACCAGCCCATACCTCAAGAGATTATTTGTCTATGAAAATACAGCAAGACTGGTTTATTCCCAATTTACATGAAATATTCACCATGTATCTTCATAAGTGTATTATCTGTCAGCAATTTCCCTATAATCCCACACTAAAAGTGATAAATGCTACCATTCCATGACCACAAGGTCCCTTTAAAGCCCTTCATATGGACTTTGTGGATATGATAGATAAGTGCAGTAACTACAGGTACCTCTTAGTTGTGGCCTGTCCTTTTTCTCGATGGATTGAAGCAGGACCATGCATCCATTGTGATGCTAAATCAGTAGCTACATTCCTAATTCCTGAAGTACTCCCACAATGGGGAAATCTAGAAGGGAGAAGATCCAACAATGGCACTCATTTTGAAAACACAATATTTATGCATATCACAACACAGTTAGGGATAAAACATAACGTGTTCTCTCTGTAGCACCCCTAAAGTAATGGTATCATTGAGCGCCTGAATGGCCTCTTGAAGAGTAAGATCAGTAAGTTATGTGTTACATTGTACAAGAAATGGTTGTACTGTCTACCAATGGCACTCTTTTCCCTCAGGAATACACCCAGTTCTGACCATCATTTGACACCCCATTAAATAGTGACAGGGAGATCTATGAAGACTCAAGTCCTTGCCACTAGAAGTAGTGTACAGGGAGAAAGCTCTGCAGCGATCCTAAATGATGAGATGCATATATATTTGTGTGAACTAATGAAATGTGCAAGATTCATCTCTAAACAGGTAACAAAGGAGAAGGAAGTCACAGCTGAGGTCAACCTCCTAGCTGTGCACGTAGGAGATAAAGTATTTGTTAAGAACTTTGACCAAAATTAAGGGAACGACAATTTGACGTCCCCAACAGGGTGACCATGGTGACCCCCACCTCCCTCAAGGTGGATGGCAGGAAACCCTGGTTTCACCGCACCCATGTTCGTCAAAACCCAGCATCTCACCAAACGTCATGAACTATGTGAATGGAACAAGAGGGGGAAGAAGATTGTCATCATAAAAGCATCCCCCAGCTCTACATTTGGATTCTTCTTTTAAAAAACTGTGCAAACGATATGTATTTTTGTTTTTATGCTACTTTTTGTCTCTTGATTCTTTCTTCTCTGCTCTTCTATAGCAACGTACCCTTTAGTCCTAATATTTTTCATGTACAAAGAGAATTCTCTAATAATAACGTGACCCATAACGCCCATACTCATCTGTCAGATAATATGTGGTATCCGCATATGTCAGACATAAGGTCAGAAAACGCTAATGAATCCTATTTTGTGTGTTCCCTAGTTTATCATTGTACTGGTTAAGATACACTGCACTCCACGAAAGCAGTACTCCCAAGTACAGCTTAATGTTTATTACATCTCTACTTGTGTATGATTACGTCCCAAATGAAATTGACACATCAAAGTAGTAAGCTTCTTAGTTAGCGCCACAAAATATGACTGATTAGAAGAAGTATTATACATTCTCAAAGATAGACAGGACATCAGGGATGAAATATCACGTAATAGGAAGACAGGTTGTCCCATCACTGTAGATTGGACCCAGATGGTCCTAGATTTAGGATTTTTAGGAGTAACACGCCCGCCAACCGAGTGTAACAGCTATTCGTAGGCCAGGATTTAGAGTTACCGGGTCAGGCTTTGCCCATCATGAATGGCATCCCAATACTGAATTGTCCTGTAGGGCTATATCTTTATGGAATGGCACTGATGTTACTCAGGATGCAATAGAGAAATGTACAAATATCTGGGATGAAAACCTTTCATGTTACACTTGGGTAGATAGCACAATAAGCCCTCAGACTGTCATGAGACTAACTTCTGTTTCTTTATGTTTCAGAGGAAATGGCACTGTTAATGTAGGCCAGAATATTGGCTGTAAGACCACAATTCACAACGTTGACATGCAGTGGGCACCTTCAGCCTCATGATTACTGGCATTGCGGAGAACTGCTGTTGGCCTTCTTTTTCCTTCCTTTTTTCCACGGGTCTAGCAATTTAAGCCGTATGTAAACAGGCATGTCATTTATAATGTCCTGAAGATGACCCCAGCATTCTCTTAAGGGATCGAAACGCCGTCCACACCTTGTACACCTTATACGCTTTGTGAAAATGCTAAAAAAAATTGCGTAATGGTGTCCCCTATATATTTTGTTTGTTCTATAAGAAATGTGGTTGAAACAAACAACTTCCCTTGCCTGAACCCCTTACTTTATGTTGTACGTTTCCCTTGCCAAGTTGGAGGCAGGCTTGTGTCCCACTGAAACTGTTTTGTGTTCATTGTTTGTAAATATTGTTTTGACTGCATATTAAATATCTGCCTGGCTGGACAGATGCCCACAATATAGCACTGATTGGGTCTATATTCATTGATCACAACTTATTTTCTGTCTGGGGACCACTGTCTTTAGAAAGAGTTCAATTACCCAAAGGTCCCTGACTGACTGTATTTGGGTCTCCTTGTCTTTTTATAATGAGTATTATGGTACAAGCATTTGGAATGATGTTTCCAAAGAGTATTGTTTGTTCAATGATGCTCAACTCTTCTTTGGGAGCATTCTGCCATTTGTTCAGGCAAAAGCAACAGCTCAATGGCTGCAAATCAACTGGTGGGAACTTCTGAAGGTTATTAACACTACAAATGATGGATTCAACGCCATAAAGGAAGAACTGCACGCCATAAGAATAATGGTAATGCAGCATTGTTATGTACTTGACCTTATGACGCCCATGCAAGGAGGGGTATGCAAGAAAATTGGAACAGCGTGCTGCACTTTTATTCCAGCGAATGATGCGGACAATGGAACTTTGCCCGAGGCTATACAAACACTGTATAATCTACAAAAGAAAATGGTAGATAAAGGAGGTGCCCCAGATAGTTGGTTTAGTGGTTGGGTTTTATCACTCCTATCACACGCAGAGGGGTCTGAGGAGGTTTAGAGACCTCAGGGTTATTTCCCCAATCAATAGGTCTACCGCAATCAAGAAACTCTTGGTTCTATAAAAATTGCTATTACACAGGAAGACCTAGCTGAAGTGAAGTATCCCTTTAAAAGGACGGTTTCCCTCACCCACCATAGGTGGCATGCTTCAACACTAGGAATCTCCTCATACTGTGATAACTAGTCATGGTACGGGTTACAACCCCCTCACTGAGAGGGAGGAGCTCAGGGCTGTTTTGTTGTAGAGAAAGGTATGCTAAATACCACATAGATGAGCTCTGGGTGGTGAGGGCAGCAAAGCTAAAGAAAGAGTGAGAATTAAAACTAGCTACAGGGTATGTGGTTCCCTTTATTCATGCGTCCCTAGGCCAGGATTAAAAACAGGGCACTGAGGGAGAAAAAATTACCCGTTGTTTGAGTCAATATGATGTCCACATGTTTCAGCCTGTTACCCCTCAAAAGAGGTGTTGTGGCTTTCTTCAGGACCTAATAATAAGTGCTGCTGCTCAATGTGCTAAATCAAAAATTAGTGTACGAACAGATATGTGAATATAGAAAGGTTTAAATAGACAAAACCATCCAGTGATCCTATGAATCGTCAGAGTGGTGGATTCACTGGTGGTACCCACTGATGAGGGTCCTCCCTCTGCTGTGGCACAACAGGTGGCTGTCTCCTCGTATACAGGATGGAGAGTCCCCAGAGCCGCATGTCATGGTGAGTTGATGCAGGTTTTCTGACGTCAGCGGGTACCACCAGTGAATCCACCACTCTATGACGATGTTGCCTAAAGGAATGGAACGACATGGGAAAAGTGGGGATGTAACTCATGCTCAAAATTATGACCTGTAGAAATGGTTGATCTGTACAAATTCATTGCACTTTAAGATACACCTCTTCACTCAAGAAGTTCATAACAAATAAAGGAATCATAATAAAGAAGTCGAAATGGGATCCAGACCCCTTTCAGAACACCAACAAACCGAATGTTTTCATGCATTTTTGCTGATCCAGGCTTCCAAGATCCTGTAAGTAGGCTCAAAGCCTCTGCGGATAGCTCTGGAACCTGATGATTCATAGGATCACTGGATGTTTTGTATATTTAAACCTTTCTATATACATATCTCTGTTCGTACACTAATTTTTGATTGAGTAGCAGCACTTATGATTAGGTCCTGAAGAAAGCTGCAACACCTCTTATGAGGGTTAACAGGCTGAAACATGTTGACCTCATATTGACACAAACAGCGGATATATTTTTTCTTCAGCAGTGCCGTTTTTAATCCTGGCCCAGGGATGCATGAAAAAAGGGAACCACGTACCCTGTAGCTAGTTTTAACTCTTACTCTCACTTGCTCTGCTGCCTTCACCACCCTGAGCTCATTATTATGGTATTTAGCAAACCTTTCTCTACAACAAAACATCCCTGAGCTCCTCCCTCTCAGTGAGGAGGCTGTAGTCCGTACCGTGACTAGGTATCACAGTACTCGGAGATTCCCAATGATAAAGCATGCCACCTATGGTGGTTGGTGGAAATCGTCCTTTCAAAGGAATACTTCACTTCTTCTGGGTCTTCATTGGTAACAGCAATTTTTATAGACCCAAGTGTTTCTTGCTTGTGGTGGGTTTTATCACTGCCATCTTGGATGTCGGGACTGTTGGGAGCCTTGTTGCCAACCATTGTGGTCTTATTGCTAATATATTGTGTTGTACAGTTAATCCTAGCATGTTGGAGGAGAATAGGCGCAAAGGCGGGAGGGATGTTTCCAGGTAGGGACACCAGCGCAAGTAGTAGGTTCCCAGGGCACCATGTATCACCTACTGCCAAGTACAGACCATGGTCTAGATGAAGTAGTTGAAATATCAACTAGTGAGGAGAATGTTGTAGGAAAATGTAAAATATAATCGCACAATAGAAAATGTAAAAAACCAAAACATAGCGCAACAGACACCAGCAGAAAAAACACAGCTGAACGCAGTGAAAGAACAGTTTAGGCCCAAATCTTTCGCTGACAAGACTCGAGGACAAAATGAAATAAGTAACATAAAAGGGTTTCAGTTAAAAGCCAACTCGTGTATGAAAATATTTATGGTTTTAGCACACAAGATCACCTGCAAGCACTTTGTGCTTTCAAGTAGATTGTAACCTGATTAGACAATGGGTACAGGAAATCCAATTAGCCTAGTACACATAGAGGTCTTAGATGCACAATGATGCAAGCACACACTCCACTAAAATTACATTTACCACAAATACACATGCACACACAAGTAGAAGAATGCTTCGTTTGCCAAGCATTGTTGGAAAGTCCAATAAAGAATAAGTAGAGGATTAGGTCAGAGATAGGGTTTATGGGGTCACAGGTCTTTTGAGTGTTTTTCCACCTTCAATCTAGAACGTGAAAGTCAATTATTATTTGCTGTTTGTAATAAAGCATTGTGAAAAATGTGTATAAAAAGAGCTGCCCCTGTAGCAGCAATTGGAGCGAGACCAGAAGCCTGCCTGTGTGTAACGAGGGTCTTTCTCCCTGTCCCGACAGTAAGCAAAGAGCTGTCTTTGCATTGCCAAGAGGAGTCTGTGTAATTTTTCATTTTGGAGGTTTTAAGTCACCCTGCAACAATGGAATGGCCATGCAGTATTCAGGAAGGTGCGAAAGACAGTTGAAGAATTGGATGCCAGTTTGGAAGGATGGGGAGCAAGGTGTGGAAAAGTGACGACAGCAGGGAAGTAGTCGAAGAGAAAGACGAAAATGCATGTAATTGTCTGGAGCTTTTAGCAGGATTTTTCGCTGTGAAGAGTCTGGTTAAGGATTGACTGAGTTGCTCTATAATGCTGAGGATGGACAGTCGTTCAGCATTGAGGTATGCAAACAAGATGGAGGATCCTCATTCAAAAAGGTCTTGCAGATATGGCCAGGGAGTTTAGGAATTTTTGCCTAGAAAGGAGAATTGTGATCACAGTGGCAAACGGCAGATGAAGGAATCTGAAAGATGCAAGTGACTTTGAAGTTGAATAAGGCGGTGTTTCTGCAGTTAGAGTAGAAATGTGGCTCCTTTGCAATAGATCTGTTCGTGAACAGACTGAATGCTCATATTGCAAAGTTCTTCAGTTAGAAACCGGACCTGGGAGTAGATGCATTTTTGTAGGTCTAGAGGGGAAGCTCTCTATGCTGTTCGCCTAGAGGCAATGATCCCATGGGTATTGTTGAGTGAGAAAGAAAGTGGTCCTAGCACTAATGGCTCTTTTTGGCCATCTTAGGTGTTTTCCGGGTCCAATAGAAATGCTGGTCGTGATGTAGTGTTTTTCAGAGTTACTAACGAATGCAGCGGGTGGCATCATGAATTTCTGTTCCGCTGCCAGTGACAGCTGATGACTTGGCAGATTTTGGACGTAATATTATTTTCAACCCTCAGTGGGCTTGCTGATGTACATTGCATAGTTCAGTAAAAATGACTTGCTGTTCTGTTTGTGACATGGACAGTCCAAATCACGGACCCGCTTTTCTTTTCAGCGCGGTGGTGCGAGCTTCACGGCTGGACAGCCGTTCGTTAATATGAAACCCAAAATGTCCTCAGACGAAGCTGCACCCGACAGCATGTCATTCCATTCCTTTAGGCAACCAGCAATACCAACAACAATATTTTTTCTGCCTTACGCGTTTCGGGCTGCCAAAGCCCTTGTTCACAGGCTCCTCTCGTGGCATCCACACAATTAGCACAAACCAGCAATTCATTTTCAAAATTGCTCTTTATTGCCTCTAGTGGAATGCTCATTGGTATCCATGCATGCTGGGATAGATAGTTCATAGTACTTTTTCCCCTCAGTGGGGGTTTTATTTCTCCTTCTTTGCATGCTGGGATTTGTAGTTCATGTTCCTTTTTTCCCTGGTGGGTGTAAAGATGCCAAGAGTCAATTAATATTATTTTCAACCCTCAGTGGGCTTGCTGATGTACATTGCATAGTTCAGTAAAAATGCCTTGCTGTTCCGTTTGTGATATGGACAGTCCAAAACACGGACCCGCTTTTCTTACCAGCGCGGTGGTGCGAGCTTCACGGCTGGACAGCCGTTCATTAATATGAAACCCAAAATGTCCTCAGACGAAGCTGCACTCGACAGCATGTCGTTCCGTTCCTTTAGGCAAACAGCAATACCAACAACAAAATGTTTTCTGCCTTACGCATTTCGGGCTGCCAAAGCCCTTGTTCACGGGCTCCTCTCGTGGCATCCACACAATTAGCACGAACCAACACTTCATTTTCAAAATTGCTCTTTATTGCCTCTAGTGGAATGCTCATTGGTATCCATGCATGCTGGGATAGATAGTTCATAGTACTTTTTTCCCTCAGTGGGTGTTTTATTTCTCTTTTTTTGCATGCTGGGATTTGTAGTTCATGTTCCTTTTTTCCCTGGTGGGTGTAAAGATGCCAAGAGTCAATTAATATTATTTTCAACCCTCAGTGGGCTTGCTGATGTACATTGCATAGTTCAGTAAAAATGACTTGCTGTTCCGTTTGTGACATAAACAGTCCAAATCACGGACCCGCTTTTCTTTTCAGCGCGGTAGTGCGAGCTTCACGGCTGGACAGCCATTCGTTAATATGAAACCCAAAATGTCCTCAGACGAAGCTGCACTTGACAGCATGTCGTTCCATTCCTTTAGGCAACCAGCAATACCAACAACAATATTTTTTCTGCCTTACACGTTTCGGGCTGATAAAGCCCTTGTTCACAGGCTCCTCTAGTGGCATCCACACAATTAGCACAAACCAACAATTCCTTTTCAAAATTGCTCTTTATTGCCTCTAGCGGAATGCTCCTTGGTATCCATGCATTCTGGGATAGATAGTTCATAGTACTTTTTCCCCTCAGTGGGTTCCCATCAGTGGGTGTTTCATTTCTCCTTCTTTGCATGCTGGGATTTGTAGTTCATGTTCCTTTTTTCCCTGGTGGGTGTAAAGATGCCAAGAGTCAATTAATATTATTTTCAACCCTCAGTGGGCTTGCTGATGTACATTGCATAGTTCAGTAAAAATGACTTGCTGTTCTGTTTGTGACATAAACAGTCCAAATCACGGACCCGCTTTTCTTTTCAGCGCGGTGGTGCGAGCTTCACGGCTGGACAGCCATTCGTTAATATGAAACCCAAAATGTCCTCAGACAAAGCTGCACTCGACAGCATGTCGTTCCATTCCTTTAGGCAACCAGCAATACCAACAACAATATTTTTTCTGCCTTACGCGTTTCGGGCTGCCAAAGCCCTTGTTCACAGGCTCCTCTCGTGGCATCCACACAATTAGCACAAACCAACAATTCCTTTTCAAAATTGCTCTTTATTGCCTCTAGTGGAATGCTCATTGGTATCCATGCATGCTGGGATAGATAGTTCATAGTACTTTTTCCCCTCAGTGGGTTCCCATCAATGGGTGTTTTATTTCTCCTTCTTTGCATGCTGGGATTTGTAGTTCATGTTCCTTTTTTCCCTGGTGGGTGTAAAGATGCCAAGAGTCAATTAATATTATTTTCAACCCTCAGTGGGTTCGCTGATGTACATTGCATAGTTCAGTAAAAATGACTTGCTGTTCCGTTTGTGACATGGACAGTCCAAATCACGGACCAGCTTTTCTTTTCAGCGCGGTGGTGCGAGCTTCATGGCTGGACAGCCGTTCGTTAATATGAAACCCAAAATGTCCTCAGACGAAGCTGCACTCGACAGCATGTCGTTCCATTCCTTTAGGCAACCAGCATGTATTCCAATGATCACTTCCCTCTGAAGTAAACAAGGGGACACAGCGGGGTTACCATGAGAATCCTTTATTTTCAAAAACGACATGACGCGTTTCGGCGGTAAGCCTTTTTCCAATGCCTTTGATATCTGAGGTTCAGACTGTTCACCTTTTGAACGTACTCCTTCATTCTGATTGGTAGAAGCACAGCTACCCATAGTTCGTTTAGACACACATTATTGCAGCGCTTCATCACAAACTGCAAGTCTCATCATGCATTTTTTTGGATCGGGACAGTGTCTCTTAAGCTCCGTTTGATTTGTATTTACAAAGATGTATGCGGGCTTAATTAGACGAACGGGGTCTTGATAATAGATTTTCTCACCACCTCGGTATCCCATATGGCCATAAAACAGTCACCTGGCTCCCTACATCCAGCCACAATGCCAAAATTGAGCAGCTTCTGGAGACGGGAGGCAGTGAACACGGCTGTCCGTGAAGTCACGGACTGTACTTTCGCCAGCAGTACCTTGCTTCATTTGGTTGTGGCGGTCGGGAGGCTTCCAATCCCTCAGAATTACAACACTCAGCTCTCGCCACTGACTGCCTCCGAACACTTGTTGGACGGGTCCCCTGCGCGTCACTGGCACCGCACAAATATTCCAACGATCACTTCCCTCTGAAGTAAACAAAGGGACACAGCGGGGTTACCAGGAGAATCCTTTATTTTCAAAAACGGCATGACGCGTTTCAGCGGTAAGCCTTTTTCCAATGCCTTTGATACCTGAGTTTCAGACTGTTCACCTTTTGAACGTACTTCTTTGTTCTGATTGGTAGAAGCACAGATACCCATAGTTCGTTTAGACACACATTATTGCAGCGCTTCATCACAAACTGCAAGTCCCATCATGCATTTTTTTGGATCGGGACAGTGTCTCTTAAACTCCGTTTGATTTGTATTTACAAAGATGTATGCGGGCTTAATTACACGAATGGGGTCTTGATAATAGATTTTCTCACCACCTCGGTATCCCATATGGCCATAAACCGGTCACCTGGCCCCCTACATCCAGTCACAATGCCAAAATTGAGCAGCTTCTGGAGACGTGATGCAGTGAACACGGCTCTCCGTGAAGTCACGGACTGTCCTTTCGCCAGCAGTACCTTGCTTCATTTGGTTGCGGCGGTCGGGAGGCTTCCAATCCCTCGGAATTACAACACTCAGCTCTCGCCACTGACTGCCTCCGAACACAGATCAACCATTTCTACAGGTCATAATTTTGAGCATGAGTTACATCCCCACTTTTTCCTGGCCCCGATATATATACATATCTATATATATATATCTATCTATATATATATATATTTATATATATATATATATATCTCATGTCTTATTCCAACACCAAACTATAACATCACTTTATCGCTCTAACCTTTGTTTTTTTCAATAAAAAAAAGATAGATATATATATATACACACATATGTATGTGTATATATATATTTTTTTTTCTTTCTTTTAATTGAAAAAAACAAAGGTTAGAGCGATAAAGTGATGTTATAGTTTGGTGTTGGAATAAGACATGAGCTAACTGTAAAAACAAAAAACTGTGAAATACACCAGTTATAATTTAGTCAACTATAAATTGTGACACCAGCCTTTACTTCCACTGGGCTTGGCCTTCGTCAAGGCACTGCATCCACCCCCCTGCGTACACCTTTGGCCGTGTGCTGCATGGGTTACCTGCTGGACCTGGCATTTGGTCATGCGCTGTCCCCATCCCTCCAAAAATGACCAACGCATTCTTGTCCCTTTTTTTTACATTTTTAGCATGTAATATGTGACGTCATTACCAGTGCATGATGGGGGCTCAAGTTATAATTAGTGGTGTATTTCAGTCGTTTTTAGGTGTTTTAATGTTAGTTTGTGTCACATTCCAACACCTAACTATAACTTAACTATAACCTTTGTTTTTTCAGTGCATCTCTGGGGTTTTAAGAATATGGGCCGCATATAAGGTACACTAAACAACTTGTAGTTCATTAAAAGGATTGCTGTCGGGGATTGGGGCAGGAAGGTTTCTAAGTTCATTTTTAAAAACTCTCCCTTTTAATAAATACTTCTGAATGCACTGATATTATCTGATGTGCTAAGGTGAAACGCTTCTGCATGTTCTAGAAATACATTTTTTGAATTTTGAAGACATTTTATCATATTTTTGCATGGTTTGTTGCATAATTTAAATGCCAAATATTTTAAGGGGCTCGGCACTCCCTACTAATTTGCTGGCTGGTCCACCTCTGTGTCATATATAGACAGTAAGAATGTGTGTATAGACTGCCTGCAGCAGTCCTGCCAAGTGTCACGCTTCAGGCGTGACGCTAACACATTTCAGTGTGGTGTTCTGCATCACCGCACTGAAATGCATTGTCACGCATTTTGACCACTCTCTGCTGACGCGCTGAAACTGGCTTAACGCCAGGGTGCTAGCGCGCGGCAGGACTCCAGGAGACAGAGTAATTGACATCGGAGCCAGTGCGTGCCCAAATTGAAATATGCTGCCTGCCCTTCAAACATGCTTGCTAGCAGCGCTACAATGTTGCAAAACTGTGCAGGCTGCAGAGTGCTGGCTCCCGCCGCGGCGCTGACCACAAGACAGAGTGAGTCATGATGTGAGAGACTCACCCTGCCCAATTAAATTACCGGGACCCCGGGACCTGCCCTCTCAGAGAGACAAGTCCGCGTTAACTGGCTGTGCCGGCACATGGCGCCCATTACCTCACGTCCTGTAGTTGGAAGCAGGAAGTGTGAGGCTCGTCTGTGAGAAGAAGCCGGCGGCGGCGGGACTCTGAGTCGCAGAGTCTCACACGATCATGGCAGCGCGGCATGAAAGAGGCCTGTGGCTGCATCGGGCGCGCTGCGTGTGCTGGGAGAGGCGCTGCATTGTGCACACTGCTGCAGGCATGTGCGTCGCCGGCTGCCGTCCGACGAGAGGCAGGCGCACAGCATGTCACCCCCACCGTGCGGCTCAGCGCCTGGGACACCGCCGTCACCCATGGCTAGCAGAGAGAAGTTGAAGAAAACAGTAAGCACTAGAAGTACTAACGCTCGTCGTCATTCTGTCTGAGGCAGCCTGCAGTGCTCAGTGCTGCCTGTCTGAGACTCACTCAGTACCGGTCCGTGGTAGGAGTGCCGGCCGGGCGGTGACGTGGAGTGGCAGGGTGGGGGGTAGTAAACCACGGATTACGGCCGAATACAGGTAAGTAAACATTTAAATAAATAAAACGAATTTCGTTGTGAGCGCTGCATCGCCAAATGCGATGCAGCGCGCGCAACGAAATTCATTTTATTTATTTAAATGTTTACTTACCTGTATTCGGCCGTAATCCGTGGTTTACTACCCCCCGCCCTGCCCCTCCCCCGCCCGGCCGGCATTCCTACCACGGACCGCTACTGGACTCACTGTGTGATGTTTAGAAGTTTCCCTCGTCTTCATTGCATGATTTTTGCTCGCGAGAAAGTGTCACTCATAATCGCTGAAATGTCACTCATATATGAAAATGTCACACATGGCAATCTGAAACCTTGGCAGCTATGCTGCAGACTGTTCCAAAAATGCTGAGAACTAATTTCTATCAATAAATAACGTACAAAAGACATTTAAAAACATTTTAAATACATTTTTAAAGAAGAAAACTCTGGCAGCAGTTGCACGAGTGCCATCACGTCAGTAAAATATTTTGCATTACAATCGACAGGTTCTCTGTAGGCAGCACTGCGACCATGGTTTTCTCGCGTTTTCTTTATTTTTATTTAGAAATGTAACTTTTAAGTTTTTCATCATCAGTCAGTCCTGATCAGGTCACTTGCGATAGGGAAGCTGGGAGTCCGCTTACACACAGCCCAAGTAGATGCGTGGAAGTAGCCATTTTGGCTCGGGATACCGCGCACTCTTCTGCAGTTCAGGTTTCTCATGAACATGGCTTGTTTACTTGACGAGGCCTTTGACACACTGTAACGGAAAACCCGCCCAGAACAGAGCAACTATCATTGGCTACTAACAGCGTCAGTCAAATGGCACCGTGCAAACACAAATGGTGTCTTCTGACCTCCTTCGCAACTTCGAAGGCGGGCACTACGGGCTACAGAGTCGCCCATTGATTGGTCGGCAAAGAAGTCTATCAACCATGTGATAGCAAGATGCTATCTTTGGATTGGTTATGATAATTGTCCATCAACTTCACGTTTCAAGACGCTTTTTGTGGATCGGCTAGCGTCAGCGTCAATCAGTCCTTCTGTGCTAGGTAGGCGCGTTCCTATGATTGGTGACCTGCGTTGTCAGTCATTGTGTCGCTGCCGACTCGTCTCTCGGTTGCTCGGTGTCGGCGAGTCTGGGGATTGGCCTGTGCGTGCAGTGGGCGGGGCGGTTCGGCGCCCGCTCCGGTATGAGGCAAAAGTGTCGTCATGAGCGGTAAGTATCTTCGTAGGGCGCGAGGGGGGAGGCGGGGCCGGGGGCACGCTTCCGGTGCAAGGGAGTGTAAGGAGGTACCGATGGGGCGGGGCCCGGAGGGGATGTAGGCCACGAGTAGGCGGGACTGGAAGGGTGTGGTCCCGGCGGCTCTTCCCATGGGAAGATTGATGCGAGGCCCAAAATAAGAGTAGCGTGTACCCCCATGCCATATACCAAATCATGGTGTTTCTCCTGATAGGGGGAAATCAGGAAACCTTATAACATTATCCCCAGGAAACCCCAGCACTTCCGCTGCTCGCCGACTCGGCAAGGCTATCTAGGTACTGAATACCTGCAGGATGAGTTCAATTCCCGATGCCACCCACCACTTTTACATAGACACAGGGAGTTCACAACAATTAGAGTTTACACTCCAAACAAAAAGTTTACCTGGAAATACTGTTCTCTAAGTATTTTGACAGGCACTAACTAACTCGGGACTTTTTAATTGGAAAGCTAGTCAACGTGATATTCACCTCTTCTAGGACTACGCGACTGACGGAATACGTGCGCTACTCACCCGGTTAAGTCCATAGAGTTCAGAACCCGCATCATTCAAGATAAAGGCAGATCATACTTCCTTCTCCACCCCCTAGCTGTTAAGGCTGGGTAACTAGGCCCAGAGAGAGCCTATGGAAATATCTCATAACTAGTAACACAGCGAAAAGCCACTATCCCGAGTGCCGCTGTGCGAGTAATGTTGTTTTCTGTTGAGACCTCGGGTACCATCGTTCTCCAATAAAGTAAATCCATTTGTTCACAAGGTATAAAGGAAATGTATGAATTTACAATATTCAGCTATGAGCCTCAAGGTGCACTTTCGTCAGCATCTAGCTGCAGCAGTTCCCGCTAGTAATAGCCATAAGAAACAGACATTGTAGTAGACCGATTAGTACATTGTATATTGGAATGCACTCTAAAATTGTGCAGTCAAATAATTATTCTTCAAGTTTACACGTAAATCAACATTTGCAGACTCAAACTAAACCTGATCTGTATACACCGTTTTGTCTACAAGTGGTTTCCAATCTTTTCTGTAGTGAGAGCTACTTCTGATCATTGAAAATCATTGTGAGCTACTGAATGCTGAACAACTCGCACATTGTTACCAGACACACCCAGCTTCATTGACTTTAAGCATGTCCATAGAGTCGGATACTATTGTTTGAACAAAATACTTTGACTAGGGTCACTATAATAGGGCTGCCATGTGTGTCTGAAAGCGTGATCTGTGGGGGTGTATAAACATGTGTGCGTATGAATCTGATATATTGTATGGGTAAGTGAAAGCCTGTGTCGTATGTACTGGGAACATAGGACGTACCTTTCGCCATATGTGGCACTGTTACATGTATAACACAAACATACAATTATTTTTTTTTATATGGGAGAAGTTTAAAGTGCAGAAAAATGCTCATAATATAGAACATTTTTCTGCACTATAAATTTCTCTCATTCAGTTATACTTATGGCACAGTGCCTGCTGGATACTGGAAAAAAGGGCCTCCTGTTTATAAATGCATTACTTTGAAATGGGAGAAAATTAAAATGAAGAATTAACTTAATCATTAAGGTAACTTTTCGTTTTAATTTTGTCCCATTTAAAAGCATTCAGAAACATCATTTTGGTCACATCTCCAATATTGAGTTGACAATGACTTTTATTTAAGCATTATATTACCTCAGTGCTTCAGTTGTTCACCTCTGTGCCCCAGCCTGACTGACTGAGTACTGCTCATTATTAGGCCCTGCTATCTGCAGCCTGTTGATAATGTAGAATAAACACAGCCTTCCCTTAACGTTAAAAGAAAATTGTGGCCTTGTGCTTATTTAAAAATGAAGTCATGGCTGTGAGCTACTCTGAAGGTATCTGGGAGCTAATGGTAGCTCGCAAATTAGCTGTCTAAATTACCTGGAAGATAAGAGAAGAAACGTGGAATTACAGAAAATAACTGTTCAAGCTCACCAGCTAATAGTTCCTTCTGCTAGAGTCCAGCCGTATTTAGAGCTGCTAACAAAAGAACATGATAGATTTTTGCTAACGCGTTTGAGACTGGGTATTTTCCATAGGCTTGTTACTTTTCCGGTTCAGAATGATTGGACAAGAGAGCTGTGCAAATGTCCATGTGATGATGTGTCCGTCCAATCGACCATACATGTATTATTCTTTTGTAAATTTTATTCTTGCAATAGAAAAAGGTGGATTTTGCCGTTCTTAAGGCATAGTGGCCTAAGACAATGCCGTCCTGCTTTTCTGTTTTTACAAATATTAGGAGAAGAACAGATGATTGTATCAGTTTTAACATTTTTAAAGAATGTTTTAAAATGTAGAAATTCGATCATGATGTAATCAAATTTTAAAGCCTGTTGACCCCAAATGTATGATGAATTTTATTTATAGTGTATGTATATTCGGTGGTATGTCTTTTTATTGTGCTTTTATGATTATCATGTTTATAATCGAATAAAGCTGATGGATACGGATACGGAGTTGACAATGACTTTTATTTAAGCATTATATTACCTCAGTGCTTCAGTTGTTCACCTCTGTGCCCCAGCCTGACTGACTGAGTACTGCTCATTATTAGGCCCTGCTATCTGCAGCCTGTTGATAATGTAGAATAAACACAGCCTTCCCTTAACGTTAAAAGAAAATTGTGGCCTTGTGCTTATTTAAAAATGAAGTCATGGCTGTGAGCTACTCTGAAGGTATCTGGGAGCTAATGGTAGCTCGCAATTGACTGGTTGGAAACACCTGGTCTACATCAATGAAATGAACAAACATCTGCAAGACAGTGATATGGATGGCATGGAAAAGTCTTTTAGGTGGACATTAAGTTGTCATTGGAGAAGTAGCGCATAATCTGTTGTGTAGCCTTGAAAAAGTTCATATGCAAAAGAAATGCCGTGTTGACTGGTATTTGTAGTCAGATGGAACAATAAAATAAAGGATTTGCAAATTAGAGGTTTAAGACCTTTTTAAATAGATTTGATGTAAGCATACTGAAAAGGAATATATATTTAAAGATATTTGAGTTTACCATTTTACAGTGTTTTCCAATATACAAAGTTCTAATAGGAAATATACGGCTCCAAAAATGATGAACAACACGTGTGAGAATAGGATGTGGCATAATGGCCAGAGCTGCCGACTTTGGAACTGGGGGACCTGATCAGAGTCTCGGCTTCAGCTCAATGTCCTGTGATTCTGGGCAATTCACTTAATCTCCCCATGCCTACAAAAAAGCAAAAATCAAATGTGCCCTCGTGTACTGTAGCTAGTGCTCTTATAAAGTGCCCCAATACCTTCAGGTCGAGTTTTCTCTATATAAAACTTTCACACACAAAAAGACACGTAACCAGAAATTCCCAGCAGCCCCCCAGACAGTTGACTTTAAAGGAGCTTGTGCGCTAGCGCTTTAATGCAATGACCCTGTACAGTGCTCTGCTGCCTTTCAGCTAGGGTTGCACTACATAGATACTGCATACATACATACCTAGGGTACTACACTCCAAATAAGTCTACTGGGCAGAGACTACATGACCTGACAGCTATTGGCTCTACTCAGTGATTTTGATAGAAAGGATGTTACAAATCAGGTGTTTTAATATCTGTTTACCCTCTCCTAATTTCTTCACTATCCACGTGAAAAAGGGGAAAACTCAGTGGGTTTAAGATTAGAATCTATCAGCAATCTCACAAAATATACCCAGAAGAGGGATAGTAAGAAGCCAATGTCAAATTCCAGTAACTAACATGGGTTCAGCAGTAAACGACCAGGCATGGCTAGAGAGAAGGTCATTGGTAGGGGCAGTTACAGTTCTAGGCGTGTTATTTACACTACATTAAGCTACTAGCTTTGTGAACAGTTTTGTTACTCCATGTACAGCTGCTGGTGATACCTAATTTACAGGGTTCGTAGCTCATAAATACGTTGTGGTACACATTTTCAGATGATGAGAAGCATCCACTGGAATGCGGGGCCTTTAAATCACGTTCCTTATGGTGTTGTACATCATATATGTAGTAACACAGTGTGACAGGGGTAGAAGTTAGGGGTCAACAGTCACTGCAGACTTACCATGAGGTTCTCTCTGATGGATCAACAATGTCTTCTGCTCTGTCGGGTAAATATATAGATATCAGTCAACTTTCACACTTCCTGTTCTGCAGGTATTTGGACATTATCTTTGATAACAAAGCCACACAAAGGAACTGACTGTCTAACAAATGTGGAAAGAAACATAGTTGGGTGTAGATATCTGACTGTATCAGGACGAAGGACCTCACCCACCTAACAGGTTTAATACTTCATCTCAGAGCCCATATGGTACTGGCCCTCTGGATCAAGGTGCAGGCTGCAACCTGTCAAACCATAGAAGCTTGTGTGGGAAAAGAAGTCAAGGATGGTTTGTTACATGCCATTCTGAAAAACATGTAGGTCTGAGGGTAATGTGCAGAGGGGAAATAAGTATGTATCAATAAAACTACTTACATACATGGTAAACTGTGTAGAATTTATTGTGTCCCCTAATGGTAGGGTAGGTAAAAAGCAGTGGGGGATAATTCTACCCACTAGCGATGGTCAACATATTTCTGCCGTATTAACCCTCAAGTGAGGTGTCAGTAGCATTTGTCAGGACTATGTTGCCCTCTGCTTATAATGTATGGAAAGAAAAAATGTATTGTTTTATTACATTCCACATATGTGGAAGTATAATGTCGTTTGACAAGTAGATCTGTAAGGGAAGCGTAAACGGACAACCATAAATAACAGTAATCAAAGTAGAGAGAAAAGATGTGGACAAAGTGTGTGTTCTTCATTCGTGATCATTCAAACATGAAGTGGGAAAAATGTGTGAGTAGTATGAAATGTGCATATTCATGCTCTACCATGTATTTTACCTATGGAGTATGATTGGTTAAATTACATACTCGATGTTGAAGTATTGGATTGCATGTACCTACTTTTAGAAAGGCCTGGTTTGGTGATCTACTCTTTTTCACCATTGTCCCTAGGTTGTTGCATGCCTTTCCCATTTCTTGTACACTGATTCCCTGCCTTTTTGTTTTTCATTGCCATCTTAAAACCCACCTGCTCGATTACTTCGTTCAGTTGAGTTTATCTTGAGCTGTGCTACCTTGTACAGTTGGCGCTATCATATCTGAGTGTGTAGATGCCTTTTACAAGTGCCTAGTAACATGAAGATTTCATTCTTTAAGGATACAACACACTACTTTGTGTGTATTTGTGTAGTTTATAGCGAATTGGGTGTGAGGCAGATTTGTGGAATCTTTGACCACCAGTCAGACCCTGCTTTTTTAAAAGGATATTTTTATGTTGAAGGCCTTTCCCTTTGTGGTGTTGATAGAGGATGTATTGTGGTTTGTTTGTTGTGAAAGGTATTCATTGTGGAGAGACATGTAACTGAGTAAAGTGAAGGTATCATTATATTACCTACAGTCTAGTTCTCAGGTAGAGAAGATGAATGCAAATATTTGTCCTGTGTGACATTGTGGGGGTAGAGAGGGCGGGGGTGTCACATAGGGCAACACAACCAACTAGCAGTTGAATTATCTTTCAAGACATTTAATGATAGGAAGTTTATTACAAAATATAGTCTTGTTCTGCCTGCTTGGATGCGAACAGGAGTAAATCGGATTACTAAAATTTGCGACCAGTATTCTTGCGACTAGTATCGAATTTTAAGAACCAACCTATGCACTGATAGGTTGGTTTATAACATTTTGATTTAGAGTGGGTCATAATCCCAACTACTTCATAAATATTAATGACGTAGCTTGCAAGTTGCGACTCACTCTGATTGGTGGCCATCACAGGAAGGTTGGTCTGCTAAGGTCAGAATACCATCATGTCTTTGATCGCCTTAAAATACTTGTTTTTTTAAAATTTTTAATGCAGCTTGTTTTCCCTAAAGTTTGCGAGCTGTCAGTGATCCTATGGACAACTGCCTACCTGCCAACAAACGTTCTTTTTTTTTTTTTTTTTTTTTTAATTCGCAGAGCCGAAGGGGTCTCAAGGAGACCCCTCCCCTTTTACGAATGGATTACTGCCCCAACTTGGGAGCCGCTAACTTTTCAATGTTTTGTGACTGGATTACTGTAGCAAAACATTGAAACTTCACATACCTATTCAGTATTAAGAAGGGATGCCAACAGCACACCCCTTCCAAATACCAAATTTGTATAGGGTCACAGTCCTATTTTATGAATCAGTAAATGTATACCCTTCTAAAATGAGATTGGTTCAATCATTAGTAAAAGCATTTTTTGGGCACAAACTCTGAATTGGAGTGTTTGTAACCGTGAAAATGCTTGTACATCTGTCCCACATTTTTATACAAATTTACCACACTAGTTACATTTGTATCTGTCACTTTTTCTGCAACAAGTGCACTTTTATTCCCAATCATATCCCAGACTAAGAAAGTGGTTAAGACTCTAAAGCGTAATCACAAATCTAGAGAAAGAAGGGACACAGAGCTGATTGGAAATAGGTCCTGTACCAAAGCTCCTAAAAGTAAATCCAAATGCTCAAAGGGGTACCAGTTCCTAAGAAAAAGTAGGGGGCCAGCTGCCTCTTATGGTAGCGAGTCAGGGTAGGGTGTCTCCAAAGACAAGGAATGAATGTATCAGCCAATAATGGGTCCCTAATGGATCCCGGGGCGTTTCATCAGGACCATGAGTGGTAAAAGGGGAATGTAGGAATCAGGGAAAAGACACCCTATATTCCCACCATACCTTCATTTGAGGAAGAATAGGGTATGTAAGAGGCACGTCTTATCCGTGTACTCTGGTTCAAACCCTTCCCAAGGTGGAATAGGGCTGCTTCAGCGGTTGGCGGTCTTGCGAAGGGAAAAGTTCTCACCCTCCAACCAAGTCCGAAAGACCTAACAACCTGCCCAGCGGACCCATTATTGGCGTGAAACATGTCGACCTCTCACTTTTAACATCACGATTACAGTTCTACACGGGTTGAGAGTAGGGGGAGTCTTCTTTTTGTCTCTCCCATTTCCACAAGCAATAACTGCTTCTCCATCCCCGGTCTGATTTTAGCTTAACCCTGAGGACCCGTAAATAAACTTATTAGGGCACCAACGGGCTATTTTATCTTCACTTTCACTTATTCACCCCTTGGCCCACACACCCACCTGCACAACTGCGGCAACTTCTAAAAAGATCTCCGCTAAAGTGCCCTCTTGAAGGGCCCGTGAGGGACTGCAGCGCCACCCCCACGAGGAGCAGTGCCCAATGATGATGCTTTACACTCTCAAGGGTGTGTGAGGGCACAACATACATAGGAGTATCACTCCCCACGCTGATACATTCATTCCTTGTCTTTGGAGACACCCTACCCTGACTCGCTACCATAAGAGGCAGCTGGCCCCCTACTTTTTCTTAGGAACTGGTACCCCTTTGAGCATTAAGACTCTAAAGCATCAGAGATCGGAACAAGGGAGGAACTACATTTGTGAAACAGTTTTTACTTTACTTCTCTACAGAAGGCCCAACAGCTCTCAATTTTTATTTGAGGCTTCGGCAGCCTTTTCTATAAGCTGGCCTGGAAAACAAAGTTCCTGCCACCAGCTTTGGTGTTGGTTAATCTAGGTAGGCATTGTAAGCGTTGGAAGCCTCCTCTATATGCTTGAATAAGAAATTAGCCCCAGCCCCGTTGTATTCTCCCCCTTAACACTAAAATACAGATATCTTTGTTTAAGCTTCTTGCGCTCAACTGTTCCATTGTGTCAAGACATGCTTCTTTTACCGCTTTTTAGGTCTCGCCTAGGCAGAGCATGTGCTGTCTTGTTCGAGACATGCTGTACTCAGTATTTGCAGTAAGCGAACAGTGGTTCTGCTACATGGTTTATCAAAAACCTTTCTTATTTTGTACCCACCAGCGTGGGATCACCATATAATGGAAAAAAAGTCACAAAAATAATTCTCCAAACTACTCCAGTAGATATGAAACAAACCACTACCAAATAATGAAATGTGAATAATTCATATGTATTAAATTATAAAGGCTTATTATGGTTACGTTAAATAAAGTAACCCAGGACATATACACACAAAAGACTAATCAGAGGTTATTACACAAGAGAAACACAATGGAATTACAGTAAGTGAATACAAACAATTACACACATAAATCACAATACAATTGAATCAAAAAGGTTTTACATATATAACACAATTAATTACATCGTCATATTCTTATGGGACAGTCCTAACTTAAACATAAAAACGTAATCAATGGATGTAAAGTTTGGTTGGGCTATAACGTATGATTTCCATGTACGTCGACGTTTCGACCCCTTAAAGAAGTGTGAAATTCATAACCATCGCTGTGGAGTCTTCATCAGGACTAAGGACCAATTTGTGTGATGCCTGCATAGAAAAAGAATAAATTCTACTTTAGAAAGAGATGTGGGAGAATTATGTGTGTTGAAATAATCGCACTCAAACTGGAGAGCGAGTCAGGCTTGTTGCTCACCGTATTCGTCAAATTGAGCAAGCCTCGCCTTTAATGAGGGGTACTCTTGGTCTTCTCTGTAAACAATCTGAAGTGGAGGGGCACAGCGTGCTCCCTTGCAGTTCTGCAAGTCGTACAAGAGAGAACCCCTGTGATTAGTGTGGTACATATTAGTTAACCTACTTAAAGAATAGGAGGCGGTACAATGACTCACCTACAGCGTCAGGTGTTGAGGAGTCAATGAAATTGAATACGTGGACTCCTATGTCAAAAAAACGGGGCCCGTCGCCTCCGTTGCCAAAGCAATGATGGTTCCAAATGCCTACATAGTAGGGGCCAAACATGAATGCATATCATTAATGAAGTGTTACTTAAAAAGTGATTGATTAAAAACAAGAATACATCGAAACGATGACCTCACTTACCTCCGGCTGAATATGCTCGGAGAATAAAGAGAAGAAATCCCTGAATGGTTTAAGGACAGAATATAATTGAGTCCAACCGGAGCTGACCGCTCCCGTGCGCCCAAATAGTCAATGAGTCAGGAGCAGAATTTGCTACCTTGACTGCTGTGAAGGATACAACATTGAAAATATTCGTAAGTGCGTCGAGTATACAAGGTACGGACAAAATCCATATACTACGAATGACCCTAACTATGCCTTGCCTCCGGCATCTCGGGCTCTGAGTCGAATGTAGAAACGTCCTCTCAACTTGGAGGGGCATTTATACTGAAATAAAGTAAATCAACGTTACGGTGCCGTCGGCGTGCACGGCAGGCACGCTAGGAATGTAATTCTTACGTGTAGCCATGGTAACCTGTGCGCGAAGTGGCAGCGCGTCAGGAGCCCTCACCATGGTAACAGAACGGGGCGCGAAACGCACTCACTCATTGGGTTGACGTGTCCCTGAACATGTGCCATCAATATTGATCGGTGCACCCTCTTGAAGAATAGGGAGCCTCATTCTGAACACAAAAACGTTAGGCGTGCGTTCTCCGTTAGAAAAGGGAGCACGAAGGGAACCTTACGTCCAATGGATTAAAATAAAGCATAAGCATTCAAGCATAAGCTCGGTCGTGTAATCAATTATGTTTTACTGGTGATTACAAGTCTGTGCACCAAAAGAAAGGTGCCAGAATAAAACCGTAGCCCAGATTGTACTACCTCTTGGGTTGAATTCATCCGCGCAGGTCTTTAAACCTTCTCCCTGAGACCCTCTATCTATTGTAGTGTATTGTTTGAATTCAATTATACCAACATGGTCAAAGCGGTGTTCAATTGCATTAGACATAAATTCTAGCTATTCTATTCAATGTATGTAATGCGGTATTACTGTCCCGTGTAAGGTAATGTAGTGCATAGACTCTTACCTAAGGGTGCATACTTGCGATAAACCTGTTACATATCTTACCATCAATCTTGTTATTAAACATGTGGGTTAAAAAGCATTAGGTCACTATATGGAATCATTTGATGATCGTACATGGTCATAGGTGGTTAGTACACTGTATCTATGGTTAGGCATTGTACAATCAAACATATGGGATGCTATCAATCATTCAAGAACGATAAGTAGCATTTGCCATTGAGTGAAAACCCATTTGTCTTCCAGAATAAACCTACAAATGGTAGTAGAACCAGTTGTTACGCAAGAGGTTGCCCTCCCCCCAATACCGACTACAGAACATAACAATACTATTGCAGTAGAACAAAGTAACCCCATTATCAATCTTTCTAACCATCAATTAACATCAACAGAAATGTCTGTACTTTCCAAAGGTCTCAGTTATGTACCTACTGCTCCTACTAACAGCTTTGACACGAAAATTGAATTACATCGTTTTTTCAGAAAGGTATGCCTCCGACATTACTTTTACAAGAATCCCAAGCCAACATATGAGAAGAGATGCCCGGCTACACCACTCCGAACACCTTCTATTTTTATTCCTCCCACACACCAGATGTCTAACAAAATCCTGGCCTTTGAACAGGTTGTCCTTAGAGATGTGCTTCAATTATTTGAGAGCCCCAAATACATCAAGCACAATATTACTAAAGAAGAAAGGATGAGCCTAGAATCATTGAGGCAGAATGAAGAGGTTGTTATCAAGTCAGCTGATAAAGGCGGCTCTATCGTGGTTCAAAATAGAGAGGATTATGTAACTGAGATTGTGACGCAATTACAGGTGGTCGAGAATTACAAGCAAATCCCAGGTGATCCAAGCAAGTATCCAAACTCATACACCAACTCACAACACGAGGCCTAGAAGAAGGGTACTTGAGCGAATTGGAATTCGGATTTCTCAATCAAAAAGAACCACGTATTCCCACCATTTATACACTTCCAAAGATACACAAAAACAGGGACAAACCGCCAGGCAGGCCTATTGTGTCAGGCTGCGGCTCTGTTCTTGAGCCACTGTGCCGTTATGTAGACATTTTTTTACAACCTTGGGTACCCTTGACTAGATCATATATACAGGATACAATGGAGGTGATTAATTGGGTGGAGAATTTTCCCTTTGATAAGAATAAACAACTGTTGGTAACTCTAGATGTGGCCTTGTTATATACGAGTATCCCACAGAGAGAAGCACTAGAAATAGCTAGTGAAGTTTTGGACCAGAGGGACAGACCACATGCTGTCCCTACAGACTTTATTATCGATCTTTTGGAAGTGGCCATGACAAAAAACTTCTTTGAGTTTCAAAAGAACTTCTATTATCAAACCAAAGGAGTAGCTATGGGGGCATAGCCAATCTGTACATGGATTACTATGAGGCCAAACACATCTATGGCGCCGATAACCCTTTCATAGTGAATATCACACTATGGAAGAGGTATATCGATGATGTGTTCATGGTATGGACCGGTAACTCTAACATGGTCGAGGACTTCTGCACTTGGCTTAATGATCGATCAAGAGACATAAAATTTACTATGAAATATCGTCCTGAAGAGATAGATTTCCTGGATCTAACCATTAAAAATGATGAGAATGTGTTATATACTACACTCTACAGGAAACCTTTGGAGCGAAATACGCTATTGGGGTACGCTAGTCATCACCCCCGGAATCTGAGAGATAATCTTCCCTACGGCCAGTTCCTAAGACTTCGGAGGAACTGTTCCCGTAGGGAAGATTTATTTTGTGAATCAGATTCACTTATTGTGAGACTCAGTGAGCGCGGATATCCCCGCAGCCTTTTGAAAAAATCAAGAAAACGAGCGTGGTATTGTCATAGAGAGATACTACTGGAAGTCAATCAAAACAAAAGTAAAGCCAATGACAGAATTGTTTGTGTCTCTACTTTTAGCAATAGGAGTAATGATATAAAGAAAATCATGAACAAAAATTGGTCACTTATAACGGATGAAATAGGCACCACCGATCCACCTCTTTTTGGGGTCGAAATATCAGGGACCAACCAGGTGGTCAGTTCATTTTTGAGGGACACATCACCATCCAATTTACGGACACAGCTTGGGCTACCACCTTTACAGGGACATTTTAAGTGTGGTCGATGTAAAGCTTGTGATTTGACAGTAAAACAAAAGGAATTCACACAGGGAGAGAGGTGTTTCCAACTCAGACATCATACCAATTGTAACTCCAAGGATGTAATCTATATCATTAGATGTCCTTGCAATATGGTATACGTAGGCCAGACCAGACAGAAAATCAAGGCCCGAATCCTACAGCACTGCTCACGCATCCGATGCAAAGTCCAAGGTGCCCCTCTAGTCGAGCACTTTGGAGAAAAGAGTCACCCATATGACAGTCTGAGATGGTGGGTCTTAGAAAAAAATGGTGCCTAACCCAAGAGGAGGGTCCTTAACAGCGACGTTAAATCTCCGAGAATGTAAATGGATACATCTCTTGGATTCAGTACATGGGGGTCTCAACGAACTAGAGGAAATCTCTAGACAAATTTCTCTTCTCAACACAGGTTGAAGTTCTATTGAAGCTTTATAGAATTTTGTTGTAGCCCTGGATTACTTTGAACTGTGGGATCATTGTTTCCCCCAAAAAATTTAATTGAATTATAAATGTATTCCACATCGTGTAAAGATTTTCTGCATCCCAATGTTGCATTATATATAACATCTCTAATGTTGCATTGTATATAACCTGACCACTTTGTATATAGTTTGATCACAGTCGATGTAGTCCTGGACGAGTATAAACTGTGGGCTTAAGGTTTATTCTGGAAGACAAATGGTTTTTCACTCAATGGCATATGCTACTTATCGTTCTTGAAAGATTGATAGCATCCCTTATGTTTGATTGTACAATGCCTAACCATAGATACAGTGTACTATCCACCTATGACCATGTACTATCATCAAATGATTCCATATAGTGACCTAATGCTTTTTAACCCACATGTTTAATAACAAGATTGATGGTAAGAGATGTAACAGGTTTATCGCAAGTGCGCACCCTTAGGTAAGAGTCTATGCACTACATTACCTTACACGGGACAGTTATACCGCATTACATACATTGAATAGAATAGCTAGAATTTGTCTAATGCAAATGCAATTGAACACCGCTTTGACCATGTTGGTATAATTGAATTCAACCCAAGAGGTAGTACAATCTGGGTTACGGTTTTATTCTGGCACCTTTCTTTTGGTGCACAGACTTGTAATCACCGGTAAAACACAATTGATTACACGACCGAGCTTATGCTTGAATGCTTATGCTTTATTTTAATCCATTGGACGTAAGGTTCCCTTTGTGCTCCCTTTTCTAACGGAGAACGCACGCCTAACGTTTTTGTGTTCAGAATGAGGCTCCCTATTCTTCAAGAGGGTGCACCTATCAATATTGATGGCACATGTTCAGGGACATGTCAATCCAATGAGTGAGCGCGTTTCGCGCCCCGTTCGGTTACCATGGTGAGGGCTCCTGACTCGCTGCCACTTCATGCACAGGTTACCATGGCTACACGTAAGAATTACATTCCTAGCGTGCCTGGCGTGCACGTCGACGCCGTCAGCACCATAACGTTGATTTACTTTATTTCAGTATGAACGCCCCTCCAAGTTGAGAGGACGTTTCTACATTCGACTCCGAGCTCGAGATGCTGGAGGTAAGGCATAGTTAGGGTCATTCGTAGTATTTGGATTTTGTGCGTACCTTGTATACTCGACGCACTTACGAATATTTTCAATGTTGTATCCTTTACAGCAGTCAAGGTAGCAAATTCTGCTCCTGACTCATTGACTATTTGGGCGCACGGGAGCGGTCGGCTCTGGTTGGACTTAATTATATTCTGTCCATAAACCATTCAGGGATTTCTTCTCTTTATTCTCCGAGCATATTCAGCCGGAGTTAAGTGAGGTCATCGTTTCGATGTATTCTTGTTTTTAATCAATCACTTTTTAAGTAACACTTCATTAATGATATGCATTCATGTTTGGCCCCCACTATGTAGGCATTTGGAACCATCATTGCTTTGGCAACGGAGGCGACGGGCCCCGTTTTTTTGACATTGGAGTCCACGTATTCAATTTCATTGACTCCTCAACACCTGACGCTGTAGTTGAGTCATTGTACCGCCTCCTATTCTTTAAGTAGGTTAACTAATATGTACCACACTAATCACAGGGGTTCTCTCTTTGTACGACTTGCAGAACTCCAAGGGAGCACGCTGTGCCCCTCCACTTCAGATTGTTTACAGAGAAGACCAAGAGTACCTCTCATTAAAGGCGAGGCTAGCTCAATTTGACGAATACGGTGAGCAACAAGCCGGACTCCCTCTCCAGTTTGAGTCCGATTATTTCAACACACATATTTCTCCCACATCTCTTTCTAAAGTAGAATTTATTCTTTTTCTATGCAGGCATCACACAAATTTGTCCTTAGTCCTGATGAAGACTCCACAGCTATGGTTATGAATTTCACACTTCTTTAAGGGGTCGAAACGTCGACGTACATGGAACTCAAACCTTATAGCCCAACCAAACTTTACATCCATTGATTACGTTTTTATGTTTAAGTTAGGGCTGTCCCATAAGAATATGACGTTGATGTAATTAATTGTGTTATATATGTAAAACCTTTTTGATTCAATTGTATTGTGATTTATGTGTGTAATTGTTTGTATTCACTTACTGTAATTCCATTGTGTTTCTCTTGTGTAATAACCTCTGATTAGTCTTTTGTGTGTATATGACCCGGGTTACTTTATTTAACGTAACCATAATAATCCTTTATAATTTAATACATATGAATTATTCACATTTCATTATTTGGTAGTGGTTTGTTTCATATCTACTTGAGTAGTTTGGAGAATTATTTTTGTAACGTTTTTTTCCCATTAAATGGTGATCCCAAGCTGGTGGGTACAAAATAATAAAGGTTTTTGATAAACCATGTAGCAGAACCACTGTTCGCTTACTGTAACTATCCCCGGGTTCTGTGCACAACTGGGTTACCCCATTGATATTAATGGTACTCAGTATTTGGGCTTTCATTCTGCCCCTCGCCGGTGATTTTGTTGAAGTGAGTGTTGTTAAGAAAAGCTTGCAGTTCTTTGGCTTATTGTCCTTATCTGTCCCACCTTCTGGTGTATTGCTCCTCCCCTGTAGTATTGGCCTATTAAGGGTATCCTTTCTCGAAGTCTCCTTTTTTTTTTTTTTTTTTTGCAACCTGCACGTTTTGACTGGATGTTCCTTTTTTTGGTCCCTTGCAGGTGATGTTTTGTACGTTATGCCCACTGTTTTCGAACGTTTTTTCTATCACCTTGTTTAAAATTATACGTTTTTCATAGCACCTTGTGCGCAATGTTTTGTACAGTATTGCCACTGTTTTTGTGTCATCTTGTTTAAATAATACATTTTATACCAGTCAGTGCACAGTGTGGTTAACTGCAACCGTCGCCCCATTTTCTAAGGCGGAGACGGCCGTGGTGATAAATGGGAGACTACTACCAACCCTCCTGTCCCAGCCCCTTCCTGCACATCCTCTGCCGATGCTGCCTTTGTGGAGCGCGTCCACCAAGGCTCCAGGTAGAAGTGTCCGTGTCAGCCATGCTTCAGAGCGGCAAGCTCTTGCTACAGTATCAGCCAAGCCCCTGGAGGCACTTAATGCCTATCCTACCTGACCCCTACCTTCTGATCACTGCCATTCTTCCCCAAAAGCCCCCCACAGTTTAACCCCGGTGCACCAAGAACCGACATGTGGATGATTCGTAATTGTATCCACCAGAGCACAAGTGTCCTGGGACCGGCGAGGCTTTCGTCTGCCGCGGGGTCCGCTGCGACCCCTTCTTCGGAGTATGAGCCCACTGCAACTCTGCAAAACGACCCCAAGGGCCAGAAACCACACAGAACTGTAGAGCTGCTGATCTCACTGCCAACACCTACGCACTGAAACACAAAACTATACGGAATGTTAAAACCACTGATCTCACTGCAGGCACCCAAGTTCGGCTAGCTAATGTGAAGAGTAAACAAAATCAAATTCAGTGGGGGACTTTGTCCAAGAGCACACCCCCATTCAAAGGTAAACCGTAAACTATATAGATATTGGCGGCAAGGGACACTAAGTGCCGCACCACTACATGTGCTTGTAAATGTAACCAAAACTAAGTAACTTAGATCTCCGTATAATGCCCACCTCTAAGAGCCAGCCACCATCAATGGCTCTTCATATTATAACATATATACACAGATAAGAGAGGCACATAAAGGGAGCTATTCAATCAATGCTTTTGGATATTCCAATACACAACGTAATCACGATGACAGAGGCCTTCGTTCTTTTTGTATTCTTTACTCCTTTTATTCATTTCTTGGCACAAAACATGAACATTTCTGTACAGCCAACATGTTTCGCCCACACTTCGGGCTTCTTCAGGGCTGTAAACGTGACAAGACAAAACTATCAACAATTTTGACACAATGCAATAATAAAAAGACAATATGCCCACATAAACACATAACACACATAAAAATATTTTTACATTTTTGTCATGGTCTCAAATCCCAAATAGTTGCTATGCTAAAGGAATTTGTTTCCTTCAGTTATACCTTTAGGCATGACAAACAGAGACATGCCTACACATATCATTAACGTAATTTGGCACACGAAACAGAGGAAGAAAACTTCAATGTACAGTAAACAATTATCCTTACAATTTGTACAGGCCTGTTCTTTTATTTATTCATAAAACACATTTAAACACACCCACAATGTGTATATTGCATATATGGTACAAGTATTAACTTTTCTGCTCAGAAATCAAGGGTTTCCAACAAAAAGAATCTAAATATATTTCTAATAGATACTTCATTGTGTTCCTAGTTATTGTCCAGGTGTGATGGCAAACAATGACATAAGCCATCTTACACCCTAAGTGTATGACAATTATATTCATATTTGAAAAAACCCTTTTTTCCATACGTTTTTTATGAAGTTGTGTTTTTCGACAATAGATGCAAAATGGATTCACTGAATTTATTATCAAAAAATACCCCTGGGGCATGACCCCTTAAATAGGGAGAATATATCTGAAGAGAGATGACATAGTAAACGTAGATGTGTAATTCTATAACTGTTACCCACCGTGGTAAGGCTGGATAGTCCCCACAAATGGGGTATCCTTCTGCTGTGCAGTATTCCACTTCAAAGTAGGTTCAGATCTAAAAGTGATACATGTTCATTCATCAAGGATAATGTCTTCAAGTATATAACAAACTCAAGCATACATAGTCGTGTATAGAGTGCACCATTAGTGACGTGACGTGTAAACATCATCATGCATAGTAGACGAGAACGTACTGAAGACTATACAAATCGTTTGCGTATTTCACCAAACGTGTTTAAAAAACATGTGCACGAGCATACCCAGTAAGTACAATATACCACCGGACAGTGTGAAACAAGACCAAGTAAAGAGTGTCCGAACTAGTCTTTGCGCTACGCATCTCAGATACAGGAAATTTCCAATACGTTACAAACAACTCCACCATACCCGTGAAAACATGCACCGTAACTAAAGCCTCCTCATACCTTAATATATACTATGAATCAGTTAGTCAATTGCTCCACTCAGTAGTAATCCAATTCATGAAAGCACATATATTGCGCCTCACAAAAAAATGCTGAAATAATACAGACACGCATATATTTACAATTTTAGGAACCCCATTCAACAGAACAGTGACTTTGTACGCAGGTTGGTTACATCTTATCTACCTTCAACCTGATAACTACTCTGTATCAAACAACTTTTTCCGAAAATCTGAAGTATGAATCCATATCTATTACTCCTCCTTGGCAGTATAGTACATACCCATATACATGGTAATGTCTCCATGTTATAAACATAAACACCCAGTACTCCACAATGTCATAAAGGTTCCCCCATACGTTGCAAGCAGTCACACGTATGTAGACATAATCACAGCGTGTTGATTCCGCGTTTAACTTCAGAATACCTCCAACCAACAAAAAACATGAGAACTTCATAGAAACACCCGTAATATTCCCTAATTTGTAAACTTGTAAACTTTGCTGATCTCCCTGCCAACACCTAGGCACTGAAACACAAAACCATACGGAATGTTAAAACCACTGATCTCACTGCAGGCACCTAAGCTCGGCTAGCTAATGTGAAGAATAAACAAAACCAAATTCAATGGGGGAATTTGTCCAAGAGCACACCGCCATTCAAAGGTAAACCGTATCTAATTTTATATTTCTATCAACCCATCCTCTAACGCCGTCTGTTTTTTGAAGGCATGCATATTAAAATGAACACTGCCAAAAACCCATATCCCTGCCGGCCGTTAACAGCGAGACGCTTATGTAGGGACTGCCAATGAAAGGCCGTGTCCCGTGCCTCAGTTCACGACATGTTCACACTGCCAGCTTTTGCCTTATTCCCGCTTCTCCTTACTTTTCCTGTGAAGCCGTCCCTCCTTGCTGTCTAAACCACTAAAAAGAGTGTCCTGTTATGACTTTTTACAATTTACCACACTCAGCGCTTTATCGTGTGAATGAAGCGCTATACTAATAGGCAAGTATCAATGGCAAAGACATATTAAAAAGTGCGGAAAATGGCAATCACCCATTGCATTACAGCCAGGGTAGAGTCGCTATTATCGCACATCCATACAGGTCTCCCAGCACCACCTGTTCTGTAAGCTTGGACATTTGCTTGCTTCTTATTGAATGGCTTTCCTTCTACTTTCTTGTGTTTGTCCATTCCCTGGAGTATAACTTCTTTTCCATCGTTTTGATTTAATGACTTGAATCTTTCACTACTGTCATTCAGGGAATTACTTTTTTTCGTTGCTTAAAGGCACTTCAATGGAGTGCATACGTTTTCTTCCTCTCTGTCTTGTGTAGTACTTCCCTCCTCAAACCCTGAGATCATTGTGTTGCTATGCTACCTGTCCTGCACCAGATTGTCTGTTGCTTCACCCACATCTTCAAGTCAAGCCTTTTTGGTCTGGCACTTTTCAAGCCCTTTTAATTTGAGTGAAATTACAAATATTATGTACCTACTTATAGGGGCTTTCAGCCAGCCCTCTTCATCCATTAATCTATCTCTGTGTCAATCACATTTTTCATCTGCCTACTATAGCACACAGCATGGGCAGTAGTCAGTCCTCTTCGTCCATTGACTAACGTCACTTTGAATTACGGCATTCTGTACTTTCACACGGAGCACATCCACACACTAAGTAGTTCCCTTCAGTGCAGTGGACCACTGTGGCAATGTGTGTGTTTTTACACAAAAAGCTTTTGGTTTGTCAGTTTTTGTTTTTATTCATGAGGGCCCTAGAGCTCCTCCTTCTTTCTTTTTTTCGCACACACTGTTTCTACTACTCCATCTAGTGTTCATTCACCATTTCATGCACAAACTACCTATCCCTCTCAATCTTACTATCAATCTATTCTATACAACTCTCAACCCATCAATTCACCATTCTGCATAATTCAAATACACTACACACCCCACAATTCCGCCCCACACAATTCCACAACTAACAACTCCAATACAAACCACATAGTACCACTACAAACAACATGCATCCACTTCACTGCAAGCAAAAAAATGTAAGTAAAAAACATTATCAGTTGCAATACCAATAGCTCTTTCACAAATGCGAGACCGATTGCATTGCAAATGCTCGTGTTTTTAGAAAGACGCTGTTATTCACGTTCCTCAGTTTCAAGTGCTTCTTTCTCTAAATGACCCTTATAAAGTAAATCATACCTGTGCTGGCTCGAAACGGTAACCCTCCTTATGAAAAAGCTCCAATACTTGTACATCTTATTTTAGAAATATAACGGGGATTCTATTAACCAGCCTTTTAGCTTGCAAGCTTTTATTTGCTTCTCATTAACTAGCAGCTGAAGTTCTGAAATTTTTAATGATGGGAATATAATTCTCCAGAATATTTTATTTCCTCTAGAAGCTATTACCTTTATCAACCGATGCATAAACTTTCCTAAATGGGAGCTAGCAGGACAAAAAAGTTAATGTTTCGTGAACCCTTTATTTTAATTTATTTCTGCACGTGGAAGATGTGGGGTCCTGCTTTATTTCATCCTCTTCTCTTTTTCCCTGTTTCTTTTCATTAATGCATGTTTGTGTTGTATATTGTTTTAATTTGCTCTAAAATGCATTACTTGAAATGGAGTGCCTTGAACTGAATAGGCAGACACACGATATAATCACACAATTTATAGAATATTTTACAGATTTTTGAATAACGTACAGAAAAATGACGTAATGGCTTTAGTTTTGATTTGACAACTACAGTCAGTTATTTAACAAAAGAGGGAGTGAAGAGGTAGTGTCCTAACCGAACACCGGGGGTGGATACGTCCTCCCCATGTAATGTATAATAAACACTAGGATCCACCCTTCAGGGACTCAATATAGGGTTTTTGATTCAAGGGTCATGTGCATTACCTACAATGGTTGGAAGCACATAGTGTTTCTTAAATACCCCTCACACACCAAAAGGGCCCTTGGTGTCATGCTTCATAGGGGTCTTCACGCCCCTCTACGGGATGCGGCGTGCTACGACCTACGGATACGTGGGAGCACTGATATTGTTGACTATGTGTGGTGTAGGAATGAGTGAGTGGAAGGGTCAGGGGTGAGTGAAGGTGAGTTTAAAAAATACCTAGCTCCTGTGGAGTAGAAGACTTTAATATTCCATGGGGCCGGTATTGTTAAAAAAGTGGGTCTGAGGTGTGTTGCTTCAATGTACAAAGCCTCCTGTGTGTGTCAACATGTTTCGAAGCGTGCTGCTTCTTCTTCAGGACAGGTTAACAGATCCCTTCCGTTCTCACATAGCTCTATTGATAATGTCAAATTTTATAAAGTGCTATATATACAGGTAGTGAATGCTACGTGTTAGAGACAGACTTGTCTTAATTAAAATACGATACCAAAAAGGAATATCCTAAAGGATAATCTGAAAGAGAAACACAGCATTTTAAAAGCGTCAGATATGCGATGCATTCCGTGTGCAAAAGTGGTGACCTGTAAAGAAGTGATATTTACAGTGCTTATTCATCATCATAGGGTTAGATGTGATCTATTCACACTGGTGCAGTGCCCTGTAAAAAAGGGGACAATACAAGACGCACAAACATTTAACAGAAAACACACACACTACATGGAGCATTCCATGTGTGACTCTGTAGGACTTGAAGAGCCGTAGTAAACAGATTTTGGATGCAAACATTGGGGAAACAAAGGAATACATACTTGTTGTATGAAAGGGCAATGCCTCATGAGCCTTTGAAACGAGGGGGACAAGTGCCTTTATTTGCACTCTGTAGATGGGAAAAAGGGGTGATTAGATCTACATGATCATGGGTCCATTGTAGATGAGAAAAAGGGGTGATCAGATCAGCATAATCATGGGTCCATTGTCTGACCTCCCTAATCCGGCTGTGCCGTACTCACATGCACCAGGGTACTGCCTCGCACGAACGTCTCTTCGCGGCTCCATAGATACACTGAGACCGCGAGGGGGCTTCTATTTATCCTGCCTCACACGAGGTTGCGTTATTGTGCTCTAAATACATTAAGTTCTACTTTTGCAAACTCTCATCGCTTGTTATATCATGGCCCCCACGGAAAAACGCCAGCCATACAGGTTGGCGGGCTAGATGCACGAGGACCGGAAGTGTGGTTCGATTAATCAATATCCGGGTCAACTCGGGCAGTGTAGATGCAACATACAGGTTAGCGGGCTAGTGACTAGACACCGCAACCAGCAGCCTGATCGGGCATTCCACTCTCGGGTCAACACCGGTACCGACGCTGCAATCAGACCGCAGGTTTGGCGGCAAAATGAACCAATTAGGGCCAGTATAAATAGAAGCCCCCTCGCGGTCTCAGTGTATCTACGGAGCCGCGAGGAGGAGACGTTCGTGCGAGGCAGTACCCTGGTGCATGTGAGTACGGCACAGCCGGATTAGGGAGGTCAGACAATGGACCCATGATTATGCTGATCTGATCACCCCTTTTTAGGTCAAGCCTCGAGTAGCGTGCAAGCGCTGCTAGGCGAAGACTTTATGTAAGGGGGTTTCCAAAGCTGACCAAACGCTTGTGCGTCGTGGCCTTTTTCGGGCGGTTACCCGCGCGGCAGACATGTGTTTCCAATTATCGTGCCCAGACGCGGGCGCGATAATTGGAAACACATGCCGGGAAAAGGCCATGACGCACGAGCGTCTTGTCAGCTGAGCAGGCTGCCGCGCTCGCTCGCCCCCGCTCCTCCATTGTTGTCCTTGTCTTCTCTTCCCACTCGTGCTGCGCCCCTCCTGCAGAAAGTGCCAGGGCTACCGCCTAGCCCCTCCCCCCTTGCTATGCCAGAGTCCCTCACCGGGCTCTACTGACCCTCCCTCACCCCCTCAGCCCTGGCCCCTCTGTCACCATTAGCCGGCCTGTACGTCCCTGCGTGGCTTGTCATTTAGCAATGCACACACATATGTCTCTGGGGTAAACACATCTGCTGCAGGGGAAGCCGAGCGCCCTCCCCTCCCAGGGTCACAGCTCTCACCCATCTTGTTTCTGTTTGTACTGACTTAATTGGTTTAATTATTTCGGCTGCGATTGGCAGTAGCGGGCTTTGTGTCTCTGTCACGGGCCCCCAAGGCCCCAGGGGGCAGCCACTGATCTCAGCGAGCAGTATGCAGATTGGCCAGTGATCGGGCACTTTACAAGCGCTCCCCTTTGTGCCTGGAAAGTGATATAAAACGGGGAGCTGGTCCCTTTCCAGCAGGACCTGGTCAGGGGGCCCTCGGAGTGTTTTATTATTCTTCCCTTTCCATTGGAAGGATTATATGCCAACCCACGCCCTTGTTTACACTTCCAATAGTAACTCGGTTATTGCAGCGCTCAGAAACATAAACACGAGGGTTCCTGGGCACCCTTAGCTCGAGCTCCTCCTATTACCAAAGATGAAAGGTGAGTCCTGCAGTTTTTGGTGTCTGTGGTTTGGAGGCGTGCGGCCTGTGTGTTGTGAGGCATGGGGGGTCTTGCAGTGGGATTAACGGAACAGGAGCAGCGGGACCCGTGGTAGTAGAACTGTTACCAGCAGCTGGAAATGATTACATGCAGTGCTTTAGGGAATCTCCTGGGGTCGAGGAGCTGTATGCGTTGGTTAGGGTGTTCATCTTGCTCCATGTACTCACTAACGCTGTTTTTCCGGGACTTGCCTTTCCTGTGACTTCCTGATGCATTCTGGGTGTTGTAGGCTTGGTTTGCTTACACTGATTTTTCAACAACTATACTTCATGTAGGAATGAACTGGATGTAAAAGGCCCACACAAGACGCAGGGGTCTGTGTTGAACATGGCGTGAGTTATGTGGTCACCCAAGGTGAGGGGCTGTGATGGTACCAAGTGGGTTGGTAATCTACAGATTATGTGGGTGAAGATTATTAACAGAGCTGCTCTTGTAGGTGAACCAAAATAAGCGTTTTTTTCTTTGCCATGTGTCATTAATTGAGTTCTTGTGGATGAACGTTACTGATGCAGGTTGAGTGAAGTTCATTTAGTGATGTGTTCTGGTTGTACTGTATTGGTGCAATGCAATAGGTCTCGCATTCACTCGAGTTTGAGCTATTGGCATTGTAAACGACAATGCCTTTTATTTATGTTTTAGGTTTTAAAACATAAATAAAAGGCATTGTCATTTACAATACTAATAGCTTAAACTCTCGTTTACAAATACCGGGACACTACAGGGTGTTTGGGCCCAACCGATGCCTGCTTGTCCAGCTGCGGCCTTTATCGACCTGGCCATTTCTCACATATCTGTCGCACATTCTTGGCTGCAGGTCAAGAGGAAAAGGCAGCGTGAATTAAAAGAGGGGGTGCCTTTTTACGGTCAATCGAGGGGGTCGTTTCTAGTGCGAGAAAAGACTGGAGGAAGTAAGTAGAACGCTTACATGTAAAATGTTTATGAATGTAGTTTGCTATGAAGTATCGAGAACACCACACCCTGTATATACACTTTACATGTTTTCTTGTTGTGGAAATGCATTGTATAACTCAGGAAAGTAGTCTGTCCCATAAATCGACTCGAAACTGAGTTTCCAAATTTGAAAATTTGACAATCAACTGCCGCTCTACACTAGGAACGCACAAACTGTGTATATAAAGACACACACACATCCCTCTTTCTGTGTGTGTATATATATTATATTTTGTGGACTTATTTTGTGTCCCCTAGTTTGCCTAAATATGCGTTCACGCCTGTGACACAGAAAGTGGACGTATAAAGTAACTCGCCTCCCATGGCAATATTCACCCCGATAACACTGGCAGTAATTAATTAGTGACAAGCCGCCACTTTCCGCACTTCTAACACGCCAACGTCACACAGGCCTCTGAGTTCCTGCCACTGGGGGGGTAGAGAAGGGGGGGGCAGCTAGATCGTCACGAGTAAGGTTCCAAAGCGCCTAGCAGCAGGCATCTGTCCGCTGGCACCGTCACTGCAGGCATGCAGTATGCTCGAGGTGTGCCCTGATCTAACAAAATGAATTAATTGAGGCCCAGTGAATTATTTCTACCCCCGAGTTCACCCCTTTCCTCCCCCCAACACATACACAGCTGCTTCCAACCCATTCTCTTCCCAGAAGGCAGTGCAGACATCACTACAGACATCAGAACAGATGCAATGCAGTCACTGCAGTGCATGCTAAGGTATAGCCAATAGGTCTCGCCTTTGGGACCTTATAAGTATTTAGTTATGCAGCACAATATCCTTACTGCAACAACATTAACTGTTGCATGGCCAAATACTTATAAGGTCCCAAAGGCGAGACCTATTGGCTATGCCAATGCTTGTTCTCATCTACAATGGACCCATGATCATGTAGATCTAATCACCCCTTTTTCCCATCTACAGAGTGCGAATAAAGGCACTTGTCCCCCTCGTTTCAAAGGCTCATGAGGCATTGCCCTTTCATACAACAAGTATGTATTCCTTTGTTTCCCCAATGTTTGCATCCAAAATCTGTTTACTACGGCTCTTGAAGTCCTACAGAGTCACACATGGAATGCTCCATGTAGAGTGTGTGTTTTCTGTTAAATGTTTGTGCGTCTTGTATTGTCTCCTTTTTAGGTCTCGCCTACGCAGCGCATAGGAGGACCTTTAGCCGTCGCTCTGGTCATTTTCAAGCACTGCACTCGTGCTTGTGGCGGCATCCACCTTGCGGGAGCGAGCAGGGGCGCGCCACAAGCATGAGTGCAGTGCTTGAAAATGAGCAGACTGCTCTTCCAAGCGCGCGCGCACCACTCGCGGGTGCACCCCTCCGCCTCTCTCTCCCTCTCTTACGTCCCTACTGCTGCAGCCTGCACGCCTTTTTTTTTTTTTTTTTTTTAACTTTCAGCGCGAGGCGCGCTTGTCTTATTTGCAAGTTTTCAGTATGCTTGTGTGTGACAAGTTTTCAGTATGCTTGTGTGTGACATTTCCTTGTGTGACATTTAGTGTGTCGATGTGACTGCCGTTTCATTTCCACACGCGTGACACTTTTAGTAAACCTTTGAGTGAAAGAAGCTGTGATGATCATGGAATCTGGTAAATGTGACCTATTACCCCCCTTCTGTGCAATACAATATTCTGGAAGCTACCATAAAACCCTTGCAACGTTCACGATTAAATTGCTCGTGAAAGTTCACCAAAACATTTCCTCAAACCGTTTGCGGCTTCATAATCAATATAACCCCATGTTTACCTTCGAGTGGCGTAAGTCATAAGTGGACGGAATGCCTTGAGAAACACCTTTCTCATCTGATTTATTATAATTCTTTCTGATGCCGTTTGCAGCAAATTTGAGAGGTAAGGAGAGAGCGAGCAGTTGCTTTTCTGGTTAGGAGATTTTCTAACTTATTGCAGCTGCAAAGGGCCTGGAAAGAAAAATGACATAAAAGCATATGTTTTCATTTCTGCTCTGTGGATTAGCATCACGGTACTAAGGCAAACATGTACGCAAGCTGCCTTATGTAAAAACATGTATTTACACATTTAAAGCCGGTCCGATGGTTTGGCGAAATAAGCACTCATTTGCTTACTTGCCTGCCGGCAGGCCCAACTGAGCCTTTCATCTTTCGGCGCTCAAAAAAGCTGAGGAACGTAAAACTGGGCAATAACAAACGTGTTCAGTAGAGGGCTTAGAAACCGCAAAATAGCAGTTTTAAGCGCTAAATAAAAGCAGTTCTTTTAAAACAAACTTTGATAATGTGAGACACCGCCCTTAACCTCTTACATCCTCCCTGAATATTATCTGTGGGCCTAAAAGGTCGTTATTGTTCCTGCTGTATTTCTAACTTGTTTTCCTCCCACCACAGGTTGCTTAATTTCTGGGACTTTCATAGTGCCCTTTCCCTCTTCCGTGCCTAGTGTGATGCTGACCTCTGAAGGCCCCAGCGGTGCGTTCTTGTCAAGAACCCCACCCCTTAGAAAGCTCCCTGTCACAGGACACCTCTCTCCACAGACCGCGACGATCCAGTAGTCCATGTGCTCTCCAGATGGCACCAGGTTCCAAGCCCGTGGCTGTAAACCGTATTTTGTTTATAGCGCTTCTTATCCGATGAAGCCAGCTTCTAAGCGCCCCGACTGTGGACCACTAGAGACAAGCTGTGCCAGATTTAAGGAAAGCTACTGTAGGCAGGATCAACAGAAGATAGAGTTTGCCGAGCAGGGCCGGTGCATGGGATCCGTCGAACTCTACTGCTATAGCACCTACACAGCTAGTGTACTGCTGTGAGCTAGTTGCCTCACAAACAACGGAACTGGTGACCAGTATGTTCCACACTAACGTCAGCTGCATGAACCCACTGAGCTTTCTGGTATTTTAATCTGTGTCCTGCAGGAGTCACACAGATTTCTGCAGTAGGTGAACTGACCCACTGAGTTGTGTGACTGGGTTTAGAACCAGTGACCAGCAGGCTACACGTGTCACTAGATTAACCAACTGCGTCGCTGTGCAAAAGTGTGAACCAGTGACCTGCAGATTAGACCCCTGATACTTACCCGGAGCATTACCCCTTCACCCACGTGGTGCTCGCTGATCCTACCTTCTTAGTCTTTTCCCTGCATTCTTTCCGCTCTGTTTCTCTCTGTTCCCTTTGCTCTCTATTCACTGTTTTCTTTCATCTTAACCTTTTTATTTATTTCCGCCTTTATCTTTCTCATAGTGCCCTTTCCCCCTTCCTCTTCTCTTCTGCCCCCCTTTCTTATTTATTCTTCCTCTTGAACTGTTTTAATCTACTTCCCATGTTCCTGCCATTACTGGCTCTTGTCAGTTTTTTTTTATTTTCTCATCCTCTGTTCTTTTCTTGCTCTGTTCTTATTTATCTTAGCGTTCTGTCCTTCCTTCTTTCCCCCACTCTTTATTTTCCCTTTTCGTGTTCAGTGGTGATGACGGTGCTCTAAGTTGTATGCAAAGAGGAGGGCGGGGTGTATAAAAGAGTAAAGAAGGGGTAAAAGTGCACTGCTGGCTATGTTACTCACTTTTGTGTAACGCACTTCTGTGACTTTCATGGCCTCGTAGCGCTAGTAAGGGCTGCCTCTTGCTATAGTTCCATAGTACCCTCAAAATCTGGCATGTTAATTCTCCCCTAATATCCGTCCGTTACTCAAATTATAATTCACCTACCGTGTCCCAATCTCTACCCTCCCGTTATTTATATCTGCCCCCACTCAAAACAAAAAAACCTATAACAAACATTAGAACAGACAGGAAAAAGTTGCCAACACTAAACATTTTTTTATATATATATTTTTTTAATAAGGTCATTCAATTAGACATAATCTCATCTTAATTATAGATAAGGTAACAAAAAAATGCTTAACACTTTTTTAATTATAACTTTCCAACATGCTGCACAACACTATAGCTTAAACACATTAGCAAAGCCAATAGCTCTGACTAAACACTTATAAGGTCCCAAAGGCGAGACCTATTGGCTTTGCCAATGCTTGTTTTACAGGGCACTGCACCAGTGTGAATAGATCACATCTAACCCTATGATGATGAATAAGCACTGTAAATATCACTTCTGTACAGGTCACCACTTTTGCACACGGAATGCATTTCATACCTGACGCTTTTAAAACGCTGTGTTTCTCTTTCAGATTACCCTTTAGGATATTCCTTTTTGGTATCGTATTTTAATTAAGACAAGTCTGTCTCTAACACGTAGCATTCACTACCTGTATATATAGCACTTTATAAAATTTGACATTGTCAATAGAGCTATGTGAGAACGGAAGGGATCTGTTAACCTGTCCTGAAGAATAAGCAGCACGCTTCGAAACATGTTGACACACACAGGAGGCTTTGTACATTGAAGCAACACACCTCCGACCCACTTTTTTAACAATACCGGCCCCATGGAATATTAAAGTCTTCTACTCCACAGGAGCTAGGTATTTTTTAAACTCACCTTCACTCACCCCTGACCGGAACTTCCACTCACTCATTCCTACACCACACATAGTCAACAATATCAGTGCTCCCACGTATCCGTAGGTCGTAGCACGCCGCGTCCCGTAGAGGGGCGCGAAGACCCCTATGATGAAGCATGACACCAAGGGCTCTTTTGGTGTGTGAGGGGTATTTAAGAAACACTATGTGCTTCCAACCATTGTAGGTAATGCACATGACCCTTGAATCAAAAACCCTCTATTGAGTCCCTGAAGGGTGGATCCTAGTGTTTATGATAAACTACAGTCCGTTGCCTGCGTGTGTGATGTAGGAAAGGGTATGTTGAGGTGAGATGGTGAAGAATGAGACAGTGGATGGGAATGAGAGTGTTAGGTAATGAAGGTTGACTAAGTAAAGAGGTGAAAGTGGATAAAAGGACAATAGAGTAGATTTTAGCAAGAGTTGGTCAGCGACAGGTAGGATAGGCGAGAGGAGTTGCTAAAGGCGATGGTGGGTGGTTAGTGGCTCACAGCACTCAAATACGAGATCAGTAGACTGGAAATAAAAGAAAATTATGTGCACATTGTTTTATTTTATTTGTGCAGTTATTTTTTATTTCCGCTAACATGGAGTTGATTGAGCATAAAATTTGGACTGGCACCTGTCCTTTTTAGGTCTCGCCTGAGCCAGCGCTTAGCGCTGCTCTGGCCGAGACATTTAGTAAGTGGGTTTTTGAAGTGCTACCAGAGAGGCTTTTGCTGGCCTCCAGCTTGCGTTCACGATGGCGTGCACGCGCGCAGCTGCCATCTGGGTGTTCTCTAATGGCTCCTCTGCGCACACTACCCCCTCCCTTCTCAGAGGCGCCATCTGGCTTTCCTCTCGCTCGGACAAGCGCTTTAATGCCCCCTCCCCCACCACAGATCACGTCACCATTGCATCTGCCTTTGCCTGTGTTTTGTCAGCAGACGAGGAGTTTTTACATTGCTCATTTTCTTTCTTTGCATCAGAGAAGCGCAATGGTGCAAAAGGCAATGTATCTTTTGAATTAAAGGAACAGATCACGTCACCACTGCTTCTGCATTTGCCTGTGTTTTGTTCGCAGACGAGGAGTTTTTACATTGCTCATTTTCTTTCTTTGCATCAGAGAAGCGCAATGGTGCAAAAGGCAATGTATCTTTTGAATTAAAGGAACAGATCACGTCACCACTGCATCTGCATTTGCCTGTGTTTTGTCAGCAGATGAGGAGTTTTTACATTGCTCATTTTCTTTCTTTGCATCAGAGAAGCGCAATGGTGCAAAAGGCAATGTATCTTTTGAATTAAAGGAACAGATCACGTCACCACTGCATCTGCATTTGCCTGTGTTTTGTCAGCAGACAAGGAGTTTTTACATTGCTCATTTTCTTTCTTTGCATTAGAGAAGCACAATGGTGCAAAAGGCAATGTATCTTTTGAATTAAAGGAAGCCGAAGCAGAGTCTACACATGTTCCTGTTTTACAGACCCTGTGCGCACTACCCCCTCCCTTCTCAGAGGCGCCATCTGGCTTTCCTCTCGCTCGGACAAGCGCTTTAATGCCCCCTCCCCCACCACACATCACGTCACCACTGCATCTGCATTTGCCTGTGTTTTGTCAGCAGAAGAGGAGGCCACCACGGACGCTTACAGCAAAGAGTTAAACAGTCAACAAGCCAATACAATGGGCTAGGTTTGTCTCTGCTTAAATGCATTCATTTTAAAGTCTCGCTAAGTACATAGTCTGTCAAACATCTTCCCCTTCTCGCTCAGCCTTGCACATGCTTGTCGCTGTGCAGAAGGCAGCATAATGCATATCTATCTGTGCCTAGAGTGTAATTATCTACACAGCGGGATGTACAGATTAAATTCAAAACTCGTCTAAGCATCACTCTGCACCACCACAGCATCACTCTGCACCACCACAGCATCACTCAGCACCACCACAGCATCACTCAGCACCACCACAAAATCACTAAGCACCACCTCAACACCACTAAACACCACCTCAGCATCACCAAGCACCACCACAACAGCATCACTAAGCACCACCACAACACCACTCAGCACCACCACAGCATCACTAAGCACAACCTCAACACCACTAAACACCACCTCAGCATCACTAAGCACCACAACATCACTAAAGCACCACCACAGCATCACTCAGCACCACCTCAACACAACTCAACACATCCTCAGCACAACTCAACACAGCCTCAGCATCACTAAGCACCACAACACAACTCAGCACCACCACAGCATCCCTCAGCACCACCACAGAATCACTCAGCAGCACCACTAAACACCACCTCAGCATCACCAAGCATCACCACAACACAACTCAACACCACCTCACCATCAATAAGCACCACCACCACACCACTCAACACCACCTCAAGCATTAGCATAGCCAATAGGTCTCGCCTTTGGGGCCTTATAAGTGTTTAACCATGCAACAGTTAATGTTGTTGCACCAAGGATATTATGCTGCATAACTAAATACTTACAAGGTCCCAAAAGCGAGACCTATTGGCTATGCCAATGCTTGTTACTTGGTAACAGTTGGTTCTGTTTTTTTTCCTTTTGTGTTGCACAATGAGGAAAGGACAGGTACAGAAGACACACTTTCACTTCCTGACAGTCTTGACTAATAGAGGAGGGTAGTTTGAGAAAAAGAAATCTGTTACTTTCACTCAAATCTATTTTCCTGTGAAAGAGCCTTTGATGCCAGCCATGCACGTACCCTCCTCTAGTAGCCAGACATTTCCGTAGTGCACACAAGCCATTCTATAGCAGCGCATGCTTTTCCATACAAGATTTCAGGCATTGCACTGCAGCCCACACTTTTGTATAGGGCACATAATCTGCTCCATAGTAGTACAATCTTTTGCAAAGGAAGTGTGAACCTTTTTTAGGTCAAGCCTAGCTGAAGGGCGCGTCCTTCCTAACTAAATGTTAATGCAAGGAGACTGATCCTAGAGAATAGCAAGAGGCCAATGGAAACTTTGAAGGAGCCACAGGAATTTAAGACCAATGCTTGTCTGAGTAAGGCGAGAAGAATATGCCGAGCACTCAACAAATTAGGCCTATGGTTTGGTGTCAAGAAATAAGCAATTACTTTAGAAATAACAACCTTCAATCCCATTTGAAATTAAAAGGTGACCGGATTCTTTTGCATTGTGGTAAAATGTTTTGTGGCCTTGCAAAACTAAAATGAATAATTTTAGCCTAAAAGCTGATCTTTCTAGTTGGTACAAATACAGCAGTGCACATGGCCTTAGTGTGAAGCATGGTAGTGTCATCAGTATTTTATGGGAATGCCCCCTCACCGGCATTGTCTGGGGCACTTGTATAGCCAGAAGGAAATATTCTTGGAGCAAAGTAAAGGTACATCTCCTGCCCTTTTCAAAATAGACCCGAAGCCCCTGGCTAAGGACCAAATGTCAATGTCATTGAATGGCCTAAACAGCACCCCTTCATAAGGACAATATAAATGTGTGGCGTGACATGAGATTGATGTTCATTAACATTCATCTTAGGAAGTTGACAGAGCTTGAACATTTTTGCATAGAAGAATGGTCAAATGTTGCTAACTCTGATTCTGCAAAGTTGGTAGAAACCTAACCCAACAGATGTACAGCTGATAATCTGTACAAAGATTTTTACTCAGCAAGGAAATCTATCTAATCATCATACTTCGGTTTTATATTTTTTATGTGTTGTATAGTTTCACATTGAATTAAAAAAAAAAAAAATTATTGAAAGTGTGGATATGGTGTGTAGCGAAGTGGAAATATATGTAATGAAGTTAAAAAGCATGAATCTGATGCAGTGACACAAAATGTGAGAAGTGCAAAGGGGTGTTGACATACTATGCGCTCTATAGTAGTTAATACTGCTAGAGATGGGGCACAGACCATTACAGAGCTGCATGTTCTTCATGTAGGGACTATTGCAGAGTACTTTGAGCCTTAGAGTTGCAAGCTTTCCTCTGGAAATGTTTCAGTACCTCTCTTGTCGACCCTTGTTTTAGAATGTTGTGTCAATAAATCAATACGATTACAAAATGAGTTGATCATCCCTGACAAAGTTTCTTTGTTACAGACTCGCATGACGGCATGGCAGCCACCGCAGCAGTGAGTCCCAGTGAATACCTGCAGCCGTCTGCCAGTACCACCCAGGTAAGGTCATTGGAGCGATGAGGTCATGAAATGGTTGTGAGATCCTGGTGGGCATATAACTAATTTACATGCAAATAAACAAACATTTTGGGGAAACAGCAAAGTGTGTTTGGAGAGCCTCTAAAAATATGGAGGTGCCTTTAGCGTGTCAAACAGCAGCTTACTGCAGAGACTAGCGACTCCTAAAATAAATAGCTACTACTAAAAATATCTAGCCCACAAAGTAGCTTAAAGAGCTGACTTTTATTTTGATTTATGTTGGAGACTACACATAAGTCCACACACTTTCTCCTCCCCATGATCTTTCCGTGCACATCTTGCACACCAGCTACTTTTTGAGTAAGGAAACGAGGTGAACCCATGCTGATCCCTGGCCCTGCATTGTGCAAGTATCATGTTTAGCATGATCTTTGAGTACCTTGACGCTCATGCACATTGTACTTGATAAATTGTTCATTTTTAGGGAACAGGAATAGATGATAAAAAGGGGCTAGTTGAGTTTGGGGTGTATGTAAACATGGTTCTAATGTTCACTCGTAATGAATCCAGTACTGCTTTGTGGAGGTTTGTCAAGTGCTACTCTGGAATGATCTAAATGTGTTCTAGTTATTTGAAGTACTATGTTCAGTGTATCCCAAACTATTCCACCACACTTGATCCCAGACTATCTCTTGTGCAACCCTACAGGGCTGGTGTTGACATCCTGAGACTCCACCCTCCAAGAGTGTCAGAAGTCTGGCTGCAGTTCTTGTGAAATCTCTGTGAAGCACAGCACTTCGAGTTATTTGACAGCTTTATCCCTCCTAGAGCTAATGAAATAGTCTGGTCACAGTGGCCATACCCTAAATGCTGTTTGTGGGTTATACACACCTTCAGCCATGAGTCTGTAGCTATTGTCCAATAGACTCCTGCTAACTCCATTACTACTGCTAGTCTCTTCACTTTACCAGACCTGTTGCTGCTGCCACTTGTCCCTTTTGTCCATATAAATGACTTCGGCAACCATCTCTGCCAGCCTTGCTACTATTGTAGATTAAAATTAGTATATTTGAGGAACAGGTACTTTTATTTTTTGTCTTTATTGTGGGTCAGAGGAGGGCTTTCATTACCTCGCCTTTTAAAAAAAATTAAATTGGGCAAGTCTGTCGGCCTCTGATACCTTACCTCTACAATGCTTCTCATTCCTTGTTAGTGGCATCTTGCACTTTTTAATTTGCTTGTTGTTAGGTCTCGCTTCACGGCGCAGCTGTATATATGTCCTATTGTTACAGATTCTTTAGTGTCTCACTTCGAGCTACTAGCTGTTTGTGTATTATTCCGCCTCCTTTGGGGTGCTTGCATTGCAATCTACGAGGGCCTATTTTAATCAGATAGCAACCATATTTTTTTTTCTTCACGGTAGCAAGCTTTTAAGGCTTCAGAAGACAACCCAGACCTGTTGGCTTTGCTAATGTTTTTTTTTCTTCATTTTGCTCTTGTCCAAATTCAACTATTTTCGCCCTGCCTTCCTTGTGCAGTCATTGGCCTGCCTGCATGGAATTGTGTTAAATTATTTTACAAAAATCGCATGAAAAGAAAAATTGAGATAATTGGAATTTTATTTGATGAAGTGGGTGAGACTTGGACCAGCTGGCACTGGTGAACTATTTAGATCCGATAGCTAAGTCTGACTGTTGCCATTACAAAACAGTCCTGTGACTGTACTTTGTCTGGTCACACTGCAAGACTTTGAATTCTGTCAGTGGCTTTTTCTACTCCCATCCATGTGGATTTTGCGTAGTGCCAGCAGGCCCCCTGACTACTGTGAGTGTACACCCCACCCCAGCCTCTGCTCCCATTGGCTGTTTGTACTCGCAGCCTGGTTACTGCTGCATAGCTCCGTTTAAATCCACAGTCCGGTGACTGCTGCATGTGTCTGTTTGCAATGCCAGCCTTGTTACTGCTGCACATTTCCATTCACAGCCCCAACACTACGACTGCTGAAACCCCAGCATCGTCACTGGTGTATCTCGCAATTCACATCCCGAGGCCCTGTGACTGGTGCACATCTCGATTCACAACTCTAGCCTTGTTGCTGCTCCACGTCCGTTCGTGACCCCTGCTTTGTATCTGCTGCATATCTGCATTTCCAGCCCTAACCATGCAACTGATGCACATCTAGGTTCACATTTTCAGTCCCACAACTGCTTGGTACCTCCAGTCACATTTCCAGCCTTGTGATTCAGCATCTTTCTGTTCAGAACCACAGATTTTTTAACATTTCGTTTTTATTAAATGTGGCATTTGTAAGCAATACCAAGTACATTTCCAGTTATGCTGATCAAATTGAAACAATATCATTGGAATCGTTTTAATTAATTCCCCATACAGTCATATTTTATTATTACATAACAAACATCCTTAAACATTTCAAACCGATTCACCTTACAGTTCTCTCCATTTATCTTCCTGACTCTCTCCAGCTCCTCTTCTGTGGAAATGCGCCATCTCTTCATGGTCACTAATGCCAATAAATAGGCCACAGAGGCAATATCTCCCAGCCCTTCTGTTGGGGTATTTCTCGTTCCATAACCACAGACTTGTCACTGTTGCGTGCCGCCATTCACAGTTCCAGTATTGTTACTGCTACAACTGACAGTTAATGTGACTGCTACCAGTGTCCTTTAACACCGGATCCACTTTTCATCTCTGTGGCAGGATCTGATGAGCTTCTTCTGTCTAGGCCCCACTGCCACCCAAATCAATAAATTAAGTTAATATTGTGCAAATTCATTTCCCTGCACTCTGTTATGTCTTTTTTCAAAACCCTCAACCTGTGACTGCTGCACATCTCCGTTTAAAACACAAGCCCTGTGACTGCTGTCACTGTATTTTCACACGTGTAGTCGGTCCACTGTCCATGCGCCCTGTGACAGCTGCTTCTTAGCATCTGCGAACTGCTGTCCAAAATCCCCAGTGCCCTTCTCTGCCCAAAATAAACAAAGGAGGATAGCTTTATGCGAGCACATTTCCCTTAGATAGTAAGGTAGAGTTAATTGGGCTTGTGTTTCTGCATCAACTAAGCTTGAAATGTGCTTGTATGTTTTTTTTTTATGTTGAAGGTTCCAAACTCTAAAGTATCCGGATAGGATCTTGATGTTTCTGTCTGTCTTTTGTGGGTTCTTCAGGTTGAGTTTGTTTTGCAATAATTGTGATAATGCAGTTATTGAATCATGTGCTCAGCCTTTTGGGGAATTTGATAAGATTTGTTTTAGCCTTGATTGCTATCTAGCAGTTTTGTAAAATGTCAACATGTCACCTTGCAACCACTAGTGATTTAGAGGGCATTCCCAACTCTGATTGCAGTAACAGGATTTTCTCTCTCCTGTTACCTTCCTTATTGAAGTATTGCCTCTAATGTTGACACGGTGTTCCTAAGTTGTATCAAAGGTATGCAAGATGTGCTCTGTTTAGATCAGGGGGGTCACTGTACAAAATTTCATATGCTATAACTCATATGTTACATGTACACCTCTGTTCCACTTACAAATGTCTTAATCGTTTTCTGGTTTGTATGGGAGAACTTGGTGCTGTCAGTTCCTGCTGCATAGATGGCATTTTTGGTCCCCTGTAGATCTTGCATACGTATTCTTGCCATAACTGAGGTGCTGTTGTTTCCTTGAAATTTATCCTCGCTGCACTTACTTCCACCTTTTTTGCTTTTAGTATTTCTTTTACTTCTTTGCTACCACTATATTCTATGTTTTAGTAACAGCATTTGGGCAAATTGTTTTTTTAAATTCCCAAATTAACCTCCGTATTAATTTGTGTTCTTAGGATTTTGACCTTCACTTTGTGGGCATGGAGGTTCCGTTTAGGTATAGAGATGGGAAGGGCGGTGTAACATAGGATATTATTGGAGACTTCAACTTAGTTAGGTAAGTAGGGAAGAAATGGTGTGAGGCTTTGGAGCATGAAAGGGTTATGTGGTTTTCAACAGGCTCTGGTTAATGGCTTACATGACTTTCATATTCCATGTTTTCTTGCATCACAGGCTGAATTTAAATCTAGTGCCTTCTGTTTTTTCACATTGGTTTGTTCCTGGGGGAACCATACAATATCTTAAAAAGCCTTCATATGCTAAGATCTGTCTTTGTAAGTCTGTTTATGTTGGTCATACTCACATGATCTGTTTCTCTTTTTTGGTAGGATTCCCAGCCATCTCCATTAGCCCTTCTTGCAGCAACATGTAGCAGAATTGGTCCTCCTGTAGTGGAAGAAGCCGTTGCACCCCCAGTTCCTTCTCACCCAACACCTCGAAAATTGGTACCCATAAAACCAGCACCGATCCAAGGCAAAGGCGGCTTTGGACTTCTTGCCTCCAAAGGAAATGTTATCCAGCTCCAGAACACTCAGCTGGGTACAACTTACCCCACAGGACAGCTGGTCTTTACTATTCAAAACCAACCTGTGCTAAGTAAGGGAGCATTCACAACTAATAGCCTGCAGTACCAAGGGGTGCCACAGGCTGGGCAAACCTTCCAACTGCAGCAGAACCTTGCAAACCAGATTCAGCTAATCTCTGGTACCAACCAGACCATAAGCACCACCACTAAACATGTGCCTATCAAACCGTCTCACACACCCAAAATCGAAGTGGGGTCAGCCTCCTTGCAGGGTGTCATCAACATGAAGACATCTGACGGCTCTACCATCACCCTACCTCTCAGTAACCTCATTGGGGCTGGGGACCACAGCACTCAGTCTCATTATGTCACTGACAGTCCACCATTGCAGACAACCAAGCCCAATAAAAAGACAAGGAAAAAAGTCATGGCACTACCTGCCATGTCACCCACAGCGAACATTGGAGATCAAGTGGAGACAGTGCTGATCGAAACGACGGCCGAAAACATTATCCAAGCAGGCAACAATGTGCTGATTGTTCAGGGCCAAGGCCAGCCGACCATGATGCAGCAGATGCAACTTGTGCAGCCCAAGCAGGAGCCACAGGTGGTGCATATCCCTCAGCAGGCACTGCGTGTTGTCCAGGCAGCATCTGCAACCCTCCCTGCAATTCCACAGAAGGCGCAGCACACCTTTCAGGTTCAGCCAGCCGAATCAATGCCCTCCCAGGTAAGTACTTCGAGGTAATTGGTAGTGACATGTGGTTTGTTGTTAGTGTTCAATGTGAGGATTCAAGAAATCTTCTCCGGTCAGGCAATGTGTGCTAGACTTAGGGTGGTGGAGAGGTAGGGAAGATGATGTATTGTATGGGTTGGAGTGAAGGTGACTGATTGTACAGAGAATGTAGTGTAGTATTCTTTAAAGAAGGCCACCTAAATGTTTTACTCTGGCAGGTTTCTTTTTAGGTGTTGCATGCAGACAGTGTTACTGTGTGTTGGCAACAGACCAATTGTATCCAATATAATGAGAGTGAGCTTTAGGTCTGTCCTTTTCACATTTTTCATTCACTTTTCATCAAGGAGTTGTTTCTCATAACCGCAACATCATGAATGTCGTACTGAACTGCCCCTGGACCCTTCTTACCAGCTACCGGGCTAAGCCACACTATTTACTGTGGAGAAAAGGGGGTTGGGGAGACAGAAAGGTGCTGGTAATGGCTGCATGTCCTTCGCTTTTTAATTGCTTGACCGACATCCTCTGCTTAGTGTATTCTGCAGTTTCTGCCATCAGCTAACTACTCTATACCAAAGAAAGTTCAAGGGTTAGCATATTGCATTCTCATGGCCTATGCTTTGTGTAATTATCTCCTTCTCAACACGTTTACATAATTTTCTTAGTCCCAGCATCTAACTCCCTTATTATATCCTGCGGTTTGCTGAGTGGCAAATAAATTACCCTTCATTTGTATTCCTCCTAGTCATGCTTTTTCAGCTTAGGGTAGTGTACACTATTACTGTCCCCATAGCTTTGTCTGATTAGTATACTTGAGTTGTTGCATCACTCTCAAATATATTGGGTCTGTTTTATTTATAACGAAACCTAGAGGCTTAATATCGCAGTACTTCATCTCAACCACGTAAAAGGTCACAAATATTTACAATGAGTAAAATTGCAAACGTAGTTCAAATGTACACTGGATTCTGAATGCTTTCAATTTGTGCTGTATCGTAGGACACCCAAAGTTTTACGCCTGTCGCAGGGGAATATAAGGCCACAATCAAACATATCACCTTCATTCTCTAATATTATTGAACATGCCTTAACGGAAATGGTTACTTCCAAAGGATATGATCGCAGCTGTTCTGTATTCTAGTTTCAGAAGACCACTGTTCCATCTGTGGTCAGCCCTTGGAATCAGTAAAAGAGGTTAAAAAGAATTGCAGAGGTTGCAGAATTGAGCAGATGCTTCCTCCTTCAGGATTTCCGGTGTTGGAGTCCAACAAAATGACTGTCAGGCAAGGTCTTAATACCTTGGTCCTGCGCAAGTTGGCTGCCTCAGCTTTCTGCTCACTATACCTGGAAATCTCATGTGAGGTTCTGAATCCATGAACAATGCCCTCACCACGCCACATCAAACAAATTGTCCTAAGAGATAGATGTAGAGGGTGATCTTTTCAATATAAATGTAGGTGCAGAGTACCTGTACCGCATTGCGACAGTATACTTGTGATGTTTTCATTGGCGTCTCTTAAAGTTTGTTGTGGGAAATGCAGCCACACTCTGGCGGTGGTTGGGGACTGCACCAGTCTTCTGATACTGGATATCCAAATTTAGTACAGTAGTGACACCTGTACACTGTAAGTCTTCTCTTCACCTTCCTAACCCTCATACTTTCTTGTCTATCTCCATTTACTGCTCCTGATTCAATAGCTGGCAAAGTTCAGTGGTTTTGTATGCTTGAGCCTCAAACATAACTCACTCTTTAACTGTGGTTTTGTATGTATATATACACCTAACCTGCTAGATGTGTGTGTGTGTGTATATATAGTTAATCAAATTGTATATTTTAATATACATTTAAAATATACAGTTTAGAAAATATTTTTGAACTCATTAATCTCATTTTATTTAAAATAAGCTAATTTTTAAATGCATAAAATTGTAATTACTATACCAAAATAATAAAAGAATTCCTGTCCTTTCTTGAACCCTAAAGCCTTTTACTACCCATATACCCTCCCCATACCTGAACTATTAACACCCCTGACTAGGCCCTAAAACCCTGTGCTACCCTAAAGCACTACCCATCCCTGAACCCTAAAAAACCCTTACTACCCATATATGCTATCCTTCCTGAGCCCTAAGAAACTTTACTACCCTTAAACACTAACCATCTATAAAACCTATAACAAAACGTACTATTCCTACCCTTCCCTGATTTTAGCTTATCAGCTCAACTCCTAAGAGCAGGAAACATCCTTCCAAGCAAAGAGCAGCTGTCCCAACACATGCCAAGGTTTCTCCTCTCTCCAAAATAAACACAAGAATATCATTAGAATTAAATCGATTTTTATTGGCAGAACACATGACAAGAAAATACAGTGCGTCATTGCCTACAACCCACTGGGCCGGCGACCTCACGAGCAAAGGGCAGGAAACGGAGCTTATGATTCATGAGTCAACTAAATTAACACAGCATGTCGCCTACAACCCATCTTGGGCCGGCCGCGTTCAACATCGTAGAGCAAGAAATACTCTTATTACTATATGAAGGGAACAAGAGAAGGTTCTATAGCGCCACTCGTGTACAGATGACGGTGCTGCAAGGGCACACCGTGGCTCATTTGAGGCGAGTAAGTCTGCTTTTAACAAAAAGGAAGAGAACAAACCAAATTTCAAAACATATTAAACCCCGGCCCTCCCCCACCCCTCCTCTCTCCCAGTGAGCCCCCAGCAAGCTCATACATACACATATGGTCCGAGATGAAGGTTGCTAGTCCCCCAGGGAGTAAGCAAATTCGTTAGGGGTCGCACGTCCTAGCCTCCCTCCTGACTCTCGGGGATCAGCTTTAGAAGCCGTAAATAGGCAGGGAATGTTAGCTCACGGAACTCCGAGGATAAGATTGTGATGAAGGGAGCCCAGACCTTAGGAAATTCAGATTTGTCCCCAAGCGTAGCCATAGACAATCGCTCCATACCCAGGAGGGTCCACAATTGGAGCAGCCATTAAGAGTTGTCTGGGATCCTGTCGGTCTTCCAGCCCGCTAGTATAACCCGGTGCGCGGCATTCAAAGCCAAGGCGATTTGCTTGCCTTTGACTGAGCACAAAGGGAAGGTCAAAGCGTTGGGGAGTCCCAAGATAGTGTAGGCGGGGAATCTCGGGATAGTAGTGTCAAAGGCCCTGTCAATTTCGTCAAGGATTTTGTCCCAGTATCTTGTAAGCTTTGGGCAATTCCACAGCAAATGAAGGAGGGTGCCCGGGCTCCCGCAGCCACGCCAGCAGAGGCCGTCGCTCTGAGAGCTCCATTTAGTTAATCGAACCGGGGTGTAATACCAGTAGGATACAATTTTAAATGCGGTCTCTGTGTGACCCATGGAGTGTGCAAAATGGTGCGATCTATAAAAAATATCCTGCCACTCTTTGTCTGAAAGGTTGCGACCTATTTCTGCCTCCCACCGCCTCTGTCCCGCGGAACGAGCCTCTTTAACTCCTTGTGCGAGGAAGGTGTAGAATTCTGAGATGAGCTTGCGGTCATCCTTTTTCAGAAGAAGCCACTTCACAAATGGTAACATCGGTCTGCCAACCAGGGGACGCACAAGGAGGCTAGATGTCCAATGCAACATTTGCTTGTGAAGAAAAAGGTCCGACCCCGCAAGGCCATAGTCCTCCCGGAGCTCCTTAAAGGGAATATGGCCCTGCAGGTCGAACAGCTGTCCCAGACGCTTGCACCCGCCCGCCACCCAACACGCGCCTACGCCCTTGTCCATCCCGGGGGGAAAATCGGGGTTAAAAAAAATTGGAGACAGGGGAAAGTGGTAAGGTTTGCTCGTTTAACCACCTTGTCCTAGGCTAGCATGGTGTGGCGGGTGACTTGGTGGTCGTTGGTGAAGTGGGTGAGCGCACCGGCCCCCAGAGGGAGTGCTGCCGTGCCTTAGTGCTGCGCAGGCCACGCCTCGCCCTCGCGGCCGGGAGGATCCGCTCCGCAACTCTCACTGCAGATGGCGGCGGAAACCAGTAGACTCCGCACGATTCCCAGGGGCGGCCCGCCCACTAGAGATGGCGGAGATTAAGCTCCGTGGGGCACCGGCGTTACGGCTCCATCCGTCACCCTGCCACTCAACAGCACTGCAAGTGAATAGTTTCCACCAAAGCGGCCCTTGCTCCCAACAATGTCCAAAGTGCAGCAAAGGCCCAACCTGGGCCGACCAGCGAAGCGCACAAAGGGGACCAATCGGGGACAGGAGGCTCCGGCAGCTCCCCGGCGCAGCAGGCCTCACCTGCAACTAGGCCCCACGCAGCTCCACCAGTTCCTGCGCATCCAGGCGCCTACTCTCGCGGACCCAGCACTCGCGCCGTCAGGGGACCTCCAGATCGTCCCCAAAGGGTGCTGTTACACGCGAATGCGCCAGTGCCGCTGATGAGGCAGGTCTCCGGGGGCCTTCCATCACTCCACCGGCCTCAAGTAGGCCGCAACCGGCCGGCAGGCAATTCAGGGGCCCGGGCAGGGTCGGGGGTCGTCAGCTCTCTGCGGGGCACTTGCCTTGCACTACGGTGGTCCGGGCTGGCTGAAGGTCCGGGCTGGCTGAAGGCTGAAGGTCAAAGCGATCACCCCCAGCGGGCCCGCGGGCTCGTGTGAATGCCAGGCCGTCGCGCCTCAGGTCCAGAGCTGAGGACCTGCGCCCGCCCACCAATGGCGTGGGGGGCAGGATGCAGATGTGGAGAATTGCCCCGGGGTTCTCAGTTAGTGCTTGCGGCGAGGAGCCCTCCAGGGGCCCGACAACGGGAGCGAGGCAGTGTCGCCGTAGGTCAGAGGCTCCCCAGCGAACCGCGCAGCAGGTCCGGCCTCTCCCTTCCCCCGATGCCGGAGCAGCGGGCCGATCAGGGGTCGTTCAAACGGGCAGCCACGGGCAAACAAGATGGCCTGCTGCCCTCCGCTTCATACGCTCCGCAGAAACGAAGCCTCCGACGAGGGATCTGGAGGCCAGGAGTGCTGTTGTTAATGTTGTAGGCCCGGCGGGAGCGGAGCTCAGGGAAAACACGTCCGCTCACTCCGCCATCTTGGCCACGCCCCAAGAATATCATTATACGAATTAAGTTTATTGAACTAATGGCATCGAGCTAGTTATGTTCCAAATTATGGTTGTTTCTGCATTCATCAAGCTTGAAATATTGTTGTAATTATATATTGTGTTTTTTGTGCATCTCTCAAACTGTATAGAATTTAAACATGATTGGGTTTTTGTCTTTTTGTTGGGTTTGTTTTAGAAAGGTTGTAGGAATTTAGGAATGGGGGATATCAAGGTGTGTGCTTACCTTTTGCAGACGTCGTCGAGATTTGATTAAGCCTTGAAATTATTTATCAGTTTTAAAAAGCCTTGCTTCATATGTTATAAAATTCTGTGTGAACTTTAGGAAAGGTGCTTTACTAATAGGTGACTATGCAGGGGGAACCTAACCGCAATCATGCCTGCATAGAGTATGGGTGGCATCTACAAAACATAATGCATTTATTATTTGTGTGTCCGTACCTAGTTATTCCCAGAGAACGATACTACTTGGTTCTAATATTTAAGAGGAAAAAGATTACTTCCCTGAGAGAAGGAATCGATAAATTGTATATGGCAGACTCCTTCAATATTTGATATCAATTTAATATAATTTGTTCAAATTCAACTGCTTTCTTGGTATGTAAATTACTGATAAAAGGTTTTTTAAATGTTGCTTTTTTAATCATTTTTGGAAATAAATGTTAAATGAGAATTATAACTTGTTTTACACTTTCTTCTGTGGAAGATGGTTCGTAATAAAACAAAAATATCTAAAAAAAAATCTATATATTGAAAAGCACCATCATTGAACTTCATGACCCCTACTAATTGAGAGAGTATTGCAAAGTTACACAGTAAAGTGGCAAACTGAGGTTTTGAAAAGATGAGACATTATCAACAATATTTGGAAAGGAAAGAGAACAGCATGCCAGCTGGAGTAGAATTGTAATGGGGGGATCGGGGGAGTTATAAGTAGTAGAATAACATGCTTGGTAATTTGTGGCTGCCTTCCCCAGCATGAGGGAATTGCCCAAGTGTTAGTGTGAAACGTAAAGTCATTTGTAGTTTCAGTTATTTGTTTATTTGATTCATTTCACTTAAAGAATCCTCCAGATTATCCCCCATAATCCAGCTGTGCATAATCTATGTCTGGTATAGTATACCCTGTGTAGGTATTTAAACTTTATAAAACGAAGCCAGGTAGAGATTGCTGCTTTCCGAGGTGATTGAAGTGCCTCCGCCCAGTCGTCATCATCAGTCGGTCCTACATCCGTGTCCCATGTTGCTCTTAGGGTAGTCAGGGTAGTAGGGTATTAGTAATTAGGGTTTGATTAATTTTGGAAATGTTATGGTCTCCAATGTGTCCCATCAGGAGTTTGCCCTCCAGTGGGCTGAATTCGGGGAGGTTGGTTAGGTCTTTAATATAAGGATGAAGTGCATGTCTAAGTTGTAAATATTTGTAGAATTGTTGATTGGGCATTGAGAATTCTTTCTGGAGGCCATGAAAAGATTTAAGGATATATCCTCTCGTTACATCGCGTAGTATTGAGATTCCAATTCAATCCCAGCCGCTAAACCCGAGAGGGTCCGTGACTTGTGGGAGCATACGATTTCGCCACAGTGGAGTCTCTTTTGTGACTCGGCCAAGGGACTGTCTCCAGGTCATAATCACCACCTGTGTCGCTGAGGGAAGGCTTTTCGAGCCCGAATGTGTGCATGGAAGGATCTCCCATAATCCACTGTTTGATTTTATATGCAGGATCATCTCTGGGCCAATACCACCATTTATTCAGGATTTTCAGGTGTGCAGCTGCATGGATACCCCCACAGTATGTAGATTGGAAACATGTGTGTAGGGCGACTCTGGTTGTGCTACCTCCCCATAGGAAGTGTCCCAGTACTGCATTTATTTGGCAGAACCAGGACACAGGGAGTGGGTAAGGATGGGACTGTAGATGGCATAGTAGATGGGGTAAAGAAACCATTTTGAAGATGGCAGACCGTTCGTAGAGTGACAGGGGGAGTGTGGATAAGGTCTTCACCTCGTCTTTAACCTTTTCTGTCAGTGCCTCTATGTTCTGTTTCCATGAAGTTGCTTGGCTATCTGCCACGAAGACGCCCACAAATGTGAAGCCGTGCAAAGCCAGTGTGAGTCCCTCTGCCCAGCGGCTGCTCCCCAAGTTGCCTCATATCGGCCAGAGTAACTATTTTGTATTGTTCATATAAAGGCCCGATGTCTCGCAGAAGATTCGCATTATCTGGAGGATTCTCGGTCCAGACCTGTGAGGGTCGGTCAGGAAGAATCGGACATGGTCTGCGTATATCGCTATACGATCAGATATTTCAGTTGTCCATTCGAAGCCTCAATATATTGCGTCTCGTTGCACCCATGCGGCTAGGGGCTAAATGGCCAGGGCAAATAGGAGGTGGGGGAAAGGGGTCAGCCTTGTCTGGTTCCTTGACTCATAGGAAACTGGGTTGAAGTGGTGCCAGCCACTCGGATGGACGCCGTGAGAGTAGTATATAACAATGTCACGTGTGCGATAAACTGGGGGCCCATATTTAAATGTTTCAGCAGTATAAACATGTACACCCAACTGACGGAATCAAAGGCTTTGTCTATGTCCACTAAAAGTAGGGCTGCTGATCTGTCAAGTCGATCGATAGCCGCAATTGCGTTATGGACTCTACGTATGTTATGTTGTGTCGTTCTTTGCTGTATAAAACCCGCCGGTGGATCAAGTCATTAAAGTGAGGGATGAGTCTGTTCGCAAGTACCATAGCTAGCAGTTTGGCCTCTATATTTAAAAGTGAAATTGGCCGATACGATGAACATAGTTCTGGTGGGCGACCCGGTATAGGGAAGACCACGATGTTTGCGTGTCTCCAGTCAGTGGGCATGCATTGCATTGCGAGCTTCATTAATGACTGTGAGAAATCGTGGGCCCAATATTGACACATAAACTTTAAAGAATTCACACAGGAATCCATTGGGACCCGGCGACTTTCCCGGTGCCATGGCGGCTGTTAATTCCTCTAGCGATATAATGACTTCTAATGATTCCTGTGCGGTGTCAGATAATGCCTTTGGAGGGATGTCCCGAAAGATATCATCTATTTGGGATTCAGTTAGAACTTCATGTGCTGCTTATAGAGATTGGTAGAATTTGGCGAAGTATTGTGCGGTTTGTGCGGGGCTAGTAAGTATCTCATTTGTATGCGATTTAATGGTCGGCAGCTGAATCGGTTTTGGAGTATATTGGCATAATCTATGCAGGAGCTTCCCAGATTTGTCCCCCCATTGGTATATCCTGCTTTGTATCGCCTGCCATGTGTGTTTGGCCTCATCAAGGAGCACAGTTTGATAGCATCTCTGCAGCATGCTGAGGTGTCTGCGAGCACTGCTCCCGTTGTGTTCCTGCGCTTGTCTTTCTATATTTCTTGAAGCTTGGGCTTCAAGTTGTATCAGAGTCTGCTATTTCTGATGTTTAGCTGCTGTGCAATTTACTAATATCCAATCCGCGGATGGTTGGTTTCATCGCTTTCCACAGTGTGGTAGCGGAACCTGCCGTCTCCGCATTGTGTTAGAAGTATTCTAGCAAGGCATTATGAAGGTTGGGATTATAAATAGGATTGTGCATATGCCACGGCGATAAATGCCAATGAAACGGAAACCGTTGGGGGCCTATTAGTAGCCGAAGCAGGACGTGGAAGTAATCTGACAGGCCTCTAGGCCAGGTTTCTGCTTGAACCAGTCTGTGAATATGTTCCCTAGTGATAAAGATATAATCTAGCCGGGAAAACGAGCCGTGAACAGCTGATAAATGTGTATCCCGCTTCTACGGGCTGTAGAATTCTCCATGTGTCAGCCCACCCCAATGTTTCTACCAGAGGTCCCAGGCGCGACTCCCTTGGTGCAGAGTGTATGGATGTAGGGCGCCATCTGTGTCTCGGTTATGATAAATGACATCGTTCCAGTCCCCTCCAATCAGTGGTAGAATCCTTAGGGGCAAAAATTGTGTCTTACGCAGATGACACCCAGTTGCTGTTCACGTGGAAGAACAATGAGCCCTGCCATGGTAAGTTAATTAGTACCTACCTTTCAGCGGTATTTGGGTGGCTGGCCGTGAAGCAGCTGAAATGTAATGCGGGAAAGACGGAGCTACTTTTCTTTGGCATTGAAGCCGAAACACCGCTGCAGTCCTTCTGGCCACTTGACGCTCCCAACCCCATTATCAAAAATCATGTGGTGAAAAACGTAGGCTTTAAATCTGACAATCGGCTGTTATTCCTCACCCAAGTAAATTCAGTAGTAGGCACGTGTTTTGCCCTCCTCCGTCTTCTTCGGAAATGTTTGTTCCTGCTGTCTGTGGCGGCCAGACAACAGGTGATTCAAGCCATGATCATATCTCGACTTGATTACGGGAATGGCCTCTACTTGGGCATGCCCAGTTATCTGATGGACAGGCTTCAACTTGTCCAGAATGCAGCAGCCCGAACTACCTTCAAGCTCCCCCGTGATGCTCACGTGTCAAACCTTCTGAGGAGTCTTCACTGGCTTCCAGTAAGGAAAAGAGTCATCTTTAAGACTCTACTGGTGACTCGGAAAGCATTATACGGAATGGGCCCTGGCTACCTAAAATGCAAGATCTCGCTCTATATCCTACCCAGAAATCTCCGTTCCTCTAATCTCTTCCTAGCCAGCACTCCTCGTATTAAAAAGGCCAGGTTGGGGGGGGGGTAAGGCCCTTTCCTTCCTGGGCACGTCCCTCTGGAACAAACAGCCCCTGACCCTCAGAAGCATTAAGTCTACACCCTTGTTCCGGAAAAAGCTGAAAACGTGGCTTTTTCCAGCCCATAATTTCTTCCCATGCCCCTCTGTTACCTTTCGGCATCCAGCGCCAGGACACTTCTTGGAGTAGCAGTTGCGCTTTACAAATATCCCTACATAGACATAGTGCAAGGACGTCAGGCAGTGACCCCCAAATTTCTATAATACGTTCAGTGAATGGCGGTAGGGCGTATATACTACCTACTATTATAGGTTCGCCACTAATCATACCTTGGACAAATAGGTATCTGCCCGACGTATCAGCCCATGTGCGAATGTGTGTGAAGGAAATTCTAGGATGGATCAAAATAGCGACGCCCCTGGAGCCTCTAGTGAAACCAGCATAAAAGACGTGTATAAATACAAAACGGGCCAGACATGGGACTTTGGTCCCTAATAGGTGGGTTTCTTGGAGAAGGAGGACGTCGGCCTCAGTGCGTTTCGCATACTTATGTGTTGCACCTCTCTTGATTTTGTCTAGGAGGCCTCGCACGTTCTACGTTATTATCTTAAGTTCCCCTGTAGGAGTGTGACTATTGTAAATTGTCATCGCAGTGTATAGCATGAAGTGTTAGGGATATAGCGATCTGGGGCCAAATGGAGATAATGAGATGAATGAGCAATGTGACAACTAAATTCCACAGCGTCTGTAACTGAAACTCCCCCCCCCTCCCCATCCGTCCCCAATACCTCGTTGAACATTAATGCATCTGTCGCAAAAAGTGAGCAGGGGTCTAAGGAATCAGTCTGTACATAGTAGCCCATGTAGGTGCTGGTATGAGAACCAACGTTCTAGATGAGTGTTGTCTTCGTAGGTCATGTGGTCCGAGCGTGCCACAAAATCTTCTCTTTTTACATTTTTATTGCTTTATATAAATAATCTTGGTGCACGAGGGATTGGATGCCGACTGCTTTCACTTTGATCGGTGCTCAGGTGGCGTATCTCAGCCCCCCTCCCCCCACCAAACCGATCAAAGCAGCAGAGGTACCGTTGGAAAGGTGACAATGTTGCCTTCCCAATGGTACTTCTGCCTAGCAGATCACTGATTGGGGATTGAGTAGGATACCAATACCCAAGCAGGAATCCATCCACTAGATACCAGGGAGGTGCCCTCGTTCCTCCAAGGCGAGGGTAAGTGCCCCCCCCCCCCCAAAAAAAGAACCTGACTTTCTACCCTCAGAAAGCTCACTAGAGCCATGGAATGTTTTTTCAATTAAATAAATTGGGTGGGTGGAGCTGGTTTTAGATGTGGTGGGGATTGGCCTGTCCTAGCATCAGGACATACCCGCCACCCCATAAATGCCAGCAGTCTGTGAGATTGGATGAAGAGATTAAACGATTTACCCCCATACTGACCCCCATGGATACGGAGGGGTGGCAAAAAGCCCACTGGATGCGTAAGATACATTTTGCAAAATGCCCTCTGAATCACACGAAAGTTTGATTAGTCCCAAATTCATATTTGTACATATAAAGACTATTCCTAAGCTAAGTATGGTGAGCAGATTTAAAAAAATACCTATGTTTTCTCATACCGATTTTTTTATTCAATAGATTTTACCATATAAATTGATGCATGCAAGGTACACAATGAAAAATCATTGTATGCTGCTGCTCGGTTGTTGGCTCTCGGTACTGCATGTTTTTGGGCAAACAACAAACACTACAAATACCTGCTAGAAAGGTCTGACTTACATAATGAAATGTTACTTTTTGTAAATTGGCAATATTGGCCTGTTTCCACCACAAACTTCAAGTAGGTAGAAAGCACAAAAAATAGGTAAAATTCACCCCTGTTTATAAAAATGCAAACACTGAGTTTAAAAAGAATAATTTTGTATACAACCCTGCCTGTTCCTGAAAGCCGGGATGATCTTTGCATAGCAAACTATATGTTGAAGCATGTTTTTTTGCGCAGCACGTTTTTCTCCATTAAAAAAATATTATGGCCATTTTCATGGTACCCTCCAGGGGAATCCATAAACCCTACGTACCTTTAGAATCACCAAGTTGAGAGGGGAAAAAGACACAATTTTACTTTAATACTTGTTTAAAAAAAGTTAGGAAGGCTTAATCACGAAGTGCTCCAATCATTTTTTTTTTTTTTTAAAAGGGGAGAGTGGATGCCTCCATAGTAAATGGATTAATGATTTTTAAATCGAGCAGTTTCAGATGTCTCTAGTGTTCATAAAAAAGATAACTCTTCAGTGTTAATCATGTGAATACTTACACTCCACTAAAGAGCAAAAACCATATGTGACAATAAAGACGCCAACAGCACCACTTACTGAGCTTAGAATTTTGCTTCTTTCAAATATTTGCTTCCATATTTTTCAAATTTTCTTTTACATTTATTTTATTTGTTTATTTTATTTTATTTATTTATTTGAAGAGTTTTATATAGCGCTGGCTAGACCCGTAGGTATCAGAGCGCTTTACATGAGGATCGTTGCGTTACAAGTTACAAATTACATCAGTTCCCAGAGCACAGTAAAAAATAGGCAAAAAAAAAATGTTACAGTAATTCGTCGAAGGGAGGGGGAGGAAGGAGACACGGCGGGGAGACGGGGAGAACTGTGCCCAATGTCTGGCTGGGTAGGTGACGGCCGAGGGGGGAAACCAGGGCCGATCTCCTCTATAGCTGTCTAGCAGCTCCACCTGGCATCAGCCATGTTGCTCAGTGGTCAGGGATGACAAGAAAAACAGTTTTTCATGGTTACATTAGTTACAGTTGCATAGTCAAGCACAAAGGAACAAGTCCCCAATAGAGGAATAGAGGAATGGGGGAGGGGTATGGAAACAGGGGGCTGGGAAGCATAATTACATCAATTACAGACTTCAAGTAAAGACATAGGAGAAAACAGAAACATGAGATGCGGGGGAGGGAAGGGAACACAATGGGGCGACGAGGAAACGAATGTCAGATGTCCGGCTGGGTAGGTGATGGCCGAGGGGGTGAACCAGAGCCAAACTCCTCTATAGCTGCATAGGACAGCTCCACCGGGCATCGGTAAAGGTGGCTCGGGCTCCGCTGTAAGTACAAAGCAGTTATGGTATCCGCCCAGGGGGCATCGTCAAAGATCCATCGAAAGGCACCGGTCCTGGTGTTACTGGGAAGTGCCGTCCTCTAAGTTCTCCAGCTCGCCCCCAGGACAATAGTGGTGAGAGAAGAGGTGGAAGGAACAGGTTTGGGCTGCTTGTTGTTTGGTTTAGGCTCTTTGTCTGCCATGGTTTTTGCAGGAGGAAGGCTGCTAAGGTGGCGCTGAGTAGATGCCATTTTTGGAGAGAGTAAATGCTAGGAATATAAACCACATCGCCTAAAGTCTGATGGCCCGTCTGGAGTAGGGCTGAGATTGGAAAAGTTCAAAGTTCCAGTGTAAAGTTACTTGCGCAGCACCTAGTACAAAGCAGTAGAAAGTACATATTTGTGCTAGATTGTTGTGGCTACCAGGTGGAACGGGTAGAGAACCGGCAGGATCCAGCAAGCCAAACAAGCCTGGACGTGTAGGTCTGTATGGGACAGGAGCCCAGATCACGTCGCCTCCCAGCGGAGGATGTGTATTGCTTGCACCAGTAATGTTTCGAAGTTTAGGCCTGTGACCACAACTGAAAACTGTTCATAGACTTTTGTTGCCTTCACACTTAAATTACTAATGTCTTGGTATCAGCTTCCTGCTTCTCTGTATCCATAATCTGACAACAAAAAGCATGTAGATAAACTGGCCAGGCTGTTTGTCATCCCCTGGGCCTCTTATATGAAACTTGGGCTCATAGATAACATTGTACTGAACGGAGTACATGTAAGGGTGGTTTTCTACGACTAGTCGTTGGAGCTGCTTCAGACTTTACAAAAGGCTAGCTTTTAAATCCAGCAACCCACTGTGGTTGTTTAAAAACATTTCCCAGTATTCAGCCAGTGTAGGTATCCTAGTTCAGCAACTTGAAGCACTCCTTCAGTGTATTAAGTTGGGACAGTCTGTTCTGGAGCAACATTTGGAAACAGCAATACAAGAACTGAACTGGTGTATCAGGCTGGAATTCTGTAATGGTGAAAAGGACATTGACTGTGGTCAGCACACTCTCTAGAAAGGCCAAGATGTTGAATGCGCTGTAACTTGGGCATGTTCTCACCCTATGATTCATGGTATGGAAGCTGTAACTGAAAGTGAGAGGTTGGATAAAAACCATTGCTTGAATCCATAGTGCTAGGTGCTATACTCACATTGTTTCCTGTTCCTTTACAGGTCTACTTCCGGATGGCGTCTGGAGAGCTGCAAACCCTTCTTCTTCATGAAGGGCCCACAATCACCACCTCTCCTCCCACAACTTGCACCGTCACACCCAAGAGCTGCAAAAAAAGCCCAGTGCGCAAGGAGCGCAGCCTTCCCAAGCTGGCCCCAGCAGGAGGGGTCATCAGCTTGAATGCTGCTCAGCTCGCAGCTGCTGCCCAGGCCATGCAGACCATAAACATCAATGGAGTGCAGGTTCAAGGCGTGCCTGTCACGATCACCAATACCGGCAATGGTAGGATTAGATCAGGAGTCAACCTGCTTTGGCACAGTCCATTAGGGTGGGAAAACAGATAGCACAGACCAGTGGAAAGATGATGGTAATGTCCAATGTGATGAAATACTATATACTATTCCATGGAAGGTTTAATGGGCTTGTCTCGGTCCAATGTAAATGAAATTTGGAGTCTAGTATGTAGTTTTCATATGAGTGCATTTGGAATTGTAAATTAAATTGGTTCAAAATGTAATGGTACAGTTGAATACTGGTCGAATATAATAGAGCAGTGGTGGTGAAGTATAATGCTAATGCTGCGTGGACAAAATGTGGTAGTGCTAGTGCAATTTCATACGGGAAGACAGGTAAGTAAGATGTGGTAAACGTTTGCTTTCTCCAGCTGTCTTTAATAGAGGGCAAAAATTGTGGCAGCACAGGCCAGTGTGGTCCGCATAAATGTGATATTGCAGTTTGGCTGGGGGCGTGTCAGTACTATCTATTGGGAGTGAATTACACAATACTGCCAGAAATTGTAAATTAGCAAGTGAATGCAATTTTATCGAGCCTCAAAGGAACTAAGCCCTTGCTGTTAAGCACCCTAGAAACAGATTTAAAAAAGGGGTTATAGCCTTTTTTCTTTTTTTTCAAAATCTGGATGTCTGAAAGGAACCAGGCTCTCTAGGGCATATTTCTGCATCTTGACTTCTGGGTTCCAAGAGGCTGATAAGGAAAAATAGTAGCAGATCAACTTAATAACATTCAATGAAGCGAACATTGACTAGCTGTAACTAATGTGTCTATCACATTTCTGCCATTCATTTGGCCCTGTAGAACTGTGGAATTTCCAGACACTGTGTTTCTATGCAGTTGTAGGCGTTGTAATTGACCAGAGTCAATATTAGAGCATAATATTGTATAATGTGGTCTAAACATTAATTGTTGTGGGGCTTAGGAGTTTTTGTTTTATTTGTATAATGCTTTGTATTTCGTAAAGTTCCTTTTGATTTGATGGAGGACCTTTAAGTGGCCAATGACAGCAGGCTAGATTAGCATGTGCACAAATCCATGCACTAGCCTTCTGGGCAAATCGATAACTAGTGCTGAAGAAGAGTCTGCAGCCAGTTCATAACTGGGTTCCGGGTCCTCTTCAGTTGTTTATGTTCCCTAGCATTTCGGATAACTGAAAAATCTAATCTGTATAAGTTTTAGCAGAGTATAATACAGGCCCAAAGTAAATTTATAATTGCAGGGGTGTGGAATTTAATAAAAAATCTACTTGTCCATGGGGCAGGTTGCTCCATAAATCTACTTGTCCTGTAACAAAATCCACTTGTCCCTTTGTGCCATGTAATGCTGTGACACATTATGGCAGCAATCTCATTATATAAGAGCTCTGAAATAGCTTCTCTGATTATGCAAAGGCTCCTTCCACAGTAGGGTTTGAATACTAGCAATTCCCTTATGTTGCCACATTTCCGCAGATCTACATACTGGGGCTGAAGGTAATAGTAAGCAACAGTTCCAGGGTTGTAATGCCCTTTTGAGTCTGTGCAAACCTACTAACCTGCCTTTTTAGGTCGAGCCTCGAGTAGCGCGCAAGCGCTGCTAGGCGAAGACTTTAAGTAAGGGGGTTTCAGAAGCAGTCCAAACGCTCGTGCGTCGTGGCTGGCCTTTTTCGGATGGTTACGCGCGGCAGACATGTGTTTCCAATTATCGTGCCCAGACGCGTGCGCGATAATTGGAAAAACATGCCGGCAAAGGCCATGACGCACGAGCGTCTGGTCAGCTGAGCAGGCTGCCGCGCTCGCTCGCCCTCGCCCCGCTCCTCTCGTCCCCGCTCCTCTCTTGTTAAGCACGCTGTCGAGGGTCTCCGGGCGGCTGACGTCAAAGCAGATGAGCACGGCATCGGAGTCGGGATAGGCCAGCGGGCGCACGTTGTCGTAGTACGCAGAGCCTGCAATCGAACAGGAAGGGAGAAAGACTCGTTAATGGACTGGTGGTAACAGCTGTTTCCCGCCACACTGCAAATTTATTGATTGCTTCATATCAGAGGGAAATGATGTCTGGGTCGTCAATTATTCATGGATCACATTTGGAAGCTGTCAGGTCAGGAAGACAAACCTTGTTGACTCAAACAGATAACAGCTGTTTAATGAAGGGTGAATGTCAGACTTGTTATTATAAGACTCTAGCAAACGTAAGACGAAAGTAAAATTATAAAAGTCTCTTTCCTCATAAAACAACGGAAAGCGATGCTCGCATTTATCTAAGATATAGGTGCAGTGCAAATGTTTTTTGAATATTCGCCTCAGCGTGTGACCTTCAGCCTTCAGAGAGTTAACGTTTTAGCGGCAAAATAAAGGCTGACAGGGCGCCAACGTGCCCAAGTCTGGGAGCCAGTAAAAGAAACACCAGCCTTTACTCACACGAAGACATTTACACAGTGGCCTAACGAAATTTGAGATGCCCCCCCCTGCAAGGTGCATGGAGGGGCCCCGCTCCGGATTTTATCAGGAGAACTCGAACGAGAGTACTGTGCTGAGGGGCCCCCCTGCAGCTCGGGGGCCCCTTGCACTGCGGGGGTGCGGGGGCCTGTGTACGTCCCTGCATTTACAACAAAAGTATTTTGAATGCTCGGTCTGGCTTTACAATCTATATCCACAGTATGAGATGTACAGTTATGTAGAAAACGTTAAATTAAATTAGTCTCCCAGCCGACTGCTGGCTCAGTAGGGTCTTTCTTGAGAACGTATCTAGAACGTATCTATCTTTGGGGGACGGGGGCGTAAAAGGCTGATAAAAACTGGCACTTGATTGGAAATTGCTTTTTGTCCTGGGATACGTTCTCAAACGCCTGCTTGTTCTTTAACACCCCCTTCGTCCAACGCCGCCCCCTGTATTTTTTTCACAGAGCACCTCGGTGTTTAATGCCTGGATCCGTGGACTGTCCCTAATTGATTAGAGTCACGCGGTCACGTTGCGGGCCCAACAAGCCCAAATGTAATCCTGTCCCCCTCTGCAGCTCCCCCAGGGTGCGGCAGAGCACAAGCAGTGTCTGTGCGCCTCCCCCCCGGGGAGGGCCTCGGCCTCATCGATTATCCCAATCTGTCAAGCGGCTCTGTCAATAACCCTTCTAATCATGGCTGCTTCTGTGGTGGGTGTTTTAACGCCTCACGCGCTCTGCGTGTGACCTCTGTGGTGAGACTCCTGTAGCATATAGTACACAGAGGCCTCTCTGATGTGCCTTTTCTGGACATTAAACACAGGCTTCTCTGGTCAGGCATCCACACCTATTAAATGCAGGCACATTTGATAGGCTTCTTGATACATTTAATACATGCAGGGCTTTAAGTGGGCCGGGTCTTGCCGGTGCTCAGCACCTGCAGTTCTAACAAGCATTGGCATAGCCAATAGGTCTCGCTTTTGGGACCTTATAAGTATTTAGTTATGCAGCACAATATCCTTAGTGCAACAACATCAACTGTTGCATGGCTAAAAACTTATAAGGTCCCAAAGGCGAGACCTATTGGCTATGCCAATGCTTGTTTTAATGCTTTTCACCAACTCTTCACTAATCTTTTCCCTTACTGAGAAAGGTTGAAAATGTACTCCTGACAATGGCAGACATAAAACTTTTTCCAGGGTTGGGGGAAAAAAGTGGTTGGAGGGAAAGTGAACTTGTAAACACTCAGATTTTCGCATGAGCAAATCTACACCTGCATATTTGCTCATGCTAACATGCAGTTCACAGATATTTTCTAGGAGTACTATTTCTTGGCCTACTTTTGTAAGGTCTTATGAATTCACGAAAGCCGTATATCTGCACTTAATGCAAGGACATGGGTGCACTTTTGAGACTTTATTTAATAATTGGGCCCCTAATTAGGTATGGCGTTAACCATGACCTTTTGTGTTTATTAAAATTCTGTCTCTTTTTCTCTCTCTCTCTGTCTATCGGCTAGCTTCACTGTGAGTGACAGCATTCTGTTCTTTCACAAGGAGCATATCGACACGCAGTCGTTTTGTTCAGTGCCAGGAACTACTGTGGCAATGTGTGCTTTTTGAGACCAAAACAACTTTTGCCAATATTTGTTATAATGGTGAGAGCCCGGCAGCTCCCACACCAATAAGGTTTTACAAAAACCATGCCAAAACAAGTCACGCATTGACAAAACCAAAAGGCTGACCAACAATTTCAGACCTACTGGCTTTACCAATGCTTGTTTATTATTGTTTCCCATAATTTTTATTAAAACTGGTTACACTGATTTTCCATTATGAATATTTTTGGAAAATACTTGCATACATCAACACATTTTACTAAATGATACTGCAAAGAAATGGTATCTAAATTTGTACAGTAGTTTAGCAAAAAAAAAGTTTTCCTCCTTGCATTTTTTGTGAACATTTTTATTTTGAAAGCAAAGAATCATCAATCTTGCTTTCAAGCTTTCTGCAAATATTTGCATCTAATCAGAAAGCATTCTGGGAGCATTATACTTAGCCTCATGTTGATAGACATTGAAAACGTGTGTACACATTTTTATACTGGAACCGCTGTCAGTAGTGCAGTCTGAGCTTGCAACATTTACTTAGAGTGTTCAACCTAATATTAAAGGCTTTGCATTAATGAACCGTAAATACAAGTTTGAACAGCATTAACACTTGGACACAAATATTACCTTAACTGCAGGCAATACCTTTCCCTGATCCATAATGTGGTACTGTAAACTGGCAGCCAAAGGGTTTGTGCTGTAGGGGGTTGGGCCTACTTATCCCAAGGACAAAGTACACATGAAAACTTGTTGCCCTTGACCCCAAACTATATATCCCGGGCGTCGGGCTATAGGAATTCTACATCCCTGAATTGTGAGTTTTAAACTGGGATACATTCAGGATCCCATGGCCGAAGCCAATCAAATGCTCCTAAAGATCTCATCTTTTGTAACTTCCATATTTTGCAGACCGTTCCATCTGGTAGCCGTTATCCAGATTATCTGGCTTTGCATCCATTAGCAAATGATAAATTTGAACAATAACAAAATGAGGATAATAAATCCTTAATAGAGAAATGGCTGAAGTTAATAGTACACTCAGGAATGTTAAAGTAGTATTCCCTCATTACCAGATATTTAAAGAAACCAGATGCTGAGATAGTGATGAGAGTTGCTAGATTTGTTAAAGAGTAAAAACCTGTTTTAATGAACTGCTGTCCCACACACTATAGCGAGGTCTCATTCCATGAAGAAGCAAAATGTGTAATGTGTGAAGCTGGGTAGGCATGGAGTGAACCACCAAGATCTATATGTTGGAAATGGAGGAATCCAAAATGAATGTGCTAATTCTTGCTTGACAACTGCTGAGGTCTTAAATCTGAGTGCATTTAAAATATGCAGGATCGAAGGACTGATGGTGTGAAGAAAGATCTCCATATAGATCCTGAAGTGGATATATCTCCCGTGCCACCTCAAGGATTTTAGCCAAACTGTTAGAAAAGGCGGGCCAGTAATTAAGATTAGGTAAGGCCCAGCCCCCCTTTCAAATTGGTGTTGCAGTAAATTAACAGCTCCCCTAGTTCTTTTTTATATTGCCAGGTAAACCTGTTTCAGATAGACTCAGCCTTGGAGGAGAAGTTGAATGGCTTAAATAATGGGAGTGCATAAAATAAAATAAAAACCAGGGCTAAATGATCATTTTGAATATGCTGTATTGGCTCACTAGGCCAAGTGGAAGGCAATTCTATTTTTGTAATTGAGTGGTAGTAGGAGGGAGCCGTAATTAAGTGTAAATATCCATTCCATTTATGTGGATAGTTTAACCATAAGGTTTGCTGCTGTCAAAACGTGTTCATTGTCTGCTTCATTGATTAGGATTTGTTTTCCCTTCATTAAGGTGAAAACCTGACAGAGTGCCATCCATTTGTGCATCCTGCTCAATGACTTGGACCGTCTCATACGGATCTGAAGTGAAGATAGTAATGTCGTCCGCACATGTGGCAATGCTGTGTTCAGGACCAATCAAAACTAATGGAGGGATTTTATCAGAAGACCTTAAATGCCGAAGAAACAGTTCTAAATATAAGGCAAACATCATTGGCTACTCTGGGCAACCCTGCCTCGTTCCATGGAAGATAGAAAGTTAGATGTACTCATGACTATGCAGACATTTGAGCTGTTAATCCCAAATACATTGCTTGTTTCTTTGATAAAACCTGAGGACCAAAAACATTACTCTGCATTGTTACCCAAAGTAATGACCGCAAGCGTCTGTCAAATTTTCTTTTTGGTATCTAACAGAGTCAACTCAAAAGGGATATATCCTCTAATTTAGAAATATAAAAAATTAAGGCGGCAAGATTAGTTTGTGCAGTGGTGTCCCGAGTTGGGATAAGCCCATGTTGCCTTTGGTCACCCAAGCTCATAATCATAGTTTCAAGTCTGTTCGCATGTAACTTAGTATACCTTTTGGAGTCACAGTTAATCAGTGAGATGGAATGATATGAACTACACAGTTTCAGATCCTTGCCTTTCTTCAAAAACAGTGGTATACCTGTTTCCTGCCAAGAAGAATGTTGTAGGAGGCCAAAATCAAATACATGTATTAATTACAAAAATGCCAGGAGGAGAATGGCAGCATAAAACCTTATAAAATACAGATGGAATACAGTCCAGACATGCATTCCATCCCATTTAGCTTTCCCCAAAGGAGTTTGTGATACAACCATCTGTAATTCTGGTAAGGTGAAAGCGGAATCAATCAGCAAGGCTTGATGAGGTGTCAAATGGGGTTTATTAACAGATGTTAGATAGCCCATTGTCAGCTCTTGCGTGGTTAGGCACTCATCCCTGTAAAGTTTGGTGTAGAATGTGTGGAAAACGTGGCCTGTGCTGTGTCTGCCTTTAACCTCTACACCATTTTGATTAAGAATAGTATCCGTACGATTGACCACCCTCTCGTTCTTTTACCAGTAATGCTATTAAGCGTTCTATGCTCTCACTACCTCAAAAACATTTGAGTCTAGAGTTCCGAGCGAGGTTAGCAGCTGTGCCCCATTTTTATTTCTTCACATGGTTCCTGTGATCATTTGTATGTTTGTGTGTGCATATATATAACCTTGTTCTTCCTGCTCTTCTCCCAATCTAGACTGATTCAAGCGAGCATATTCTATTGTGTGTCTAAAAATATGTTTCTAGGCTGATAAAACCTCATTTTTAGCCTGCCTTTTTTTATTAGCAGCGTAGCTGAGGTTACTCCCTTTGACCACAACATTAAGGCTGTCTCATGCAATCCTCACGGAAGCGGTTCCAACATTCTCCTTAATAACGTTTTTTATTCTTTTAGACATATAATTCCGATAGTGTAGGTCGCAAAGTAAGGCTTGATCAAAAGTCCACTGCCTTATGTAAGAATGCCAGCAGAAATGGATGAGATAGCGATTGTTGTCTGAAATAGTACGGGGGATGTAATCCAATTGAAATCTGTGAAAAATAAATTGTGATGCCAATAATATTAATTCCAGGGTGCTGTTTGTGCTGGGCTGAGTAAAATGTAACTCTGGTTGGGCAGGGTGAGAATACTGCCAAGCATCAACTAGCCCCATTGAGTTAATAAGTGAATCTACTGTTGAGTTGGACATTCTCATATTACAACACTCGTTAACTCTGTAGATAGTACCAGTGGTAAAATGATATCGCCACAAAAGAATAGAGGGCAATTGGAATAAGGTGGGGTCCTCATTATTCAGGGCATAATACTGCAGATCGCAGGGGCGAATTCTGCTTTACCGGTTCCAAACATTTTCATGAATAATCTTTAACGAGCCGAGCCACTGCCGTAACTGTGGCTAGTTGAGAAGTTGCTTGCATTACCCTAAAACCTAACCAATGCATCTTATTTCTCTTGTGTGAGTTAAATTGTGTTTCCTGTATGCAAATAATATTGGCAGCTGTGTAATGTAATTCTATGTCAGGACCCGGAGGCGAGAATTAGGCTTTTCTTTCTTCATTTATTTGACCAGCAGCCTTTAACAATAACAGTGAACAAACATAGGACTTCATTTCCCATGAAGCCTATAGAAAAACAATGAAGTTCACAATGCAGTCCATCAGCCAATCAGGCGCCTCCTGGGACAATAACAGATCATGATCCCTGCTGGACGTCCTCTTTCTTCGCTGCTAGCAGCCTCCCTCAGATAAGTTCCACTTCCCTCAGTTGCTTTGTGCTGGGTGGTTCTGGTTCATTTTATGCACTGTTTCACTAATTATTTATTATCGTAGGAGCCTTTGCTCCCGTTTATGCTCTGGCTCATTATTATGCCGGTATTTTCAGTATATTTAAGTAGTTTGTCATAATTGCTGTTTAATGCGTGTCAGAGCCTCCGCTCCCTTTTTTTTATCCGTATTCCTTTTCAAGTTGTGCCTGTTTGGGTTTGAGTTGCTTCCTCTTCTTAGGCGCGGCTGCGGGAACGTTTTGCCCGCTCCTACGCGGCTGCGAAAGTGTTTTGAGTCGGTCGGCGGGAGTGCGCAACAGTCCGCCGACCGTCAGATGGGGCGCCTCCCTTTTCCCTCAGGCGCATTGTTTCCTCAGCAGGACGCGGGCGGAGGTCGCGTCAGTTGCGGCCATCGCCGAGCGCCTCCGCCCGCGTCTGTGCTGTTCGCGCGCCTTCTGCCGGTATTGCCTGGAGAGTTACACCCCTCTGGGGGGTAGGATTAGTGAATCATTATGCCGAGCAGCACGTTTTTCTCCCAGGTCATTTTGAGCCCGTGTGAAGAATAAGGGCGGTTTTTTTGTGCTGCTCTCTGTGTTGGGCCTACTGTAAGAGACCTGTAGATTGGCCTGGCCCTCCTTTGAAACCCAGCTGCCCTGGGTCAGTTTTCTTCCCTGTTTATCAGTCTGGGCCCTGTCCCAATTTTAATAAGCCCTCTTACCCGGTGGGTGGCCACCAATATACTTACCTTACTTACCTGACACCTACCTCAGATCCTCAGCTGCTCCTGTTTAGCAACATGGAGGAGTTTGACGATTACTACGAGGAGGAGGAGGAGACCCAATATTTCCCGTTCACAGACGACTTCTGTGACGCGGTTGATGCCTCCATTGTCAGGGCGGTCTCAGAGGCGGTGGCTCCTTTGGAGAAGAGGTTAATTGACCTGGCACAGAGGCGCCTTCAACCCCTCCATGCGAGGAAAGAGACTCCGGGTCCTTCGGGCTCCCAACCTCCAGAGTTGAGCCCCGCTGCCCCTCCAGAGAAACCGCGCAAACGCCCCCATCCCGAAGGGGTGGATTTGGATGCGTTTGTCAGGCTGAAGCAGGTGTTTTTGGACGCCATCGGGTCCGCCCCCTTCTGACCCTCCGCCTGCAGGAACTCAGAAGCCTGTGGCTTCTCCGCATCCTTCTGAGGACTCCCAGGGCGCTTTGGACGGGGATTCCAATCATGGAAGGTCTTGGCGCCCCTCCCCCTCTCGGTCCGTGGACCCCCCCCCCAGGCCCCAACTCCTCGGAGCGACTCCCAGTCTGACCTCCTGGATCCGGAGGATTTGTTGCACCCCCGCTCCTCGGAGTGGGTGCCCTGTGAAAAGGTGGCCAAATATGTGGTGAGTCGTTTGCGGAAACCCCTAGACCAGGAGGTCCGCTCTCGCCTCAGGGCGGAATGCCCTCGCCCGTCCTTGGAGGGTAAGGTAGCCGTAACGCCTGAAATAGATGCAAAAATGGCGACCTTCCTCACCGAATATATCAAAGACCCGAAGAAGGGCATTGACAGGTCCTGGCGCGCATGCCAGGACAAGTTACTGGACATAACAGGTCCTTTGGTGAAAATTTTTGACATGGCCGAAGACGCCAAGGCGTCGGGAGCCCTAATTCCTCCAGAAGTCTTGTCTAGCTGGGCCTAAAGGGCAATTATTTTTCTGGGGAACGCGAACTGCGCCATCTCTACGGAGAGGCGCAGGTCGCTCCTCATCAAAGTGGACCCGAAACTCGGCAAGCTGGCCACATCGGAGGCGGGTCAGGTGGCTCAGGTCGGCCCTTTCGGGGACCCGTTTGTTAAGGAATTGAGCAAATTTGTCTCGACGTTCAATTCCTTAGACAAGGCTCAGTCCACTGTCAAGCGCATTTTTAATGCGCTGGTTTTCGGCGGGGCCGGTCGTGGCAGGGGGTGCTCGGCTGGCCAGTTCTCCCAGACAGCCTCCGGTAGAGGACAGCAGTCACAGAGGGGACAGTACCAGGACTCCTCACGCTTCGGTGGATTCTACCCCACTAGAGGTCGTTCCCGCCGTAGAGGCCAGCGTAACGGCGCAAGAGGTGGAGGTGCTCACCCCGCTCACGGTGAGTTCAATCATCATCTCATGTCATTGCTTGGGGGGCAGGCTGGCCCACTTTATCAACAATTGGCGGTCCCTTACATCCGATGCATGGGTGCTTCAGACCGTACAGGGCTTTCATATAGAGTTTTTGGGTTCTCCCGTCCAGGCCTATCCCCCGACACCGATCAGGTCCTCGGGCAGGGAAGCGGTTCTGATAGAACAGGAGGTCCAGGAACTCCTGGACAAAAGAGCAATTTGCCATGCAGCCCCCCACCCGGGGGCCTTCTCAAGCAATCTCTTCCTGGTTCAAAAACAGTATGGGGGTCAGCGCCCGGTGATAAACCTCCGAGAATTCAACGAATGGCTGGTCTACCACCATTTCAAGATGGAGGGAATTCACCTTCTTCGAGACCTGTTGCGTCCCAACGACTGGATGGTCCGTTTGGATCAAGGACGCCTACCTGACAGTCCCCATTTTTCTTCCCCACCGTCGTTTCCTGCAGTTCCAGTGGCAAGGCCAAAATTTCGAGTTCACCTCTCTTCCCTTTGGCCTGTCGTCGGTGCCCTGGTGTTTCACCAAGGTCCTACATCCGGTGGTGAAGAATTTAAGAGCACAGGGAATCAGAATGATTGTCTATCTGGACGACATGCTCTTTATGCACCAGTGCCCACAAACTCTGTCGAATGAGCTTCGGTCGGCGGTACTTCTCCTGCAGTCCTTGGGGTTTGTTATAAACCAGTCGAAGTCTTGCCTCCTTCCCACTCGCTCGATCACATTCCTGGGTTTCGTGATCAACTCGGTGGAAGCGACCCTGAGTCTCCCTTCCAGGAAGATGGCGAAGATCCGCCACGAGATTCGGCAGATTCTTCGGAAACATCTAACTTCCCTTCGAAGTATCGCCAGGGTGGTCGGTCTGTTGTCAGCCTCGATCCAGGCCATCTTTCCGGGTCCTCTGCACTTTCGGGCCCTTCAGAGACTCAAGGCGTTTCACATGCGCAGGGGCTTGTCTTACGCTCAGAGTTCCTCCTTCCGAGGAGGTCAGGGAGGACTTACAGTGGTGGCTTTCCCACATGGAGGCATGGAACGGACGGGCCATCTTCGGCTCCCTTCCGGACATGGTGATCGAATCCGATGCCAGCGGCTCAGGCTGGGGTGCAAGTTGTGGAGAGTTCACCACAGGAGGAGGTTGGTCCGCCGCAGAACGTTCCCTCCACATCAACTGCCTAGAGCTCATGGTGGGCTCGTTCGTGGTTCGTTGTTGGACCAGAGACAGGGCTCACTCATGCGTCCTCCTAAAGATGGACAATGTGGCGGCAGTGCCCTACATCAATCATCTGGGTGGGACACGCTCCAAGGCCCTGGCGGATTTGGCCAAGGACTTTTGGGAATACTGCCTGTCCCACCAGGTGTCTGTGGTAGCGGAGCACCTGCCGTTGTGGCCAACCAGGTGGCAGACTGCCAATCCAGATACCTTCGGGACTCGAGTCTGTGGAAACTGTTCCCTCCGGTGTTTCAGACCATTCAGGAACGGTGGGGTCCTTTCTCTGTCGACCTCTTTGCTTCTTGCCTCGATCACCAGCTTCCCAAGTACTTCAGCTGGAGGCCGGACCCGGGGGCGTCAGCCACCGATGCATTCCTTCAGAATTGGTCACTGGAGAAGGGTTATGCCTTTCCCCCCTTCGCCATGATAATGCGGTTGACAACGCAGGTCCGTCGACAGAGAGCGGAACTGGTGGTGATCACCCCGGTCTGGAGAGCGCAAGCGTGGTTTCCAGTTCTGATGGAACTTTCCTGGGCTTCTCCAATCCGTCTACCCCAGCTCCCTCATCTCCTGCTCGATCCAACGGGCAACCCTCATCCCCTGATAGTGAACGAGTCGCTATCCCTAATGGCATGGAGGATTACAGGGCTCGATGGCAGGTCCTGGGGCTTTCGAGACACGCTGCAGAGCTCCTCTCTCGAGCATGGGCAGACGGGACAGTCAAGCGCTACCAGTCGGCCTGGTCTCGGTGAATGGGTTGGTGTCTGCAACGGAGTCTGGATCCCGTGGGGGCGGACTTCGGTCCTTAACTTCCTAGCCTCTCTGGCTTCGGAGGGGTTGGCATACAGAACGATTAACACCTTCCGTTCTGCGATTTCGGCAGGCCACGCGGTGGTGGCGGATCATCCTGTGGGAGATCATCCGTTGGTGAGAAAGCTTCTCCGAGGTATTCGCCTTTCCCTTCCCCCAGAACCACGATACTCAGTTCTCTGGGATGTGAATAAGGTCTTAGGCTTGCTTTCAGAATGGCCCGGCAACAAATACTTGACGCGTAAACAGCTTTCTTCGAAGCTAGCGATGTTGCTATGTCTGGTGTCCTGTAGAAGGGTCTCGGATGTCAGGGCCCTGGACATTTCCGGGAGGTCCTTCACCCCGAATGGGGTCACCTTCCATGTGTCCCGACGCACCAAATGCCAGTCTCGGGTTATTTCCTACCGAGCCTTTCCCGACTGTCCTAAACTCTGTGTCATCAGATGCATTAAGGCTTATGAGGCCATGACAGAGGATGTCCGCCCGCATGGGGAACGTCAGCTCCTGATTGCCTTACGGAAACCATTTCGAGCGGTCTCCTCTCCAACGATTGCACGATGGGTTCGTTGGGTGATGATGGAGGCTGGCATCGATACCAAGGTCTTCGGTGCACACTCAGCGAGAGGTGCCATGGCATCCAAGGCTTTCATGCTAAGAGCCCGCTTGGAAGACATTTTGAATGCGGCAGACTGGTCTTCATATCAAACTTTAAGAGGTTTTACTTCAAGCCAGTCTCCTCCATAGCGGCCCTAGTGGTTGATAAGCTTTGAACTAGCCTAATCCTCGCCTCCGGGTCCTGACATAGAGTGAAAAATGTCCTAGCTTTCGTAACGGAAAGTTTCAATTCTATTAAGGACACGGAGGCGAGGATTAGCCCTCCCTCAGGATGCACCTGGACCCGCCCAGGTTGATCAGGATGTTCCGTCAGATGTAAGTAAAGCGTTTTCCTGTTCGGTTATGAGTGTTGCATTAACGATGTGTTAGATTTTTTTCGGCACACTCAGGTTATTACGACTTCTTTTATTTCTGTCTGCAGGGACAGAGTCTTCGAAACAGGATTGAGAACTTCCACAGTCGGCTTTGTCGCAGGAAGAAAGAGGACGTCCAGCAGGGATCATGGTCTGTTATTGTCCCAGGAGGTGCCTGATTGGCTGATGGACTGCATTGTGAACTTGATTGTTTTTCTATAGGCTTCATGGGAAATGAAGTCCTATGTTTGTTCACTGTTATTGTTAAAGGCTGCTGGTCAAATAAATGAAGAAAGAAAAGCTTAATCCTCGCCTCCGTGTCCTTAATAGAATTGAAACTTTCCGTTACGAAAGCTAGGACATTTTTCATTCCATGCATTTCATATACATTTTAGAGCGAGTCATGTGAGAATCGATAAACATTTCTTTAAAGGTTCTTTACTTCATATCCTCTATTAGAGTGAAGCTAATCGGTTTGTTACCATAGCAAAAACATCTTTTGTGTGTTGACTTGTATTTTGAGGTGTTCTAGGGGAAATTTCTGGAAGCAATGAGGTTTCTGAACTTTTACTTCGGTCTAATGTTATTAGTTTTGCTTGAAATTCTGTAACAAAAGTGATGCTTTCAGTAGCTTGGATGTGGGATGGTGGGTTTTTGTCTGTATGTCCGAGGTGTACTGAGATGCGCTCATTGATCTGCCTTGTGGTCATGGAATATATTTTGGTGTTACAAATGTCCCACTGTGGTTGCTTTTTTAGATGAGGTGGATTTTGTTTTGCTCTGCTGGTTGCATGTTTATGTAGTGGTTTGCTTCTAGTGATTTGTTCTAGTAATAGACTTGGATATTGAGGTGAAAAATCCATGGAGTGCATTCTGATTTAGCGTGTTCCAATTGTATTTACTAGAGTGCTGATGGAGAGCAGTGTGTTGCAGTCAGTATGCTTCATGTTGTTAAGTGAAAATTTGTAATTTGTGATTATGGATATCCCTTTTTGTTCCGGGAGCTGTGTGGGTATGGAGTTGGTGGGATCTGGTGCATTGCCTTAAATCATTTTGTAGTCATCTCTGTACTTTGGAGTGGGCTTTCTTTTAAATATATAAACCGTGTTTCAGTTTCTATTAAGAATTTTGGTTCTAATCTGTAAGGCAATTCCTCCATTTTCTTTGTTTTCTGCTTGGCCTGCTTACTTTTGAGCTTCTCAAAAATGAACAGGGTAGCATAGATTTGATGACAGGGTTTGTGAACTGAGGCTTGGCCATCTATCAACTTGGTCAAAGGGGTAGAGCGTTCTCTTGCCAGACAGTAAAGCACATCAAGAGTGAATACATCGGGTAATTCATCTTCCATTATGAATAGGGAAAAAAAACTATGTTCCCTTTTACTGCATCTCGCACACTTTCCACCTAGGGATTTACTGGGCTGCTGCACATAAGTCTCTCGTTTGAGTTCAGGGGAGCCACCTGGCGATTCCCCCTAGCCGAGGGTTTAGATGGAATCACCTGAGAAGGCGGGTGCGATTGGCAAGTACAGACCTAATTAAGACCAGCAAAATGATGATCTAAATGTCTCGTGTTAGCCCTCACAAAGTTGGCAATTTAGCATTCGCTGCCCATGTGTTGAGGACTCACAAGCACAGGATTCCTCTGATGGGAGTCTATTCCAGCACTGCTGAGGTGTGTAATGAGACAGTAGCTCTTTTTTGGGCAGAGTTCTACTTACTGTTGAGTGGGTACTGTCACCTCAACAGGCCTTAATCATCCTTTTTAATGAAATCCTTTGGAACAAATGCTTAAAATCTATTCATCGGCTTGATATCAGCTGCTGTGTTTCGAGGCTGTTTATTTATGATACAGGATAGTAATTGTGTAGAGGATCAGTACACCTATAGTAACCAAAGTAATGTAGAGGGGAGAGGGTCATTCAGTTGCAATGTGATTTGGGGGAAGTCTGTTTTCCAATACAGATCTGTCCCAAAATAAATCATGTGAACTATTGAATCCTTAACCTTGTTTCAGAGAGAACCGGTGTCTGCTCTAAGTTTTGCGAAGTTCTCTTTTACTCTTGGAGGGTCTGCTCTAGTCTCAAGTAGCCCATTGATACACGCATGAATAATTGTGTATAGCTTTCCTGTCAGCCTTTTGACGGATCAATTGCTGTCTTTCACAGGTTAGCAGTTTAATGTGAGTTTTGCATGCTTTTCTCAGGTCAGCAGCAGTTGACGGTGCAAAATGTGTCTGGAAATAGTGTGACCATCAGCGGCCTAAGCCCCACACAGATCCAGCTGCAAATGGAGCAGGCGTTGTCAGGAGATCTGCAGCCTGGCGAGAAGAGGAGACGGATGGCATGTACCTGCCCCAACTGCAAAGATGGCGAGAGGAGGTGAGCATTAGGTTCTTTCTCGGGGGCCAAAAGGTTTGGCCTATGATGAGACCGAGGGTCGCATTCCTGCAGGGTGGCAGTAAGGTGTGTGTAGGGGAAGCGAAGCATATATATCTAGTGGCTGAATTGCACAATGTGAAGCCAGAAAACCTGGGATTAATCCTGGCTTCTCCACTTAACCAAATTACGTGATCCTAGGCAATTGTTTTATTTCTCTTTTTCTTCATTATCACATATAAGAGAATCTTAAAAAACATGACTTCGGAATGTGCCCTATACAAAACCTTCTCCTGTGTTTCATTTCATAAACTAGAATGTTGTTCATGAATAACCGGAACCAGGCCACCCAAAGAGTGCACATAACTACTGATTTGCCTCTTAGTTCACTATTGGCGTTGTCAGAGTGAGGGGGGGGGGGAGAATGTTTCTAAATTCATGTTTGAAAGGTATCACTTTAAAAAAAATACTTCTCAATGTACTGATATAATGTGATGTACTAAGGTGAAACGGTTCTGCATGTTAAGGAAATAGTCTTGAATTTTGAACAGGCATTATCATTTTTATTTGCTGCAAAATTTGTTTGAACATGAAGGTGTTTCAAAAGTTAAGCGGTGCAAGGCACCATAGTTGCTTCTTTTTTTCACTTTGTTAACCTTTACATAAATGCTTGCCTGTTTATTCTAAAATATTTTTGATGTAAGTGCTGAGTCGAGTAAACAGCAGTTCAAGGGGCTGCACTTTGAGTATCTCTGCTCTAGATTAATCTTAGGCCTTCTAACCTGACCCCACCTAATGGTTGGCCACGGGCACCGGTTCACATCGTTTACTTAGACCTTGTAATAGTTAAACTTACCAAGCAAAATGATGCACTTCTATAAAGGTTATTTGTTGGTAGAAATCTTCTTTCTGAACTCCCCACTGTTGGCCATTTTTGGAATAATAGCAGCGAGAATCAAAAAAGGTGTGTCAAAGTACACAGTAGCTCATTTCTGGTCTTAATGGCAGCAACTGTATTGAGTAGTTAGAATTACAAAATAAACTCATTTCACAATACAAGATATTGTCTTGCCCTGGTTAATATATAGAGCATTAGTTACTCACAAACATTTTCTTGGGGGCCAAAAAGTACAGCCTGAGGGCTGCATCTATGCTGTGGCATTTCTAGGAGATAGGGTTGGGCGGGGGATTATGGGGACGGAAAAGAAAATTACACTTTTTCCTAAGATTACTAGATAATGCTTTCTTTCAAATCTTTTTTGCACATTTTGCAGCAGCTTATCTTATACTTTGTGCAGCCTATACTTTTTTTTAAAGTGTGTAGCTGACGTTCTACTGTGTGTAATACATTTTCAAAATAATGAAATGCGTTACTATCACAGAAGGGGACCTCTTAGCACAATAAATACAAATCACTTTTCCCCAGTGCACCAACCAGGATTTAACTTGATGACCTTCCAGTTACACACACAGACATCTGAATTCTATAGTGATTGCTGAGCTTTCCTACCAAAACAATGCATTTCTACAGATTAGCTTAACTTGCATTCATTTTTAGGTGGAGCCTAGAGGCAGCGAACATGCGCTGCTCTGCAAGGCATGCTGTAATCCCACTGTTGGCTTTGAACACGTCCACCACTTCTTCATTGGTTGCTTGGTCTGCCTTTACGAATCACATTGTTTTAGTAGGTGAATAGTGTACATTTGTCCCGCCTTGTGGATGTTTTGTTCCCGGCCTGACGACCGCCCCTGCTACATGGATCCTTTAACTATTGGGCCATATGTTTTGTTTCAGTGCACTGCTTAATCTTTCCACTCTCTCCTGGCGCTCGCATGGGCTTTTGTTCCTCTATACGTTCACCCCATATGCCTACTTTGGGCATTTGTACAGCATTTCTAAATTTTGCAATTGTAATGTTTGTAATTTTTTTGAGTTCCGACATTGTTTAATTGCATTTGTTCCGATCAGAATGTTTTTTTTTGTATGCACGGGGGAGCCGATGCCGAGACTTGAACATTGCTCCCCAGTCCCAAAGTCGACAGCTCTATATGTTAAGCCACATCCTCTCACTTGATAAGCACCGTGTACGTAATTAGTTGTGCAGCTCCAAAACAAGGGAAATAAGTTTCTCCCAAATCAAGCGCATTCTCTCTATTACAAACCAATTAATAGCTTCTTCCGTGGATGGTTGTAACTGTTTGAACATACCCTTCCTAATATTAACATAATCAAGACAGTACCTACAATTCTAACATTCCAATTGTTTTGCGTAGCTTCCACTGTGTTAATGGAAACACAGAAACTCACAGCTGATTACAGATGCAGCATAGATCAGAAACGGCCGGCCCATGTGATATACCAGCTATTTAGGATAGTATTATTTCCATCTACTGTTCACAGTGATAGTCTGTAGGCAACGTTTTATAACCTGCATTCTCAGAAACGATACTGGCGCTGAATGTTGTTTGTCCAAACCCTCAAAACAGAAACATTAATATCCCAAATAGCACTCACAAACACAATACTGACGCTAAATGCCATGTGCCCAAACCCCGAACTCTGGGTCCAAACGCTAGAACTGTGTCTGAGAATACTATTTGGGATGGTAATGTGTTTGGTTTGAGTGTTTAGACCCAGAGTTCGTGTGGATCGAGGCCTTATAATTGCTTGCTTTAGGGCCTTTAGACTACTTGCTGCACTACTGATGGACCGAGGTGGAGCTTGCGTCAGGGCTGGCTTTAGCATTGATGGCGCCCATTGCGACAGTCTTTGTAGCCCATCCCTCTGTCCACGAACTACTTCATTCTACACGGATGTCATCACTTCCACACTCCCATTAGTGCCCCTCATCTCTCCTTAGCTTCCTCTCAGATTGATTTAATTTGTTTTATAGCTCCACTACGTGTCTGTCCATTCCCTGATGCATAGCTCCTTTACCATCCTTTTGATTTTCTGACTTGTATCATCACTCTGCTCACTTTTAGGGATCTACTTTTTTTCTTTTGGGTTTAGAACTCCATGAGAGTGCATGCGTTTTCCAGCTCTCCCCAATGTATTATTCTCCTTCACACTTCGGTCCCTTGTGCTCTCCTTTTTGCTCTCACCTAATCTCACTAGTCTCCCTTCGTGTTATTTACATCATTTATAGAGCCTCTCTTCCTGCCGGCAAAAAGGTCTGGGCACTGCTCACTTTCGTAAGGACTTTCGAAGGCAGTGCAAGGTCCCAACGTACCATCGAGTGCCTTTTACAGCAGATCTTCAAAAGGGTTGCAGGCACAAATTTGCTCTGTACTTCACACCGATTTCTCACTAAGCGAAGCCATGTGGTTTTTAAGTTGCATGAAGAACTATCTGTTTTGAACAAAATAATTAGGCATGTATACCTTCAGTGAAACATGCACTGTGGAGGAGCATCGAAAAGCATTGATTGAACCTCACATTCCCCATTTTTAAAAGACTATTTAAGTTAACTATCTTCCACCTTCCTTCAACCTTTCCCTTTTAGCGCTATTTACAGCGATGCAGTTTTCAGTTCACAAACTCATGATCATAGTCTCCCATTTGGCCAGTTTTGCATTATCGGCTGACATTTTCTTTCTTGTGTTCGGCTCAAAAAGACCACTTCCCTGGCCGCATGGAGGTGTTTTTTTTAAATATTATATTTACGGTTAATGCTTTTATTTGGGCTTCTGGTGCTGTATGGCATGAGCTGGGTTCAGGAGTTTGTAACCGCCTGTCTAGGAGGAACTGGCTGTCCCCAGTCCTTTTTTGTGGCCTTCGTTCACCAGCCCACTACGTCTCTTTCTGCGTCAACGAGGCTCCAGGGTTGCGTCACCGGCCTCCAACTGCTAGCCGTTCCCTGATGCAGCTTTTGTGGCCTCGTTTTCATTGAGTGGGTTGACGGGAGTAAGGTGACATCGCTGGGCTTGGTAACTGCCGGCTGTTCCCTAATCTTCAGCGGTCTGGCAACACTCCTCTGCTGCTTCCACTTTTCTGGTTAGCCGCTCCACTGCCATTCCTCTTCACAGTGGATCACGATCTCCTCCACCAATGACAAAGCCTTGCCACCTTTTTCAGGGTGCCTGGTAATGTGCCCCAGGCCCCTTGAATTCACCTTTCTCAGAGACTCATTGGCCCCTTCACTTGGCACCATTGACTCCTATTGGTCAGCGCTTTGTACGTCTCATTTGAACTTCCTACCACTGCTTCTTTCGGTGCCTTCGGATTCACACCCCCATCAGCCATTTGCAGCCTTGGAGAGGTGAAGGTGGTGTGCCACCATTGTCGCCATTCCACCATTTCCTCCATTTACTTGTGCCCAACTTCTTGTGTGTGCCCAAATCTGCAGCCGCACCCGGGGTAATACCTGGGCCCACCGAAACCCGGTATACGGGCAGGCCTCCCCCAGGCATGTTTGCTCGCTGAGCAGAAAGAAGCTGAGGAGCCCATCAGACTGTTATGAGAATGGGCGAGGGGGGCCTACAGCAGTGCATAGCGCCATGCAAATGGGTACACTTTTGTTTCGTGCACTGGCAAAGTAAGACTAGGTCCTCGAGGGAAGTGCCTGCAATCTGGTGCATGGTCCTGATCAGACTGCTGAGTCAGAGTGCACTTGGAACAAACCGGAACTATGTGCCTGACATAATTACTAGTATCTGAAAGAGACCGTAGTTATAGATTCCTTACCGTAGAATTATCCCCAGGTGTCAGGTGGATCCGTAGAAATTTTTTCTTAGCAGTACCCCTGCACGTCGGTAGGTGGCGTTGGTCGACTGCGTTCGGCATCGTGGTCGCCGGGATGACGTTGCGGTGTCTACTTAGACACCGCCCCTGCACGCTGACGTCAGTTCTTTCTTTTTCCGTGCCAGCCAGTGCAGATCCAGAGAGAGCGTGCCCCTTGGTCACTTTTTGACTAACCCTTTTTCGACTTTTGTCTACGTCTTTTTTGAGTCTTTGACTCCTGGTGCACGTGGGATGTCCGTCGGACCGGCTTCATGCCCTGTGACTCCTGTCACAAGTTGATGTCGGTCACCGGTCCGCACCTCTTGTGCCTTTGGTGCCTGGAGCGCGACCACGATCCGAAGTCGTGCTCCGACTGCCGGGCCATGAACCTGAAGTCTTTGCGGGAGCGGTCCCGAAAGCTTTTGGAGGCCCGGCTGTCCGCTCCGCAACGTTCGAGGTCCCCGTCGATAGGAAGGTCGCGGGACCGGTCGCGGAGTCATCACCATTCCTCTTTGAAGTCTTCGCACTCCTCCGATAAGTCGAAGCACAAGAAGAAGGCGAAGAAGCACCGTCGCTCTTCGCCTTCTCCCCCTCCATCAGCCAACGCGACGCGGGACCCGGAGCGTCATCGCTCTCTGGCTCCCCCCTCGGGGCCCGCTTCTGGGATGACTCCGCGCTTCCCTCCTTTTCCTGGAGCCGGAGCGTCCCCTGCCCAGCTTCGAGCTTTCTACAAAGCGCTTCACAGCATCTTTGGGCAGCCCGACTCCGCCGGCGTGCCTTCGGGCCCCGTGGACTCGGCTGGGGGCCTTCGTGGCCGGCGGCTTCGGCGCCAGAGGGCCCCCGAGGATCCAGGCCTGGATCCGGATCGGCGCTGGTCGACCTCACGGTACCTTCCCCGGCGCCGATTACAGTGACGACGCCCCCGATGCCGGTTGTGTTCCCAATCTGCGTCGACCCCAGCCTCACCCCCGACTTGGACACGGCGCCGGACCAACTTCGACCGGTACCGGCGCCGGAGTGTACTTTTGTACATCTGTTCATCCCTGGCATTCCCTCTCACCCTGAGTGGCAGCCAGAGGAGGGTGAGGAGGACTGGGAGGGGTCTGTTGACCCTCTAGCAGACCAACTTGAGGAGCCGGACTGGCGAGAGGAGTTGGGTGATGCCACCGGTCTGGATACCTCCCCAGACCTTGGTATGCTTTCTCCCCCTACCGTGGCTACGGAGGAGGGAGCTTCCTACGCTGTGGTGTTGCGTAGGGTGGCTGAGGCCTTGGGCCTTGAGCTTCCTATGGTGGTTGTCAGGACTAACCTCCTGACTGAGGTGCTTCAGCCGGCAGCAGCCTCTTCGGAGCCTATGCTGCCTTTTAATGAGGCTCTCACTGACATCCTTCTGGGCACTTGGTCCAAGCCCACCACAAGGGCTCCTGTGGACAGGATGATTGCCCGACGCCACCGCCCGGCCGACCCTCTTTTCCTCTCCCAACACCCTACCCCTGAGAGCTTGGTGGTCCAAGCTTCGTCCTCAAAAGACGCATTCCCTACTGCTCCCCCAGATAGGGAATCCAAGAAGCTGGACCATCTTGGGAAGAAGATGTTTTCTTCCGCCAGCTTAGGACTGTGGTCGGTGAACACCGCATGTCTCTTGGGCCGTTATACACACACGGTGTGGGACGCATCTAAGTTCATCATCCGATGTGGACTGGATACTGCCTACTCGCTGGGTAGAACGGTTTCCACGTTGGGAGTCCTGAGGCGCTACGTCTGGCTTCTCTGGGGATGTCCAATCCACACTTTTGGACATGCCCTTTGATGGCCGTCTCCTGTTTGGTGACAAGGCGGACAATGTGCTCGAGCGCTTCAAGGATTCTAGGGCCACGGCCAGATCCTTGGGCCTCGCAGCAACTTCTCGCCCTGTGCAGTCTTCCTTTCGCCCCTTTCGTGGCTACTGAA
>CAWUFW010009367.1:600000-791331 GCA_963921515.1 Calotriton arnoldi | reverse complement strand
ACTACCACCCTTAGCCAGGGGGTGCCAGATGCCCACCACTACCACCCTTAGCCAGGGGGCAGGATGCCCACCACTACTACCACCCTTAGCCAGGGGGGCTGGATGCCTACCACCACCCTTAGCCAGGGGGGCTGGATGCCTACCACTACTACCACCCTCAACCAGGGGGCTGGATGCCTACCACTACTACCACCCTCACCCAGGGGGGCAGGATGCCCACCACTACTACCACCCTTAGCCAGGGGGCAGGATGCCTACCACTACTACCACCCTCACCCAGGGGGGCAGGATGCCCACCACTACTACCACCCTTAGCCAGGGGGCTGGATGCCTACCACTACTACCACCCTCAACCAGGGGGGCAGGATGCCTACCACTACTACCACCCTTAGCCAGGGGGCAGGATGCCCACCACTACTACCACCCTTAGCCAGGGGGCTGGATGCCTACCACCACCCTTAGCCAGGGGGGCTGGATGCCTACCACTACTACCACCCCCACCCAGGGGGCAGAATGCCTACCACTACTACCACCCTCACCCAGGGGGCAGGATGCCCACCACTACTACCACCCTTAGCCAGGGGGCTGGATGCCTACCACTACTACCACCCTCAACCAGGGGGCAGGATGCCTACCACTACTACCACCCTCACCCAGGGGGGCAGGATGCCCACCACTACTACCACCCTTAGCCAGGGGGCTGGATGCCTCACCACCACCCTTAGCCAGGGGGCTGGATGCCTACCACTACTACCACCCTCAACCAGGGGGGCAGGATGCCTACCACTACTACCACCCTCACCCAGGGGGCAGGATGCCCACCACTACTACCACCCTTAGCCAGGGGGTGCCAGATGCCCACCACTACCACCCTTAGCCAGGGGGGCAGGATGCCCACCACTACTACCACCCTTAGCCAGGGGGGCTGGATGCCTACCACCACCCTTAGCCAGGGGGGCTGGATGCCTACCACTACTACCACCCCCACTCATAGGATGGACAATGCATGACACAACAAGCACACCACAACCTAGGGAATGCAAGATTAAGACATCCCCCCACCACCATGACAAGCGTGTGAGCAGGCTGTGTCAAATGCCTACAACACCGAACATGACATTGAACATACAATGTGACCCCCTAGCACATGTGCCACACATATATGTGTGTGGCACCCACAATGCAAGCAGCCCATGACCATTGTGGCAATGGGGCCTAAACCCCCATCATCACAGTGACCAAAAGGCAAGTGTGGGGTCCATAGCTGAAGCACATTTTGACCATTGTGGCAATGGGGCCTAAACCCCCATCATCACAGTGACCAAAAGGTAAGTGTGGGGTCCATAGCTGAAGCACAGTTTGACCATTGTGGCAATGGGGTCTAAACCCCCATCATCACAGTGACCAAAAGGCAAGTGTGGGGTCCATAGCTGAAGCACATTTTGAACATTGTGGCAATGGGGTCTACACCCTCATCATCACAGTGACCAAAAGGTAATTGTTGACAAAGAAAGAGCTGCAACTGCCAAACTGCATGGATCATTCCTGGTCACAGAACCAAAAACTCATCTGTGGCAAAGTAGTGTATGTGTCCCATTGCAACATAAATTGGGGGAGCCAAATACTGCAGTGCAAATGAAACATTCCTTTGGCCATGTGCAGACAAACAACACCCATGGTGGCTGAGACCGTCAACAGTCATCAATGACACAATGACAGAAGTGACCATCAGAATGCAGAACCACATATTTGCACCAATGGGCACACAAATGCAGATACCCTGTGGAGACAGCAGATGTGAGGTGAACAGATACCATACCATGGCAGCAATGGGACACACAAACCATGATCACTGTGCTGACCGATGACCTAGGAGTCCCAGGGACAGCAGGGGAAACACACCAAACAACATACAGCCAATGGCACACCCAAGATATGCCAATGCAGTGGTGCAGATGCACAAACACAAACAGGCAGACCAACACTGTCATCATACACAGCAGGTGAGGGGTGGGGGTGCCATTGTCCCCAGGCAACAACACAACACATGAGGAGAGCTGAATACCAATCATACAGATGTGCATACACTGCCACACTAAGGTAACTCATGGATCCAAATCCCCTATGTGGGCAAGCAGGCATTGACAGGTGAGAGGGAGCACAAAACACACATGTCACACAGGCACGTAGGAACAACAACTGACACAGCAAGTCACAGACACACCACAGCACCACCCCCAGGGCCCCCACAATGTGGTGACCCTGGGCTGAAGAAAAATACCACTGTGATGACAAAGCTAAATGTCGTTCACACTGTGAACCACAGTCAGGTGTCCTGAGCAACTAACTACCATCACACCTACACAAGCACAAATCAATCAGCATGGCCAGTAAGCCAAGGCCAACATGGAGGCAGGGGACTAGCCGGGCAACAACTCTCATCTGCACACACTCAACACCACACCCCTCGACCTCCAACAATGTGCAGCAGTGAAGTACACATGCACTGGTGACATTGCACATGCACCCATTACTATTCCAGGGTGGTGGGTGGGAACCAAGGTGTAGAAACACATCACACATGGACACTCAACAAGACTCCTGAATGTCTGACACACTGCACACTACGCTGTACATGGACATGACGGCAATACCACACCGACCAATGGGATCCCAGCCACAGTCACACACCAATGAAGAAACCAAGGTCACCCACAAAGAACACACATAGACAACAACCAACATTGCAGCCCGGACCCTAAGGAGTGCCAGCAGTCACACACACAACGTGTCACAATCACTGAAAGATAACACAAACTGGAAATCACATGACAGGGGCAAACAACAAGTGCCAAAGGGAAACCTGACTGTGACCCATCTGCGTCAGCACACAAACTCTGCCCTGACAGCAAACACACCTATGGGTGACACCCTGATGACCAGTAATGTGCCATGCACCCACATCACAGAGAACACAGGGAGAAGACTTTGGGGAACATAGCTCAAGTCAGCAAGCATCACAAACAGGTACAACACTAGGGATCACAGCATGCGCAGATGAATGGAAGTGAACACACAGACATGCACATACAACACACACCTTGGGCGCAGGCAATGTCACACGTGTACACACTGCCATGAGGGGACTCCACTCCTGTGTGAGGAAAGCTGTGCCATATGTTGCCTCAGTAGGGCCCCATCATGTCAGCTGAGCACTTGGTCACACAATCAACAATTAGCACCAAATGAGGGCTCCCATCACATCAGCCTGGTCATGGATGTGCCAACGGAATCATCAGCACAGATCCAACACACTTGTATAGCAATGTTGCACTGACTACACGGATGAGTCCCTCCCCATTGATGCCCAAACCTGCATGTCCACTGGAGATGGCAACACGGTCAGGGAAGTAGACAAATGCAACGATGGCAGGCACAACAGATGTGCAGGGGTGGAAGCCACAGATGTGAAATTGCCAATGTAAGTAGGAAACCCATTGCCAAATACTGAACACATGACACCCTCAGATGCTGCTATTGATGACATGGATACACCACATGATAGGACACATTCCCCCTGGACCACATGGGTTCCTGCACAGTAACACTTCATAATCATGAGACCAGATATCACCATCACTGCAGCAAGGGCATGGTTAGCTGCACCAACAACATGTACATCTGAAGCATGAGCACTAGAGAAAAGAAAGTTGCTTTATTCAGCATATGTGTTGAGGCCAAACGAAGTCCTGAAAAAAGAGCAAAGGCCAATGGCCAGTCCATTGTCAAAGTTCAAACAGGGTGACACTGGCAGATGTCACCCTACGCATGCCTGCACAATACCAGGGACAATCCACTAGGAGGGGCAACCGGGGGGCAGGCCAGGCACCGCAGGGACAGGATCAGGGCTCACCAGGGGAGTCAGGGAAGGGGTGGTGGGTGCTGGAGAGCCACTGACAACTGCAGTGGAGGTGTCTGACATGGTGTGTGCCGGCACAACTGGGGGCATGACACAGATGTCGTGGGTGCCGGCACAACTGCAGTGGACCCTGCAGATGGGGTGGACAGGTCCGCCACTGCAGTGCCCAAGTCAGACAGGGCGGTAGTGGACTCCACTGCAGTGCCTACCTCCAGGGGAGGAGAATGGGGAACAGGCAAGGTGGGTTGGACAGAGGGGGAGGACACCCTCACCACATCAGTGGCACAGACAAGCGCAGCGGGGGTGTGGTGCTGGGAGAGCAAGTGGCAGGGGGAGAAGGCCGGAGCATCTTGGGGATGGTATATCTGTGGGTGGGGGAACCTGGGGCAGGGTGTGGTGGGGGCACCTGTGCAGTGGGGGCCTGAGGGATGGAGGACGGAGACCTTGTGCCTGAGCTGCAGGGCGGTGGCGGGGTCTTGCTCTTAGCACTCCGGGGGACTTGCGGGTGGGGGCCTCAGTCCGTCTGCGCCTGGGGGAGGGTGTCCGGGGGCGAGGGGCACTCTGCTCCGTGTGGGTGGGCTTCCTCTTCCCCCGGGATGCTGGAGCAGCTTCATCGGTGGGGAAGAGGCCGAGGTCACAGAGGAAGAGCTGCTGTGACTTTGGGGTTGCAGGTGAGGCAAGGGAGGGTGCTTTGGAGGGAGAGGGAACTGAGGACTGCGCAGTGCATGTGGATGCGTGTGTGTGTTCCAGGGCCCCATCCCCTGTGAGTCTGGCTTCAGTCCCCTGAATGTGCTTGCGTGTGCGTTTTGTCATTGGCGTGTGTGTCAGTGTGCTGGATGTGTGTGTGCTGGTGTGTGCCAGTGTGTGTGTGCCTGGGATGGGTAAGGTGCTGGGGAGTGTGGATGGAGCAGAGGCAGGAGGGGTGAGGGACCGTTTGAGGAGGGACACTGCTGCCGTCAGGGAGGAGTCCATGGACCTATTGCCCCTCTGTAGGTCAGACATGCCCGATGAGATGCCCTCCATGAACGACACCAGCTGAGTCAACAGCGCGGTGTGCGCATGGAGGACACTCAGCATGGCTGTCTGCCCTACATGGAGCTGGCGAAGGAGGTACACAGACTCCTCACTCAGGGCAGCAGGGGACACAGGGGCAGGGGGTGCGGTGCCTGGCCCAAAGGAGACACGCTCCCGGACATGGGAGCCTCCACGGACCTGGGGAATGGGAGCCAATGGGAGGGCGGTGGTGGTGCTGGTGGTGGCGGGGACAGCAACACTAGCTGGGGTGTGGTGGCTGCTGACACCCGCCTCCACAAGGGAGTCATCCTCCGAGTTGCTCTGGTCCTCAGCTGAGGTGGATGCTGCTGAGGACTCCTCGGTGTGGCTCCCCTCGCCCTCCGTGCCACTGGGTCCCTCCGACCACTCCTCGGCTGCTGACCCAGTCTGGCTCTCCGGCTCCTCCTGGTCCGTGGAGCTGTCCCCTTCCGTGGCCGTGGATGTATCTGCAAACAATGGGGAAACAGACAGACATCAGTCACCTGCACATAACGCACACACCACTGTGAGCACAGCACATCCCAGAGCAAGCCCTGGCATCATTAGTTGTACATTGCTAAAAGTGCACTAATTGAACAGGAGAAGTCAATTGTCAGTCTGATGCCAAGCATGGCACTCACATCCCACATGGCCTTGCACCCATCTGTCTGGTGTCTGTTGGATTGCAACACCCCAGTGTTGACACATGCACCAAGTACACAGTAGTTGGACAGTGCAGAGGACACGGTGTGGACACATCACAGCTCTTGCCACTGAGTCAGTACAGGTTTACGGATGTAAGGGATGCCCAGAGTCAAATAGGAAATGCATGTGATGCATACCAGCGACAGACACCATGATGCACCCATGTCCTGATAGCCAGCGCCACTATGGTGTGCATGTAGCACATGTCACTCCCCTGCAGGATCACCAATCAGTAGACACATGCCATGGCGGAGGCATGACTGCAAAGTCATACATCACTGTCTCAGTGATGTATGACTTTGCAGCCAGACAACAACACTCTGCACTGTGTCACAATAGTAGGTCATGGGGAATGCAAGTCCTGGAGCTGCACAAGTGCACATGTACATCCCCCACAACACATCCTCTTAACCCTCATCTGTCCAGGTCATACCTATTGGACATATGGGAGACCTGTGACACTACCCTACATGTCAGAATACAGGCATTGTGTAAGCAATGGACCCACCCATGATGCCCACCACAGAGTCAGGGAAACAGATGCTGTCTCCCACCTTGAGTCAAGCAAACTGCAAGGACACAGTCCTAAGTGACAGAATTCCCTGCATGTAAGGGCCACACCTGGGTATCAGATGAGGAGTGGGCAGTGCACAATAGAGGGACATGGCTCCTGGACAACATGACTGCTGTACTGTGGCAGTTCAACCTGGCCCGAGGAGGGCACATAACATGTTAGACAGAGTACACAGTGCAGTCTTTGACTCACCCCCTCCTTGCTGCTCTCTGGCCTTCAGCTGCCCATCCAGGTCTGGAAAGACCACCGCCAGGATCCTGAGCATGTGGGGGGTCAGGGTCCGTGTTCCGCCCCTCCTGCGAGGAGGCGACAGCTTCAGCTGGACCCGTGCAATCCTCCGGGTCCAGCCCCGAAGGTCCTGCCACCTCTTTTGGCAGTTGCGGATCCGGCGCTTGTAGACCCCCACGGACCGGACAGCCCGGACGATGTCCTTCCAGATCTCATGCTTCCGATGGGCAGAAGCCTGTCAGGATGACAAAGTGATAAGGACATTACTACACATGCAACATATCCGTGCATGACACAGTTGCATATACATGTCGCAATCACAGGGGCACATGGTGTACCCAGGCAGTGCACGGCTGCCCATGGACAGTTTTCCAGAAGTCACTACATGGTATCATAGCATGGGGAGTAAAACCCTGTTCAGAAGCACTGTCACTGCACCATACCTGTCCAGTGCAAGTCACTACACACTATGGGGGGTGACAACTACTCAGTGAGCCTGCTAGCCAGTGGTGTGCTGACTCTCAGCCTTGCTAGTCAGACAAAATGCACATTCAGAAAGGCAGTGCACAGAACACTCACCTGCTCCCCTGGTGTCCCATACAGCTTGCTGTACTGTGGAAGTAGGCTGTCCAGCAGGGCCTGGTTCTCTTCAAGGCTGAAGGCTGGGGCTCTCTCCACAGTACGTGCCATTGCAGGGTCCAGAGGGGCAGAGACAGCAGCAGTGCAGTGGCAGATGTCGTCCTGGAGCATGTAGTGCAGGCAAGTGGGCTCTCAGGGGAACATGCAGCAATATATATGTGCTGGAGAGGCAGATACTGTCCCTTGTGTCCAAAGTGATAGGTCCAAGTCGTTAGCATCTTCTGAATCTGGCCAATCCATGGAATAGCAGCACCAAAACACGCCCACAGCATCCTTCAAATCTTCAACTTCATGACATACATTATTTTGCAACATTGTTGTGGGTGACCAACTGATTTTCCAGCAACCGACTCGTTCGAATATTCAAAAACGCGTCCGTTGCCAGGCAAGCCCATTGTCAATGGGTGCGCACCGATCGGTCCATTGCTGTTCAACGCGCACAGGGGTACAACGCGTACCCGCACACATTGAAAGCAATGGGCCGGCCGGAGGCACCGATCGGTCCATTGCTGTTCAACGCGCACAGGGGTACAACGCGTACCCGCACACATTGAATGCAATGGGCCGGCCGGAGGCACCGATCGGTCCATTGCAGTACAACGCGCACAGGGGTACAACGCGTACCCGCACACATTGAATGCAATGGGCCGGCCGGAGGCACCGATCGGTCCATTGCAGTACAACGCGCACAGGGGTACAACGCGTACCCGCACACATTGAATGCAATGGGCCGGCCGGAGGCACCGATCGGTCCATTGCAGTACAACGCGCACAGGGGTACAACGCGTACCCGCACACATTGAATGCAATGGGCCGGCCGGAGGCACCGATCGGTCCATTGCTGTTCAACGCGCACAGGGGTACAACGCGTACCCGCACACATTGAATGCAATGGGCCGGCCGGAGGCACCGATCGGTCCATTGCTGTTCAACGCGCACAGGGGTACAACGCGTACCCGCACACATTGAAAGCAATGGGCCGGCCGGAGGCACCGATCGGTCCATTGCTGTTCAACGCGCACAGGGGTACAACGCGTACCCGCACACATTGAATGCAATGGGCCGGCCGGAGGCACCGATCGGTCCATTGCAGTACAACGCGCACAGGGGTACAACGCGTACCCGCACACATTGAATGCAATGGGCCGGCCGGAGGCACCGATCGGTCCATTGCAGTACAACGCATCACTGTACATGTGACTGGCATATGTCAGCATGCCTGTCTCAGATGGACATATGCCAGCCACAGATAGCTCCCAGGGAGTGAGGGGCACACCTACATCACGACAGCCTGTCCAAACCTTATCATAAGGCATGTAAGGCTGCATTTCCTATTGTGTGTATGTTGGTGTACATGTTGTCCTGTGGGTGTCACCTGTGGGCAGCCACCCCCAGGCTGTGCACGTGTTCATGGGGACAGGATCATGGGTGTTACGTGTACGTGACCACTGTGATGTGCAACTGTTCATATCTGTGCATGTGCCATGGTCACATTTCACAGTGGTGTTTGTGTATGTCATGTCACATACCCCGTGAGTCCCATGTGGGACGGTATGTTTGAGCCAGGGTGTCCCAGTGGCACAATAGTGATGGCCCTCCACAGTCTTTGTGCATGTAGTGTTTACAATGTCTCTGATTTCATGTGCACAATGGGAGACAGTCTCCACATCCACGTTGTGTGTGCATGGACTCTGATGTTGTGCGTGTGTGTCACAGACGTCCATGGCTCTCCTGCCATGGCAAGTGTGGCCACTACCTGTGGGGGTCATGTTTGTTTTGTTGTGGTGTACACATGATACTCCAGGTGATGCCAGTGTCCATGTGGCATTACAGGGTCCCTGGGAATGTGCCTGTCGTTGAGCTGTGGTGCCTGGGGCACATCTGTCCTCACATGTCACTGGGGGGTGACTGTGACACAGCATCATGATATCCAATGGGCCAACCTGGGACAAATTGATGCCACCTGTAGGACCGTGTTGACAGATGTTGGCCATGTATGTACCATAAATGTCGTTCCGGTACTGCACACTTCATGTAGTTGTGCCTCATGATGATGTATGTTGGGATCTTGAGTGTGTTCAATGCCGCATATGTGGGGTGACTGACGATCTTGCTTACTTCTCCTCTGCACTGCAGGGCTCCTGCTGTCCATCGGCCATTCCCAGACCTGGCAACGATGGTGGAACGGGACAGCATCCGACGGTACCGCTTCACCAGGCAGCTGATTGAGGATTTGGCAGTGCAGTTGTCCCCACATTTGCAGCCTGGCCGGCCGTATCCTACAGCGCTGACCCCCAAGGTGAAGGTGATGGCAGCCCTACACTTCTTTGCCACCGGTACCTTCCAACATACTGTGGCGTCTGCTGGTGGGATGTCACAGACCATGTTCAGCCGTGTGCTCCGCGATGTTTTGGCGGCAATGTTGCTCTTCCTGAACCGGTACATCTATTTCCCTAGACTGCGACGACTCACTGACGTGAAGAGTGACTTTTATGCCCTGGGGAGGATGCCGCATGTCATTGGCTCCATTGATGGGACACATGTGGCTTTGGTACCACCACAGGCCCAGGAGCAGGCCTACAGGAACCGCAAGCACTACCACTCGGTCAATGCACTGGTGGTGTGTCTTGCAGGCATGACCATCACACACGTGTGTGCCCGTTTCCCTGGTTCAGCACACGATGCCTTTGTGATGAGGAGTAGTCGCATCCCCAGGTTGATGGCACAGATGCAGAACCAGCGTGCCTGGCTTGTCGGTGTGTACTGACTTTGTGCCATTGTGTGTGATCTGATCTGTAGTATTCCGCCCACTTTTCCAAGTCAGCTGATGTGCACTTGTCTGTCCGTAGGTGACTCGGGATACCCCAACATGCCGTGGTTGCTGACACCCCTCAGGAACCCTGTGACACCTGCCCAGATGCGCTACAATGAGGCACATGGTCGGACCAGGAGAGTGATTGAGCGGACCTTTGGTCTCCTGAAGAGCCGCTTCCGCTGCCTGGACAAGACCGGAGGGTCCCTCCCATATGCCCCTGCGAAAGTGTGCAAGATTATCATCGTCTGCTGCATGCTCCACAACCTGGCAGTGCGGAAGGAGTTGCCTCTCATCCAGGATGACGATGACCAACATCCGCCACCTGTGGAGGATCCTGGCCTGGACCACGATGCCAGTGACGATGATGATGATGATGGTGATGGTGATGTCCGCACACAGCTCATCACCAACTTCTTTAGCTGAATGTGAGTATCCTGAGGTGTCATGTGAATGATGTGAGTTGGCATGATGTGTGGGTGGTGCTCTGGTGCTGTTGGAGTGTGTCCATGGGCTACTTGACAGGATGTGTGTTGCGATGTGTGGTGACAGGTGGGCTGTACTCCCCAACAGTGTTGACATGCTAACTTGGTTCTGGGTGGGTATCTTGTAACATGTATTGTGCATGAGTTTTGCTGTTCTGTCCTGTACTGCATTGCTTTTGACTGTGTGTAATTTCTGTCCTTCACAGGGTACTTTCAGATTCGTTTGGTGAACTGTGTCCACCGACGACGTGATTGCACATCCAGGCTGGTAGCTGTTGTGTCCCTACAGGTGATGTGCGCCACACCCATGGACTTCCTTCAGTCTACAGTTGTTGACTGTGTGCCCGCTGCCAGGTGGGATTACCTTGCATCTGTAGTGGTTACAGCATGTTGCAACTGTGTAATAAACCTGTGCTTCACTTTGTGATGTGCGTTGTCTGTGGTCACACATTTGACTGCCATTTGCTTACTGCACCTGTGGGCTACTTGACTACAACTGGGAATGGGTGTGGTGTCTGTGCATTGCACCGTCTTCCCTGGCAACATCAGTGTAGGCAATGAGTCAGATGGCCTAGGTGTGTATGTGTTGTGTAGCCCTGGTGGTGTGTCTCCCTCATATGTGTCACGTTGCCTGTACTCACATGCCTGTGTTGTCCTTGCTGTTGCAGTTCGCATACACTGTGTAATTTTGCAGTTCATCATCCCCATAACAGCACCCACGTTGGAATCACGACAGAGGCAAGTATGGTGTATTAGTGTGTTTATTGTGATAATAGTGCATAGGATGGATTGTGCTGTACATGAATCTTGCAATCCCAAGTTCCTAGATGAATAGAAAGTCCAGGTAGACAGGATCCCCAGTATCGGGGCCACTGTTGTCTGACACATTGTTCCAACTTATACTCCCCATGCAATGTGTGGGAGTAGTGTTGCCATCAACAGGGTGAACAGTCTGTGCACAAAGGCGAAAATCCAGAACAGGTTCAGGCTTCCTGGGAGTTGCGCTTGGCCATCAGCCTCTCACTTTCCCCTCCTCGGACGACCCCTCTTCTTGGGGGGGGGCCCTCAAGTGCAGGCTGCTGCGGTGCAGGGGACTCTCCGCCAGAGTCCTCCTCCCTCCCTGTGGCAGTTGCAGTTTGTTCGGTACCAGATGTTGTTGGCACACAGGGAGGTGTGGACTGGTTGCTGTTCATCTGGCGGAGGCATTGTAAAATGTCCCTGTGCACCGCCGTCATCTCATGTAGTACATCCCACTTGGACTCCACGCGGGTCATGTGGGAGTCCACACGTGACATGTGGGAGTCCACACGTGACATGTGTGACTCCACTTGGGACATGTGGGAGTCCAAGCGGGCATGATGGGCAGCCTGCTGCTGTTTAATGTCTCTGAGGAGCCCCACTACCTGGCTGAGCTCTCCGGTGCTGGACTGGTACGCATCAGCTATGCGTACCAGTTGTGGGTCTTCATGCACACCAGCAACGTCTGCAAGCAGCGACCTCTGTCTCCCACCCCTCCCACCACCCCTGCTGACATGTGCAGTGTGTGCAGTTGCACGCACAGATAACCCTGGTCCACCTTGGGGGTTGGTGGTGGTGGTGGTGTCCATGGCCCCAGGTTGGTCCAGGGTCACTGCGCTGGTGTTGTTCCTTATTCTGTCCATGTCGGCAGGGATGGTATTCGTGGTGACAGTCGTTGGAGGGGTGGGTGCAGGGGGTGCAGCTGGTGGACCTGCTGGTGCTGCAGCTGGTGGTCCTGCTGGTGCAGCATGTTGACTTGCACCGGATGTGCCAGGTTGTTCTTCATCGTCCGAGGAGGACAGAGGCTGTACGACGCCAGTGAGCTCGGCATCCTCTTGAGCCTGGGACTGGGACTCCTCAGCGTCTGCTGCTGTGTCCCTATCATCACCTGTTTTTGGGAGACACAAACAATGTATGTCATGTTTCTGCAGGCATCAGTGGTTGACACACCTGACAGTTGTGACTGTGCCTCGGGGTGCGGGCCTGTACATTGTATTGTCCTAAGTCGTCACAGTCAGGGGTTGATATTGGTGTGGCACATTGTCCTGCATTATTTGGGCATTTCTATGTATTCTCTGGGGTGTGAACATGGTCTGCATTGATTGTGTTTGGTTGACAGCCAGACCTCCTTCCCACCCACCCACCCACCCAGTCAGTTATCCCACCATGGAACGTGCTTGCATTGCAGGGAGTGTAAGTTGTCTCTCAGGATGTCAGTCAGTGGTGTCCTGCTGTTTGTTGGTGCACAGTTGGCAGCAGGGCCTTGTGCTCCCCACAGCAGTAGCCAGTGTCAGCCATCTTGTGAGTCCTTCTCCACTCCCTGTGATGTGAGCATGGTTCAGGGTGGTGTTGATGGGACAGTTGTGGGGGGGCAATATGTGTGACTGCGACTCCCATGATGCTATTGGCTACACTGACTTGGCCAGCATACACAGAATTCCTTCCTTTGAGTGGTCTTCACTGTGTGTTGGTGTTGTTGTGGTGGCTACATGTGTGGATGTGTGTGTTAGTTCTATTTGTGCCACTGCCTAGCTGTAGTTGTGGTTGTGTTTGTACATGTGTTGGCACAGTTGGATGTGACTTTTTTGATGGCATGTGTTGTGTTTATCTGACTGACATACACATTTTGGGATGATTCTGTTCTAGTTGCTGTGTAATTGCTATGTGTGCATGGTTTGACTCTCCCCTTGACAGTGATGTGTGTGTTTTGTGGCAGTTTATTGTGTACATTTGTTGTGTACTCACCAGGCTCTGGGATGTTCTCTAGTCCATATACGCTCACTGGCGGAAGGATGGCCCGCACCTTCTCCTCCCAGGGCCTGAGGTATATTGGCTTGGCAGGAGGGCCACTGCCGGTCTGTTGGCTGTTGCTGTAGTCTATCTTCAGCAGGTCCCGTACCCTCCTGCGCACGTCATACCACCTGTTCTGGATGTCCGTCTTTGTGCGCCGACATGATGATTGGGCGTTCACCCTGTTGATGATCCTCTCCCACATCTTGGTTTTCTGCGACATGGGGGTCTGTTGGACCAGAGTGCCAAACAGCTGTGGCTCCACCCTGAGGATCTCGTCTACCAGGACTTCCAATTCACAATCTAGGAACTTGGGATTCTTCTTGGGGGGCATGGTGATGGGTGGTGATGGTGAGTGATGTGTGTGTTGGTGTGCAGGTGAGGGTGTGTGAGTGTGTGTTTTGCTGGGTGTATGTGAGGTAGGTATTTGTTGGTGTGCTGATGGTGTGTGGCTTGTGTGAGGGATGAGGTGTGGGTGTGTGGTTGCTTTCTCTTGGGTGCTGGCAGTGAAATGGCATTTGCAAAGGCTCATGGTAGTGATTTGTGTCCTTTATATAGGTGGAGTTGTGGGTGTGTCTTTGTTCTCTGTCCCCACCCCCAGTGTTTATTGGCTTGGTAATTGCTTGTTTGGCCTTTTTTGGTTGATTTTTCCTTTGTGCTGTTTGTGTATGTTGGAAACGTTCTTGTGACCGAGTCGGACCCTGCATTGGTCTCGTACGGTGTTTTCCGTTTCGTCCACGCTGTGTTTGTGCAGTTTTGTATGCTGCGTACGCGTCGGTCGCGGTGTATTGTGTTGCTTCGGCTCGGTTTTGTATGCGTGTCGGTCGTACGGCTTGTCCTCCGTCCGACTCGGTCGTGTTTTTCGCGCCTTGCATCGTACTTTGCGGGTTGGAGTTGGCGGGTACGATTCGGTCGGATTTGTTCCGGGTGCGTGTCGGTCGGTTGGATTCGCGTGTTTTTCCGGCCGGATTGCTATTTTCCGAGCGGCTCGGTCGGTCGGCTTGGTTTCCTGACGTGTCGGTCGGATTTATCGCGGCTTGCATCGTACTTGGCGTGTCGGGCGCCACTGGTACGTGTCGGTCGGTATTTTTTCCGGATCCGAGTCGGTCGGTGCTTTTTCCGGCCCGAATCGGAATCGACCCCATTATGTTTTAACCCCAAATAATGTATAGCTTCAGGTTGTGAATGCCAAGAACCATGATTTAAGGACTCAAATTAATAGGAATTCAAAATCCAATCTGATCATCAAATTGGATTTTGAAAATGCCACTATTTAAAAGTTGAAAAGGCATGATGAGAATGCACTCCTTCCCTTAAAGTGAAACCTAACTTGCTAACTTGACTGAAACGTGCGTGCGAACAGTAATTGCGGATCGCCTCCAAACCACAAATACTACTAAGTATACAAAAAACAGAGCCCTGTGCTTGCGCTCTTTTACTGTCGCACTGCTAAGAGCGGGAACAACTCCCTCCAATATGTATTATTCATCCAGGTATTCCACAGTACTCTTTGTAATCAACATATTCATTATCATCCTTGTTGCTGACTTTTACGTCATATTCTTCACCACAACGGAGACAGCAGGGCTCAATCTGTAATCTTTATTAGACGTTTCTAATACATGCTGTATGCCATTCTAGGCTTCGTACAACAGTACGTACAAATTGATCTCCATATGAAATGAGCACACCGTATAATGTCCCAATGCATTTCGAGCCCTGGGGGCTCTTCATCAGGGGATTCTGAAACATATAAAATGAACAGTTTTGACTCATCCAGACCATGGTAACACGTGTGAAATACCAGAAAAATATATAAAGTTGTGCTGTACATGAAAACCCAATCTACTTAAAACACCCTCCCTTCACCCACATTAATGAAAATTATGATAATAAATACACCACCCTACTCCCCTCCTACCCAAACATACTTTCCCCCTGCAAGGTGTGCAAACATACCTCAAACCCATACACAACCCTAGCTGCAGAAACTCAACTCTCCTAACAAAATTCCACCCCTCCTTATCACTCCTCCATTACTGCCTCCTTTCTTCATGTCACACCCACTCCCTCGCCCACTTTAGGGGAAGGAGTGCATTCTCATCATGCCTTTTCTACTTAGAATTATCGCCTCAATGAGGTTTTGCACCCCATCGATGGAGTATTCACATTAAAAAATCGGAGAACATGAAAAGACTGAGTTTATCACCGCGGAGACAGCGCAATTATGAAGCACTTTAAAATTTCCTGGACATTTAGTTTGGACAGGTTTAATCGATTCCAAGGGCATTTAGGAGTGCCTTTCACTTTTGTTTTTATGTATTGTTTTTCATGTACTGTTTTCACATAAGCATGGTTCACCATTCGTGTGTCTCTAATGAGCACGGTCACGTATTTTGGTCATAATGATTCAAGGGCAAAGCAAGAATGTATAGTAGGATATTTTTTTCAGCGTTATGGAAAGGAGGTATATTTATTTGACACTTAATTTTGTTGGGAGTTATAAAAGAGTGGATAGTGGTATTTCGAAATTGTTGTGGGGAAGGGAAGAGTATCATGGGAGTTAGAGTCCTTATGTGAAGTTTTTAGGAGTAGTTTCATGATTATATCGGGTGGGTAGGAAGAGTGAAGGTGTTACGTGGGGAGTTAATGAGTATGTCTGGTAGGTATTTAAGTGAACGTGAGTGAAGAGCATTTGGATTTATTATTACGGAAGAATGAGGACGCAGTTTCTGTGTGGAGAGACGCTGAAGCAGGTGAGATTGTTGCGGGTGGTTGTATGAAAACAGCGGGGGACAGCATGAATTTGTGAGGGAGGAATGAAAGTATTTTGAAGTGAGTGGATGTTATGCAGGAAGACGGGTGTTAATGTTGAAAAGGAAGTGGGATTGGATAGATCATGTGTTGCTTGCAATTAGGTAGTAAGTAGACTAATAGTGAGGGATAAGGTGAAGGAGGGTGTGTGATAACAATGAGGGAGATAGGTAATGGAGGAAAGTGAAGGGGAGGAGGTAGAGGGATGAGTGGGAGTGAGTAGGTATGTGTGCTAAGAGGAGCATGGTGTTTTAGGTGATAGCTTATAATTAGCAAGTGTGAGTATGGAGACTAACAGTGAGGGACAAGGCGAGGGAGTGGGTGTGACATGAAGAAAGGAGGCAGTAATGGAGGAGTGGTAAGGAGGGGTGGAATTTTGTTAGGAGAGTTGAGTTTCTGAAGCTAGGGTTGTGTATGGGTTTGAGGTATGTTTGCGTACCTTGCAGGGGGAAAGTATGTTTGGGTAGGAGGGGAGTAGGGTGGTGTATTTATTATCATGATTTTCATTAATGTGGGTGAAGGGAGGGTCTTTTAAGTAGATTGGGTTTTCATTTACAGCACAACTTTATATATTTTTCTGGTATTTCACACGTGTTTGTTACCATGGTCTGGATGAGTCAAAACTGTTCATTTTATATGTTTCAGAATCCCCTGATGAAGAGCCCCCAGGGCTCGAAATGCATTGGGACATTATACGGTGTGCTCATTTCATATGGAGACCAATTTGTACGTACTGTTGTACGAAGCCTAGAATGGCATACAGCATGTATTAGAAACGTCTAATAAAGATTACAGATTGAGCCCTGCTGTCTCCGTTGTGGTGAAGAATATGACGTAAAAGTCAGCAACAAGGATGATAATGAATATGTTGATTACAAAGAGTACTGTGGAATACCTGGATGAATAATACATATTGGAGGGAGTTGTTCCCGCTCTTAGCAGTGCGACAGTAAAGGAGCGCAAGCACAGGGCTCTGTTTTTTGTATACTATTTAAAAGTTGGCATTTACCTGCTTAAAGCCTCTAGCAACCTTGTTTAGAGTTAATCCCAAGCTGTCATCTGACAGCCTTGTGGGAGGTGTGAATGACTCCCACAAAAAAGAACAAAAGGATCTTGGCTGGGAGTAGGATGGTCTGGAGAATGTGCCCACCAACTGCATAAGCTTCAATGGGTAATTCCCTGTCACAGCCAGAGGTAACTCACCCCTAGGCCTGCTCCAGCACAAGTAGCCAGAGAGGCACCAATCCAAGTGGGGGGAAAACCTGGTGCACAACTGGTTTGTAGGGGGAGACCTTCGGTTTCCTAGGCACACTTGAGGGCTGTGTGCAGAGCTCTGACCAGTGGAAGAAAGATTTGTCATATTGGATTTTGGCAAAGCAGGACACCGTGGGATAGTTTAGGGCTAATCCCCCTACTCAATTATGTCAAAGTGGGTGGGTTGCCCTGGCAGCCCCTGGGAACTCTACTTTATTATGCAGGGAGTTTCCCCCACCCGCAAGCTAGTGTTAGACATAAAAGTGTCACCCCTGGATACCTTCGTTAGAATACTGCTGTACATGTGGAAGACAGAAGAAGGACTACACCTGCTGTTGAAGTCATTGAGAGAGGCCCCAAGGGCTGGGCTCCTGTTAAGCTACAGGGATACAAAAGCTGCAAGAACCCCACCTTCCTGAAGAGCCCAGCTGATCAGTTCCAACTGTACTTGTCCTGGACCCTGCCGATGGCTTCCCCTGGAGTGATTCCTGACTCTCAAGTGGTGTCCATAAGGTCCTGGGGCCCTTGGATTAATGTCAGAGTGTAGCACTCCTGCCTAACCCTAAAGTCTGGGGCTTAGAAACGTTTTCAATGATTTTTGTCAAAAGAGCCATAGGCTACCACTAGACCACCTCACCCGCCAAAGTCAAACTAGGAGCAGACTTAACTTGCTTGTTTGGCCAACAGGGAGTAGCCTGACATCCAATAAAGTGTCTAAGTCTGAACCTAGCAGATTCTACTGGGACAAATGCTGAGCAGCACACCGCCACTGACAACACCTTCCTCAACCCGATCTTCAGACTTTGCATGCTCAGGATTTTCCCACCATAGACGACAAGAGCTTTCTTGGCATCACCAAAGCCGCCGCTGACTTCCTGCACTTCGGTCAGCCAAGTTGATGAGCTTGGATTCGATCTACTGGCACTTCGACCTGCCGTATCCGAACCGCTCACGGCCACGTCAAAAATAAAATTCCAAGAGAAAGAGTAAGCCAGAAGTTAAACATTCCACTGGACCAAACTGCTCCATTGTAGTTGGCCTTAACTTTTGACTTTGACTTGGTCTAGAGTGACCAGATACCCATGGTTGGCACTTTTATACTTTTTGGTGCTATAAACACTAAAACATATCTCCAGTTCCCTACATCTGATTTTCATAATTTCGACGTATATTTACTCTTTTAAATAATCTCTGTTTTTATACTTTGGAGTGGGATTTTTTATTGTGTTGTGTTTTCTACTTTTTAATTTCTGTGGTGCTGTTGTATGCTTTATACATTTTTTCTAAGTTAAGTTGAGCTCATGTTTAAATTATTGAGACCTAACTGGACCTGCAAATAAGTAGTGTGATTATTACTTTAAGAGGACTACTATCCACTTCAACTAATTTTCCACTTTCTCACAAGCATGTTTAACCCAATTGTTCAACTACAAGTACAAACGCTATAAGTGTGTGTAATTTTAATATTTTTTCTTGGAAAAACATGTTGTAATTATTGAAAAATTATACATCGTAAAGATTGTCTAAATTAAAAGTATATATCAATAAATGTAAAAATATTGTATTAATAAGCAAACAATTTATACTATAAATGACTATAGCATTTAACACACAAAATAAAAATACAAGGAAATGCTAACAGTTTATGGATATCCTGTTTACTATTTCTAAAGTTAGCCATGTTGGGGAAAGGTTTGGACTGGAGGTGGTCATATTTCCTAATCTGTCTCCAAACCTCATCATGTAAGGGAAAATGTTGGACTTAAGGGGTTCAGATGTACAATTCAAAGTCCAAACTTAACCACATTGGGGAAAGTTAGACTTTAGAGCGGTTCAGATCTACTATTCCAACTCAAAACTTAACCACACCGGGGAAAGTGTTGCTGCACTTTTGGACAGGGTCACATTTATTGAGTTTTTGACCACATTGGGGAAAGTGTTGGTGCTTTCATATTTTCTATTCAATTCCAATCTTAACCACATTGGAGAAGGTGTTGGACTTTGGGGGGATCAAATTTCTATTCCCATTTGAAGCCTTACCTCTTTATGGAAAGTGCTGGATTTTGTGGGGTTCAAATTTAGTATTACAAGCCCAAACGTACCCACATTTGAGAAAGTGTTGGACTTTGAGAACTTCAGATTGACTATTCTGAATCCAAACTGAATCTTACTGGGGAAAGTTCTGTACTTTAGTCGGCTGGGGTAGTCAAATGTACTATTCCAACTCCAAAACTTAATGACTTAAGGGGTGTACTATAAATTTAGATTTCAAAATTAAATACTCTCACAAAAAATAGACATTTTACTAAAAAGAATGCATTACAGAAATCCATTATAAAAAGTAAAACACACAACATAAAAATGTAAATTGGGAGTACTACCCCAAAATTAAAACAATGACAAATATGTACTATAACTTTCAAATGAACAACTATAATTCTTTTAAGCAAATAATACAAAATTAACAACTATTCAATGTTGAAAAATAAAATATATACATTTAAAACTCCGTAGGTAAAAAATACACAAATTACAAAAACATCTTTAATTAAAACAAATAAATATATTAAAATTTGAAAGATCTATCATTTTATTGGAAAATAAAATAAAAATGTCAATTAACGATGAATAATTTTTGTTTAAAATATTCAAAAATACTTATTAGAATGTATAATAATAAACCAATATTTAAAAAATATATTTAACAACATTTCATAAGAAATGTTGAAATTTACATAATTAAAAAACAAAAAATAAAAACATAGAAATATAATTTAATGTAAATTAATACAATAAAAAAATTAAAGACACATCAACACAAGAATAAAAAATAACCAACTTAAACAGTCATACTTTTATATTACTCCCCACCCTATTTCCCTATAAACCCAATATTATTCTTTCCACAGTATTTTGCCAGAACGCCGTGTCTGGTTTCATTAGGATATGGAATCAGATCACCCTACCTTAGTACATTTGGTTTAGATCTAAAGATACATAGTACATTTGGTTTAGATCTAAAGATACATTTTTTGCACTATTACATTCCAGACACGCACCCTTTGCATAAATTAACTGAGGGTTGGCACAAAAAAAAAAAATTCTGCTGCACCATGCTAAACATATGCACAAGATCAGACATTTAGTCAATCCGGACTATAATGCATATTTGGGGTAATATCACTATTTTTGGGGTAGAGAAGTAGTATTATTGATACTAGTGTGACATAGTTAAAAAGTAGATGTACAACTCTTTTTGGTTTCACATGAATGCCATGAAATGCTCTGGAGCATCTATTACAGAGTTTTACTAGTATACTTCTTACTCACTGTCCCCGGTACTGGCAATCTGTAACTGTAAATGTGTCAGGAATGTGCATTTGCAAAAAAAAAACTTCTTTTTATATTTTCTCCATAGGAAAATAATTTCCCTGCTGGAAAATTCTTTATCTACTCCCCATAAAACAGTGTATCCCACTTGGGATCTCATTACCAGCAGCTCCTGTTGGATGTTATTAATGTCAGACCTAATACATTCTGATGCTGAGGTTTTGGGAGTTTATCAGATGTGATAATTATCACCTAATCTGACTTTTTGGAAACTATCATGCAGATTTTGATACACTTACTGCACCAAGATCCCTATGTCCTGGTACATACCAGGCTTTCCCCCCCAGTTAAACTCCAGCAGGTTTGACCTGCAGGAATTGCAGAAAGTGTTGTAACTTAATCGCACCTGGTTATTACCATACCACTGGTAGGACTGCTAATCCAATCTGCTGTTGGAGTACATGAAGGTGGCCAAATGAAAGGACAATACCATGAGAGAACAATTCCACTGCAAATTTTTGTGAGTACCCACAAATTTACACTCTCAGGATAGTCATATAAATTTCAATGGCCATCGCCCCATCTAGTCCCTGGGGACAATCATGTTTCCACTTCCGAATCCTTTACATGTAATCATGGATAACGCCTCCTACTGTCCGATTCGCTGTTGTCTTCCTCATTGTAATTACCTTTATTGAACATAATGGACTCCGTTTCTCTGCATTAGAATTTAGATTGTCTTACTGTTATTTTATTATTTGAATATATAATTACCAGTGTTTGAGACCCAAATATCTATTTTTGGATGGGGTACATGATTCATGTCATTGCTGTAATCAAACTCTGACAATGAAGCTGCAACTAACATTGTTGAGGTTTTTGCAGTCTTGCTTTAGCTGCCTGTTGCATACAGTATTTTTAAATGATACTTTAACATATATTTAGATTTGTATTAGTATCTGCTCCTTACTCATGATCGTATGGCTTTTAAATTTTTTTTTTTTTAGTTTTATATAGCGCGAACTAGACCCGAGACATTGGGTATCAGGGCGCATTACATGAGCACCAGTTTTGTTACAGATGGACACATTCATTTTTGTTAGGCATGGGGAGATTAAGTGATTTGCCCAGAATCACAGGATGTTGAGCGTCCTTGCTGAGACTCGAACCCGGTTCCCCAGCTTTGAGGTCGACCGCTCTAGCCGTAAGGCTACATCCTCTCCCTTAATGGTCAGTTTAAATTTCCTTGTCCCATCAATGGCTTTCCTCCCTGTTCTTGTGTTGGTGCCATTAATGCAGCTTTTGAATTTCACTCTGCGTTTTGATCAATTGCATATGTCCTTCCACTGCTAATAGCGGGAACTGTTATTCTTTTTGCACAGATGGGTGGTTGTCTTTGACTATTACTTTGTACACTTTAAGATGGCCACCATGTGGCAAATAAATGCAATGTGACAGATATCTTAAAACGGTATACTAATGTAATTTTGCATAATTACTGTTATAGTTTTCAATGATGGCTGTCACATTGTGCCTACATGCAATATAATGCCCGTCATGGTGTGCAAAATAACAATCCAATGTGGATTCCCACCTACATTAACTTTGCTATTGCTTGCTCTGCAGTACTGGCAGCAAACAATCTTTTTCAAAGCAAGTTTTTTGAATAATGGATTCTGCTACAGGAATGTCCTTGGATTGCAATTTTTGGGAACTGGGATAGGCAGATGTAGGAAACTGGGTTACTGGTTGAGGGGGGCGAAACCCTACTCCAGCAGCATCCACAATTTCTGTTAGAGTGAAGTTACAAGCAACCCCACATTACCATGTGTTTAACCTTCAGGTAGGTTGGTACAAAAGCAGTCAGGCTTAACTTAGAGACAATGTGTAAAATATTTAGGCAGCACTTCAAGCAGTAAAAAAGAGAAAACACAACAATAATCCCTGGGCATAATACTTCACTACGCTCACGGAGCATGCAAAGTTTGTGCTACTACGCACTACGCAAATTGCACGTAGCAGAGTGAAAAACTGTGCTAATTGACGTAGCGTAGCAGCAGTATACTAAACACCCAGAAATACTTTAATAAAGCAATTTTCTAAGCTAAAAAGCATATAACCAATTCACAAAAGTGAACTTTGACAATAAAATATCAAGCAATGAGAGAGGTGATGATTTTGGGGTCCCCCTAACCTAGGGGAGGACCAAGCAGATGCCTTGAACACAAAAAGCATATCATGTGAACGATTCAGTGGTGGTCCCTTCCTCCTAGGACCACCCCAAGCACAGTTATGGGCAAAAATACAATCCCAACCAAAGGCCCTGCAAAGCATTATGAGACGAGATTAGCAGTGGGCAGTGAATATTATAGTGTCCAATATCAAAATAATTCTACAAAGAGCTGCAGTTCAACTAGTCGTTACTAGATGTCCCTCACGAGTTTGGTTCTCTCCCTAGGTTAGGGAGGATCCCAAAATCATCACCTATCTCACTGCTTGTTAATTTATCGTTTTCACTTTTGTGAAATGACTATATGCATTTTTAGCATATAAAGACAGAGATATTTATTTTATCTTAACTTGCACTGTGCAAGATGTCTTTGGCAATTATTGTACAGTGCAGTCAAGCACACAGCTATGCAATTTGCATAGCTACGTGTATCTCAAAATGTACTTCACGTAGCTACGTGAAGTGCTACTACGCAAACTACGCCCAGGCTTATTTAGAACAGAAGAGTAAAAGTCAATAAATTATGGGGGCCGAAATGACAAACATCCAATCAGTACAACCTGGGATATTAAATGTCAAAGTTTTAAGTACAAATTGTGCTTAAATGCACAAAGCGTCAACTGTGTTATCTGGTCAGGCTGGACTGGTACAAAGTCACAAGTTCAGGACAATCGCGATGGAGCATTGGCCGCATACAGGGGCCAAGTTAGGCCCGCTGAACAAAGTGCGGTAAATCCTGATTTGCGAAGCCTTGCGAGATTCTTTCTGGAGAATCTGTTGCACAACAGAGGTCCGAGGAGTTGTGGGGCGGCAATGCAGAGTCCTGCATCATCATCGAGAATGGCATTGATGAGGGGCTTGCGAAGCAAAGTCCTGTGTCAAAGATGCATTGTACACAGGATGTTCCAAGGAGACTGCAGGCTGTGATGCGAGGTCCGGTGTTGGGGATGCATCACACTGAGGCAGTTCTAAAGCAGAGCTGCGAGAAGATGCATCATGCTGCATGGTTCTGCCTACAGGACCATGGCGGGCTTGCACAGCACCTTCATGCCCACTTCCAAGGGTCCAGGACTGGGGTGATACCACTTGGGTAGTAGGACTAATAGCAAACAGAATCCAGGTGCTGGGTTCAAGGCGGCTGGAGCCTATCTGTCCCTGAGGCTCTGTTTAGGAGCCCAGCATATTAACCTTTGTGGAGACACTCTGTTGATCCTGGGTTCCAGATGGAGGTTGAGAACTTTGACTCAGGCAGCAGGGCAACAGAGTAATAGTCCGTCTTACAGAGCAGCGCAGCAGCCCTTCTGAGCCTTCCTCAGGTTCAGAAGTGTACTGAAAGTGTTGGGTGCCCACCTTGAAGTAGGAGAAAGTTCTGGAGGTTTCCCTCCTCCAAGTTTTTGGGAATTTCCTGGCTCCCTGCTCTTGTCCCATCTTGGGTGGGGGTCACAAAAGACTACTGTGAGTGTGTCGGGCAGTGCCTTTGTGATGTGCAAGTGTGGTAGGTCACCTCCCCCTCATCAAGTCAGGGATGGCCCATCCTGTCAACTACTATTCCCCTTTGTCTCACTGTCTGGGGGCAATACTCAAAGGCCAACTTCCAGCTACACTTAGTGATGTGACCCAGGATGCAGCCTGCAGGCACCAAATGGTTGTGACAAGAAAATATCAACCTTCTAGAAGTAATAGTTTCAGAACTGTGACTTAAAATCAACTTTACTATTAAAGAGGCCAAACTCAACATTACTACCTGCTTCCAATTGAAAGTCGTCACTTACTAAATGTAATAAGTCAACCCAGTGTTATCCTATGGGAGAGGCAGGCCTTGTGGCAATGAAACATGAATTTAGGGGTTTTTCACTAACAGGACAAGTAAAACTTAAAAGTACACGTCCAACATTTTAATTACAATACACCCTGCCCTGTGGGCTACTTAGGGCCTACCTTAGGGGTGCCATATATGAAATAAATGGGGAGTTTAAGACTTGGCAAGGGGGCTAGATGGCCAAATCATATTGGCATTTTAAAACTGCTTTTAGGCTACAATGACAGACCTGGTGCATGTTTTAAAGCACTACGTAAGTGAGTGGCATGATACGTGCTGCAGGTCCACAAGTATCATTTAATTGACAGACCCTGGGTATGTGGTATTCCACTCTACAAGAGACTTATAAGTAAATTAAATGCACCAATCAGGTCTAAGCCAATTTTACCATGTTTAAAGGAGAGAACCCAAACACTTTGGGCCAGATTCACAAAAGTAATCTGAGACAAAATCCTAACTTTACGACTTTCGTTATTCACAAAGGGCATTTAGGAGTAGTAAAGTTAGGATTTTGTCTCAGTTAAACTTAAGTTTTGGTCTTAAGTTTAACTTAAGTAAAACTTAAGTTTAACTGAGACAAAAGTCTAGCTTTACTACTCCTAAATGCCCTTTGTGAATACTGAAAGTCGTAAAGTTAGGATTTTGTCTCAATTAATCTTAAGTTTTGGTCTTAAGTTTAACCGAAAATCGGTTTAAATGATTGTTTTTTTACAAACTCTCTTCAAAAATATTACTTTAAATAGAGCAGTAATAAACCCCTGGTGTATAAAATACTGTAAAATGTGTGCATATATGTGTTTTACACCTCTTAAAAACGTGCAATAGTTGCGGTTACTAAAGTCATCATATCTCTCTGTGTCATCGCGAAAACAGGAAGTAGGGTTCAAACAGTTTTTTAAAAAGTTACTACAAATATATGTGTACAAACATGTTCTTTAAGTTAGTAATGTGTGTATCATAATTGTTCGAATGCATTTTTTAAGTTATAATTTTTTAATATGGTGGCGGTGGTTGAATGTTTGCATTTGTTTTGCAATTTCGCGATGTGATCGCGATCATCGAAACGTCACTGCAAAGTTAAAAAATTCCCCCCAAAAAGTCATTTGACAGGAAAATGAACAACATTTTGGGGCCTTGGGTGGCTCTGACAAGAGCCTTTGGGGCCTATTAGGATGGCGGGCGGACTTCCGTCCACCTGCCACCCTAGCGGTGCTGGGACCGGCCGCCAGTGGTGCAGCGGTCCCGCACCAGCGATTAGGATGCCACCGCGGTGGTGGCATCCTCCATTCCCAGCATTGTGGCGGGCGGTGCACACAGCACCGCCCGCCACAATGCTGGGAATGCACTGTGTGCATTGGCATGCACAAGGTGGCAGGCACCGCGCGGTGCCTGCCACCTTGTGCATGCCAATGTTGGGAGTACCATGGGTACCCCCCAAGTGCAGCCCCCCACCCCCCACCCCCCCACCCCCAGGGGGCCCGCAACAGGCCCCCAAAGGCATTCTCCGCATGCCTTTCCATGGCGGAGTCTCCGCCATGGAAAGGCATCTGACCGCCATCATGCTAATATGGATGGCGGTGCCTGCAAGGCACCACCTCCATATTGCAGGCCTTTTCCGCCCGGTAGGCAATCAGGCGGATTGCCTACCGGCGGAAAACCGGTGGACGGTCTTTCCGTCCACCTGGGTCCCCACTGCCATACTAATATGGCGGTGGGGAAATGTGAGGCGGGCGGTGGGAAATGGCGGGCGGATCGCCACCACCATACGGGCGGTGGCGATCCGCCCGTTATCATAATGGGCCCCTAAGTGTTGACAGTGTGTATAAGAAAGCTACATATTAGACAGTATGCAAAGTTTTAGGTTGCCTAGAAACACCCTGTTCCCCTTGTCTGTAAAGTGAACTCCATCACCTCTATATATTCCAAGCATGTCAAAACGCAGATTGTTGTTATAGATACAGCCCGTGTGATGGTCTCTGGGGAAAGCATAAACTGTTTTATCAACATGTTTCCCAGCTTTGTCAATCTGTGGACAGATTTGATTGACCACTTCCATTTCTGTCTTTGGCATATATTAGAGTACACCAAGATAGTGTGAGGGAAACGCCACATATGTTCTGCAAGGGAATCCTTCATTAGGATTTCCAGCCTTACCCTAGTCAATGTGCCTGTCATTGTGACCACAGTGCACAATCATGAGGTGAGGAGTTTGGAAATCCATAATAGTTTTAACGAAAGCCAGCAGCTGATGAAACTTTAACCCTCTCTGGCCAAACTAACTAATCTCCACATTTGGCAATCCCAAGTCTCTGTCAATACCTTTGTTTTTTGCAGCCTCTTTAGCCCAATAGACATAGCTTTAGCCCACAATCAGGAGGAGTAGCACACAGGACAGGTCTGCTGCTGAATATTACAGTTGGTACTATGAAAGACAGTGAAAATGCATGAGTGCTGGTGGCTTGGAAAAAACTCAAAATTTGATTGGATCAAGGAACTATGCTGGTGAATAAAATTAGGTTGCATTTGGAAATGATTAGTAAATAGATGTTTTATTGGCTCTGGTAAATAGACAAAAATGTAATTGAAAGTTGGATATGCCTTACAGTATGTGCAGTAGACCACACTTGCTGTAGTTCATTTTATAGCTAGTATGGTCCTTCTGGAATGTTTGGTGAACTACTCGTTCTAGTGGGATTCTATGTAGAATCTGCAGAGGGTGTATTGGGGGAAGGGTGTTAAAGAAACAGGCAATCATTTTTATAAATTGGAGAGGTTTAGGTTCATTGTTTTTTAAGGTAGGTAAGATTCCCTAGTGAGGATGTTCCAAGAAAGTGTAGGATAGTGATAGAAATATAAAAGTATTAAGGAAAGTAGGTTTTCTGGCTCCCGTTTATTTTCACGGATTCATTGCGATCATCGCGATTACGTCACTATTATTGACACAAAGGCATTGATTTTGGGCTACCTCCAAACAGGTGTGAAAGGTTTAATAGACAGTAACCATTCAAAAATGCAGTTACAAGACTGAAATTTGAAGGTAATGCTTTGACTTTTGCAGTATCAGGCAATCCAAAGTTCAGAAGGTTGACATTTATAGTTGCTTTGCATGAGTGGTGTGCCATTCTTGTACTAAGTTTTTTCAAACACTGAGAATATTGCATCGACCTAATAAGAGAAAAAAGCTATTTTACCAATGAACTCAATCTTCTGGTATGTTAATTAAATTTTTGGGAAAGTCAAAAAAAATATGAATAAGGTATATAATTATGTCATATTGTAATAAAAGATTTTGAAATATATATAATTATTTAAAAAGAAATGATGATATATAAATCAAATTGTAAGTGTTTTTATATATCTATTAATAGCTAACTAAGACATAGTTTGCCTCAGGTGCAGATCAGCTGCCTATCAAGTTAGTTTAGAATGTGTTTCCATTGAGGGCAATGTTGCACTTGTATTGGTTTACTGCTTTCTGGAAGTGGTAGGAGAAATAACTGCACACTAATGGTTAAACCTATATGTAATCTTGTAGTATTTCATGTCAAAGCTTTATATGTGTATATATATATATGATGTGCAGCTTATGACTAATATTTGTATTTGAAATCTGGGAGTTGTAGTCTTATTTGTTCCATTATGAAAGATATATAGAACACTCAATTTTGAAAGTTGAAATTATGTACTATAGCTGTATATGAATTATAAATCTGAATTCTACTGTGCATGGAGGTTTATTGGTAGGGCTGTCTACTCACTTAAAACTGCTAAAAAAGGTATACTTTTTTTTAAACCATACATAGCTGAACAGTGAGTTAGGCTGTAGCTAGGCCGTAGCGCAGGGAGCTATTCGCTTAAAATGTAAACGATGCAGTTTGATGTTTCAGTGAGCTATATGCACTCATAGAAACCTATGTGCCCAGTAATACATGCAGCCTACACCCTGACTTAAATCCGAGATATGTAAGTAAAAAAAGCAAGCAGACAGTGAAGCACCTAGTGCAGTGGCGTAGGTAGGCCTCAGGCTGCCCGTGGCGGCCCCTGCGTTTGCCGCCCTCGCGGGGGGGATGCGGCCGATTCTTGCGACGGCCGCAGGTTAGAGCGGGGGGAGGGGGGCCGGCTGCCGCCCCAAAACTCATGCCCCCCCCTAGCTACGCCAGTGACCTAGTGAGATAGTTAGAGAAGCATTGAAAGATTCAGCCACACAGACAGGCACAACTGATATGTTTCTTCTGGTAATAAAGGCAGTTTCTCTCAAACTTAAATAGCCCAATATTCACTAGTACAGCCAGGAGGCTATGTATGCAGGCCATTACAAACACATTTAGAGAACCATATATCACATAAAGAGAGACAGAGGTTAGTAGTACATTTACATACATATGGAATCACAGCTCCAGATAGGAACTGAAACACTCATTCTCATGTCTGCTAAACAAGTGACGCTTTCAAGTTTACCATGCAGACAAGTAGTGCTTGCATTATGTCTCAGGATTGGTATACTTCAGGTTAGATATGTAGTTTGACTGGTAGAGCTCTCTTATCACTTAAAAGTGCTACACAAGGCATAAACTGTTATTGACATATATGTGAAAAAACTAAGACATTCAAGCCTAACATGTAAATCCCTTCTCAAGTTTTAAGCTACTCATGTACAGCATATAACTGTCCCCACAGGTAGGCTGTAGGTAGTAAATAGGGTATGCTCCTTTAAGTTAATGTCTGTGTAAGTAGGTTTATCGGTGAGTGAGAGGGTGTGTGAGTAACTCTATGGGTGAGTAAGTGTGTGTGTGAGCAGCTGTATGAGAAACCTCTTACTCACCCATACATATAACTGAGCAATAACCTAGGATGTCAGTAGTTAACAGGATGGGTGCTACGTACTTAAAAGTGAACACATCTACTCTGAAGATTGCCTAAGATATATATCATCCTATAAACTAAATGCTTAAATAGTAAAACTATTAATTTGATACTATATAGTTAAGTGATGTAATGTAATGTAATGTAAGGTATATTTGTACCGCGCAGCTGTCACCCCAAGGGTATCCTGGCGCTGAGACTGACCAGAGGATGTATGGGTGCAAAACAGACAGGACAAATAGCCCGGCCTGCATTGAGTAGTAGCTCAAATTAATCCTCCCTTGGGAAGAGCCATGTCTTCAGCTTTTTCCTGAATAGTAGCAGTTCCTGAGTTTGTCTTATGTCTACGGGGAGGTCATTCCAGAGCTTTGCCACTGCAACGCTGAAGGCTCTCCCGCCAGTTCTAGCTTTTTTGCATCTCGTCATGATCACCAAATTGGTGTTTGCTGACCGGAGATTCCTTTTTGGGGCATACCATTTGAATTTTTCTTGCAGAGGTTTCGGGCCTAGCCCATGGATTGCCTTGAACACTATGCATAATGATTTAAATTTGATCCTCTGGCCGATTGACAACCAGTGGAGGTCCTTCAGAGCCCTCGATGTAGATGACCTACGATGCCTATTGAGAGCCAGTTTGGCAGCTATAGTTTGGATCCTCTGGAGCTTCAAAATCAGTGAGTTTGGAGGACCCAAATAGAGAGAGTTACAATAATCCAATCTACTCAGTATCACTGCTCTCACCACCTCTGACCTGGTGTTGGTAGGAAGGAATGGAAGAATTGTGCGTAATGCTCTAATCAGAGAGAGACAGGTGCCCACTAGCTTATTAACTTGAGTCTCCAGCTGAAGGTCCTCATCCAGCATAACTCCCAGGTTGCGCACTGTTTTGACTGGCGTCAAAGGTTTATCAGTAGGAGAGAGCCTAAATTCCAAGTGGAGTGGGCGAGCAACTTTGGCAGTGGAGCAGACTACCAGCTCGGTCTTATCTCCGTTAAATTGCAGGGAATTATTTCTGAGCCATTTTGTAGTACTCTGCATACATTCCTAAAATTGATCCATTGGTACTGCTTGAGCTCCTTCTAGGGAAAACACCAGTTGTGTGTCGTCAGCGTAATTAATTAAGTCAATGCCAAAGGACTTTATAATCGGTATGAGTGGGCGCAGATAAATGTTGAAGAGTACTGGGCTGATTGCTGATCCTTGTGGGACCCCTTGTAAGACCGGGGTCTTGGGGGATGTGAATGGCGGAATAGTCACCACTTGTTGTCTGCCAGTCAGATATGACCGTAGCCATTGCAGTGCCCGCCCTTTCACTCCCAACTTCTCCAGTCTCATCAACAAAATAGCATGATCCACCGTGTCAAATGCTGCGGACATATCAATTTGTATCAGTACCGTAGCCGCCCCATTGTCGGCCCTCATTCTTAAGTTATCGAGTGCCGACACCAGGGCTGTTTCTGTATCATGCCCTGGGCGGAAACCGAATTGCGCTTCGTCATGCAGATGGTGCTCCTCCAAGTAATGTGAAAGAGATTTGCTGACCGCTCTCTCCAGGATCTTTACCGGGTAGGGCAGCAGCGATATGGGCCTAAAATTATCTGGACACGTGGGATCGAGAGTAGGTTTTTTCAACAGTGGGGTCACCATTGCCTGCTTCCAGCAGTCAGGGACCATGCCTTCATCCAATGATTGACGGCAGATCTGCCACAGCCGGGGAAAGAGTTCCAAATGAAATTCTTTCCACAATTTCTGCTGGAGGGGCTCCAGAGGCGAGCCTGAGGAGACCTTCGAGGCTAGGTTGTTAAATACTTCCAAATTGGAAATATGAAAAGAATCCAATGTTACTAATTGAACATTGGCATTTCCTTCTACCAATTGTTCCGAATCTGCTATAGTATTACGGTCGTTAACCTTCTCCTGAGTGATCTTTAGGTTGAGGCCCTCGATAATCCTGCTGATTTTCAGATTAAAGTGCGCAGCAATATCATTGCAGAGTCCTTGTGATGCCTCAATCCTATTGCTCGTGCAAGCAGGGTTGGATAGATCCTTTATTATCGTGAAGAGGGCTTTTGAGCTATTAGGTGACTGCAAGATTGTGTTGGCATAATGTTCAGCTTTGGATTTAGCAATCATCTCCTTATAAAGGTTCAATAGCTGTTTCCAGATTTTTTTATCTGCATCATCATAGAGCTTGCGCCACTTTCTCTCAGCCTGTTTGCACTTTAATTGCAAATTTTTCAGTTCTGCGTTGTACCAGGGGGCTGATGGTTTCTTCCTATTACTTATGTCCTTATCCGGAATGTGCAGATCTAACGAGTGGTTAATTTGATCACACAGGGCCTGGGAATTATCGCCCACCGATTTGTTGGAAGAAAAGGTGTTCTTTCCTGGTAGCAGTGGCCTTTTACCATTTTTCATTAGTTTGGACCATTCTCTACCTCGGTGATGCGCTGCAGTTTTAATCGGCTTATCTTTTAAGCCGGGTATGGACAACCAGATGAATGTAGTTTTCTATTTTTGTTTTCAGACATCAATATCTAGATATCTACACAGAATTACCATGCCAACAAAAACTCAGTGAAGAAAGAAGCAACAGTAAATAGAGTGGCTCCTTAGAACTAAGAAACAAAAGGGGCAAAATACAGAAAAGATGGTGAAAGACAAAAGGCTTGCTGGTAAGAGGACCACAACTGGACAACTGGAAAAAGTGTAAAAAGAAGTAAAGCAAAAGAAAACTGTAACACTGAGTACTAATGCACAAAAATTCTCTGATGGTAAAAGTAAGAAGTAATTGAAAAAAGGAGAGACTTTAACCAGAAGCCAGAAGCAGTTCAAAGAAATCAGAAGTAGAATCTTCCGTACTAGAGTAGTTCTCAATTTGTTAGCATCTATGAAAAAGTATAAAAGAAGAACACAAGCAATCAGACAGAACGAATATATGTTGAAGGTGTAGTTGATAAAGCGTTTGCTCTGAAGAGAAAACAATTTATCTTGGTTTTAAACAGAATGAAGACACTAGACAAAATAGTGTTGTCTATGAGGAGGCAGAACTAAAAACAAAGGGGCAGATCTACAAGAAAGTGCCGCAGCGTGGCGCTGCAAGCCCTTTGGCTGCGCCACGCTGCGGCACTTTCAGAGCACAGGAATGCGACATATTTACAAGAATATGTCGCATTCCTGTGCTCTCCCCTGCGCTGGCGCACAAACAGCTACCAAGCGCCGGCGCAGGCACCCTTGCACCATGGTGCAAGGATGCCTGCGCCATGGGGAGATTGTTTTTGTGCAGGAAGGGCACCTTTCTGCACAAAAACAATCAGTACAGGCTTTTCCTCTTTCAATGCGTGCTGCAGAATGCAGCACGCATTGAAAGAGGAAAACGAGGAGAAATGAAAACATTTCTCCTCGGTGCGTCCTCGCTACGCCACCTCTAGGGTGGCGTAGCATTCACACGCATCTCCAGAGTTACGATTACTCGTAAATCTGGAGATGTGTCTTGTTCCATGGGTGTTGCGTGGGAACACCCACAGCAACACCCATGGAACGCCCCTTCAACGCAAAGTGCTGCGTGTGAAGGGACGGTATTTACAAGGAGAGGAAAAGTCACGCATGGTGGCTTTTCCTCTCCTTGTAAATATCGAGGAGCCCCCTGCGCCACCAGTACGTCACGAAAAGTGACGTACTGGTGGCGCAGGGGACTTGTAAATCTGCCCCAAAGTTGCAAAGTTTTTAGTGGTGAATGGATACATACTTCAAGTACTGAACCTGTCTTTAATGAAGAAGGTTATTTCCAAGACAGCACATTAGTGCATGCAGTTGATGAAGCTGGATGATGTTATGAGATGACAAATGGTATTCCTTTTCCTAAGGAAGTAATGGTACCTAGAAATGTTGAGGAAAAGAGTGCCGAAGAGATGCAAGGAAGGCGTAGATAGGCCGCTGTGCACAAATGGAATTGTAGTAGTGTTTGTAGTATTCTTCAACAACTTAATTGATATATTGAAAAATTTCCTCCATATGTTTTCTTCCATGCAAAGTAAGAAAGCATACTAATTTAAAAGGACACTCACAAGCTTGTCTATCAAAACAACTGTGTCAAAGTAGTTTGCATCATTTTAGAATGTTAGGTGTACACCATTCAATAATGAGAACCTTTGTTAGACGGCTTTATGTAAAAACTCCTGGTTAATGATTAGGAAAAATGAATAGAGCTTTTTGCATAGTAGTGTAGTAGAAGTAGAAAAGGTTTGGGATGATTTTGAATTTTGTTTTTTTGGACTAGAACAGGAGGGAAGGGAAAATGAAGAGTTGGTAACAACAGGAGTTGTGGAGCAGAACAGATGCATTAGTATTTCTAATTTTGTAAAAGAGATTAGAAAGTTTAACGCAGTTTCTTCAGAGCAACTAAACTGTGTTTGTACATGTTGTTGACGCACTCATTCTAAAAATCAAACTCAATACAATGTTAAAATCTCCCCCTATAACAATGGGGACAGACACTTCCAAAAGGTGGCATTGCAACCTATCTAACTCTTCTGGATCGTCACTATTTGAACCATAATATGTTGCACAAGCTATCTGCGTAACCCTAACCAAAAGGTTTGCACCAACCATCTACCCGAGCTATCTGTACTTCAGTAATTTTATTCTAGAGTTTTTCCTAATAACCAAAGTCACTTCTTAGTGCTGCCCCATTGGTCTGAACACACTACTTCCTGAACCCACTGTAGCTTACTAAAACAAGTTCTGCTCTCTTTCCTCTCTAGGTGGGTCTTTTGAAGCATTATGATATGTGCCCACTGTTCCTAAGAAACTCTTCCACCATTTCCTGCTTTCTCCTAGCCTTTAAAGCATTAACATTCCAGGTTGTAATTTTTTTCCTCTATGCTCCCAACTCCCAGTGCTACCCCCGAAGGAACCCCCCCTTCTATCCTTAGGAGATTACGTCTGCCTTTTGTGGGCTCCCTCCTGAGGAGTAAGGTGCGTATCTCCATTACATGAGCTTAACATGCCTAACAATATACATATCTTTTCAATTCCCCCCGTCTCAGAGAGACACCTAGGTTTTTGAGGTAACAACAGAAGCCTCTACCGTCTGAGCTATCAGGGCATCAACCCCCTCTGGGTTTTGAAGGATGTGCATCATGCTCCTCCACATAATCTTTAACATCGCAGGAAATTTCATCTGTACCTTGGCCCCTTTCTTCTGAAGATCATTTATCCTAGAACCCAGCTCCCATTGCCTCTGCGCTGTTGTCTTTCCAATATCAGACCTCACTTGATAGGTGAAATCCTCAAACTTCAGAGTTTTCTCCTTCAATACATGGCCTAAGACCAATTCCTTTACTGCATAGGTAAGGACATTTACGCAGATTTTTCTGGGGGTTTTTCTATTAGCAGTTAACTTAAATGGATCTCTATGGAGCCTTTGGATCTCCTTATTCAGGTCCACATCCGGTCTATCGAGCAAAATCCCCTCTTTTAGTAATTTGTAAACAAACTCTTTCACATACCCTTTCTCAGAAATTTCTGGAATGTTCAATAATGTGAGATTATTGTGCCTTAAATGGTTTTCCAACCTTTCGAAGTCCTCACACAGGATTTTATTATGTTGCTTCAAGGCCTCAATGTCTTGAGAATTAGAATTCACAGTCATAGTTATTTCTTTCAAAGTCTTCTCTAAGGTTGATGTACGTTGCGTCAGGTCATCTAGTTTTTCCTCTAGGACCACACATTTTTCTTGTATGCCTTTCTAGGTTACTTCTGATATCTCAAATGTCCTCATCATATCAGCTTCTAATTCAACAATATTTTCTCTAAAGGATCTTGTGCTCTATCGCCAGTTTGTGGATTGTCTTTCAGAGCTTTTTGGCTAATTACTTCAGATACTTCTGAAGTACTTGTTGTTGCCTTTCCTCCCATTACGCACTGCTGCTCCTTCTCATCTAAGTCTGCCAGAGGGTCAAAACAATTGCTAGTGGCAATGACAGTCTCTTTAATCCCATGTAGTGTCCTGATCACCCACCTTCTTATCTACAAATGCCTTACTTCCCAACGTCAGCTGGGATGTCTGAGCCTGCTCCATGATACTAAAAGAAAAGTGAAGGTTTAGGCACCTTCTTTTAACCGCAGTGTTTTGACTTACCAGTGCTTGTTGATGTCTTTTTAATTGGGACAACGCAATGGCTTTTTTCTCAAACAGATTTTTGGTCCTTGGGCTCCTTATCTTTTTATCTGGTGCTGACTCCAACTGATATCTGTTTTTTACTGGTAGTTGAGGACACTCCACTGGAGGTCAGACCCTTTCTGCAGTGCTTTCAGGAATTTGCAAAGTAGCACCCTTGCAGTTACCGTTCTTCCCCCCGGTGCAAACTGCCCCCCCAAAGAGGTTAAGGGTACCTGGGAGAAAGTTCCTTGTTCAACCAACATTTGTGGTGTTCCCTCACAGTCCACACTCTTCTTATTCTTCTTTTGGGAACCAGTTTCTGCCAACCAGACCCAGGCCTCCTTTTCTCTTGTGCTGCCTTTACCCGCTTACAGTCCTCCACAGAGCTGAGTTCTCTTGGCTATGGATGCAACTGTGCTGACTCTGCCGGAGTCAGTCCGGATGTCTGCCCAAGCCGCAGCAGCACAAGTGCGCCGTAACGAAGCCGACACTACCCATCATCAAAATTCTCCACCCTGCCCGATGTCCTGACCCATCGGTCAACCCCAAAATATCTGCAAGGCAAAAGAAGCTGCTTCATAAGGTGAGATTTCCTCCTTCATCTCGATGCACATTTTACGGGGAAGAAAACCTTATCATAACGCTCCAAAACATGAGCACATCCTCCCCTCGGATTTCAAGCTCCCACGACCTGCGTCAGTCCGCCGCCATGTTCCTCCTGTGATCGGGTCATGACAAATTTTAACACTGTATTAAATAAAAACCTAGATAGAACATCGATAGCTAAATATACAAGTACACCTACGACTTTGCATAAGTTAAAAGATATGATGGTAGAGCTAAATGTGCTAGATGCTTGGCGTTGGAAGATGGTTTCCACCAAGGGTTTCACTTTTTATTGCAAAAAATCTGGGCATCATTCAAGGATAGATTATTTTTTGGTTGAGTATTCCCTATATGATGAAGTAGAGTCAGTGGCCCATGGCCAAGCCTTCCTTTCAGATCATTCTCCCATGACTCTGTGGCTAAGACTTCACGAACAGTAGAGACAGAGAAGATGGACTTTAGATAGAGCCATATTGTTGGATGAGCTGGTTGTTGCAGACTTGGCAGATAAGACTGCTGAGCTTTTTCTATTTAATAAAGACTCTGCTAGCCTACCAATAGTTTGGGATACTTATAAGGCATACCTAAGAGCTGAAATCAGTGCCATAATGATTAGAAGGGGGCGAGAAACACTAAGCAAAGAAGAGACACACCAAGCTAAAATAAAGATGTAAGAGATGGACCTCCAGGATGCCTCATTAGAGGGTTCAGCTAAGATATCTATCCTGTGAAGAGAATTGGAGGACATGCAAGCAGAGTACGAGAGTCAGCTGGCAAAGATAGATGGAGAGTTAGCAAGTTGTAACATCTCTCATATGGTGAGAGATGTAGTTTGCTCTTGGCTTGGAAAGTTAGAGCAGATAAAACTAGGAATACGATATGTGTCTTGGTGGATCCAGAATCATGGCTGCCTCTGAATACTAATATTGAGATCAGAGGAGAATCTTGGAAGTATATGAGTAGGCAATATAAAGAGGACATACAGCCCGAAAGAGAGATAATAGAGTCTTGGTTAATGGATAAAGATCTACCTAGATTAACGAGATCACAAGTGGATATATTAAGGGTAGAGATCACAGAGGAGGAGATAAAGACCCAGTGTACAAGAATAAATGGTGGTAAGGCAGCGAGCCCAGATAATCTGACATTTGAGCTATATAAGGCAATTATTGAGATACATATTAAAGGCTCTGTTTAATATATACAATATATATGAAAGAGGAAGAAGTTCCAGCTTCTTGGTCTGAGGGCACTATAGTCCTAGTGTTAAAACCAGATAAAGACCCTACTAGAATAGAATCTTATAGACCAATATCCCTATTAAACGTTAATTATAAGATCTTTTCAGGGATATTCGCCTCTACCCGAATCAGAGGGTGTTTATTCCAGGGCGGCAGCTAAATGAACTTACGTACTTGTTGATTGGTGCCATTGATGTGGCGGACGCACAGAAATCTCCCTTAGCGATAGTGGCCATGGATGCAGCTAAAGCCTTTGTTAGGGTTCATTGGGAGTATCTATGGGAAGTCCTTAGGAGCTTTGGATTTCCCCAAAATATGATAAGCCCAATACAGATTCTGCATCCAGCCCCAATCGCTAGAGTCTTGGTAAATGGAGAGCTATCAGACTACTTTCAGATCATCAGAGGTACAAGGCAGGGTTGTCCTCTTTCTCCCTCCTTTTCAATCTCTACATTAAACCTTTTGTACACCAGATTAGAACAGATTATTTTTATTGTTCCATTCAAGTCGGCTGTGTTGGAGGTCAAATTAGCCCTGTATGCGGATGATATGTTATTGTATACAACGAACCTGCAACTTGCTATATCCATATTTACTGAGGGGGGTGTAGAATTTGGTAAAATATCGGAGTATTTGGTCAACGCGGATAAAACCGAGGTTATTGCTTGGAACTCAGACAAGATTATTCAGAGGGTGAAACTGCAGATGAGATATCTGGGAGTTTTAATAACTCAGAAGTGTGAGGACATTGGAAAAAAGTGAGTCAAGAGATAGAGAAACTTTTAGAGAGATGGACCAATTTGCCACTTAACATCTAAGTTAGAGTTAACTTGATTAGGATGATTGTTCTCCCAAAAATTACTTTTTTGTTTAACTCTATACCTCTTACATTCCCCAAAGAGTCTATCACTAAATTGAAGGGAAAAAGTGGGAGCTTTATTTGGGCCTCAAGGGGGATCAGGATTGCATTGAAAAAACTTAGGAGGAAGTTTGTGGTCGGAGGGCTGGCTTTGCATGATTGCCAGATGTATTGTTATGCATTCCATTTTAAGAATTTTCGAATGTCACTTCTTGTTCAAATATGGGGATCCGAAATACTTTAAAAAAGTTAGGCTGAAAGTTTTGAAAACATCGTTATGAACTTGGGTATACTTTAAAAAGAGCTTTAGTATCCCATGTTATATGTCTTCAGCCCCAATCTGGGATTCCCCGGGTATACCAGAATGTTTAGAGGACCAGTTAAGTCGCCCCTTAAAGCAAGCTGGCCTAACCTGTTGGGCAGATCTGAGAGTAGGATTTGGATTGGCGGAGTGGCAAGATTTAAGTGCATGTACTAATGGCCAGCTAACGAGATTTAAATATTATCTGCTACCATCATGGTGGGCAACTCAAGAGTGGGTAGAGGAAGAGGAGGGGTAATATTTTGAACGGGTTTTGAAGACCGGCCCAATAAAGAAGGAAATATTGGTATGGTATCGGGACTTCTTGGAGGCTGATGACAAGAAATATCCTGATCTATCCTCAATATGGAAAGAAGGGAACCATAGAGGGAGATATGAGGCAGATGTGGCAAGTATCTTATATTACACTATATGCAGTGGGGAAACTTGCTTCACTGAAGAGATATCATCTGTTCATGACCCACAGAGCGTATTGGACTTCGAGTAAGATATTAAGAATGGCTGGATAAGATATCGGATGTCCAAAATGCAAGGCCGTAAAGGCAGATGATAAACACATGTTTATGCAATGTCCAGCATTGGCCTCATATTGGGATAATGTATGTAATTACATCAGCAATTTAAAAGGGCATCATATAGAGGTACGCCCTCAACTTTAATTTTTTGGGATCAGTCCTAATGGCTATTTTGGTCTGAACTCTGCAAAACGTAGTTTGTTTTTTATGAAGTACTGTTGGCAAGACGAGAGATATGTAGGTTTTGGAAACCATCAAATGCACTGCTTTTTAAAGATTTTTCCAAAAATATTAAGTTAATAAGTCAGACGGACATAACTTGTGATCCCTGGAGCCTTGAGAGGGTCTGGAAACACTACATTGATTGGCAAATAACTAGGGCGTCCGATGATTAAGCTATGCCTGCTGTGTTTTTGAGCCTGGGGAGGCCATTTTGGAACAGCAATAATCTTATGCGGGTGTTCCCCCTTTCCTGGGGGGGGGCACATTCGCAAGAAAGAGATGGCATGATGAGGACATAAAAAAACACTCAGAATGTTGATTTGTACATTAAAACTGAAAAGGAGAATAATAATAAGTGGTGAGAATTTGCTGTTTATTTACTTGTAGAGGGACGATTTGACTTGTCCACCGGACAAGTTATGTGCAAGTATTGCTAAAATAAGTTAAGGGAAAACAAAATGCCTGCTAGAGCAGTACACGACAACTTAGAAATAGTACCTGTTCCAGAAGTACCTAAAGATTTGAATGTTTATGAATCCATATTTATACAGTCTATACATCCATTTCAAGCTATAGTTTGCATGGAGCCAAACACAAGGAAAATACCACCAACTGAGCTCCAGAAAGGTCTCAAAGATAGAGTTGTGTACTTGCAATTAGATTTTAAGGAAACTATTGAAACTATAGGGACACAGAGAAATTTGGAAGAGGGACTTGAAATTCTAGTAAATGGTGTCCCGACCAAGAGTAAAAAAATATGGCAAGAGTTAGTAGGCGTAGCAAAGTTAAAAATGCAGCTTCATATCTGGTACAAAATAGCATTTATTATGAAAATGCTGAAAGTATTCAAGATACACATGTGGAGGACAATACATTATCATCAACAGGTCAGATAGAAAAAGTGGATCGATGCAGAGTAGAAGATATTTATGAACATTAGAGCATGCATCCCTTACATTCAAAATACATTGTTGGTGATGCTACTGATCTATATCAACTAAAAGAAGCAAAAAGAATTCCCTTAAGTGTATGGGAAAAAAGTTTAGAAGCTCACTGTTCCCCTCAACTCTTTCCTACTAGAGTAGGTGGTAGGTATGATGATCGGTATGTACAAATCCATGCGGCCGAGTACAGATGTACAAAACTTTATTCACAGGATTCTAGATTTCATCAATGTATCCCTTATATATTTAATCTATTATTTGAAAGTGATTTGCCTTCATTGTCTTATTCTGTAAACCACATTTTGAAAACAGCTGTAAATGGGACCAATGAATATTGGTATCGTCGTCACGGTGAATTAAATGCATGTTGAAAACTTTATGAGCACCTACATGGTTTCTAACACTCAGTTGAGTTGAGTTTGCATTGGATGGCCTGCTTCAATTCTTGTGAGGCACACGATCTAAAGACACCAGAAGAACTCTGCTCATTGGACCCTGCAAACATTTGCAGATATTTTAACCACAGATTTCAAGCCATGATGGCTTTTATCTGGAACAAGAGTAATTCACTTCTTGGTCGAAGTGACTGATTTCTTTTGGCGCAAAGAATACCAAGCCAGAGGTGCTCCACATATTCACATGCTTTTATGGGTATAAAATGCCCAAAGATTTGGAACAGATACTGATGAGTCTGTGCTGTCTTTATTAGAGCAGTATGTCACTTACATCATCCCAAAGGAGAGTGATGACAACATGTATTTGGAGACCTGCTACAACTAACTCCAGTTAAAGGACAACCTGTCTTCAAGAAACTACTACATAATGATACAAAGAATTCACTAGGAAGTATTGGGAATGTAAACATTAGGAAAAATTTCAATACAGAGAGTTAATTCAAAATATGCGACAAGCATCAAATATGTATTATGGAGATATACTAAAGGACATAAGAGTGGGAGTCCTCACAAAAGAGGAAAAGAGAGTATTAGAAACCCGTCTCATCAAAACCTATTTCCAAGTAATGTTTTAGCTGCAGAAGTAATGTATAATTTTGTTAAGGAAGAGAAGTCTATTGTTTGTTTGATGCCAACTCTTGAGGAATATCGTAAATTCAATTAACAATTATTGCAACTGGAAAAAGAAGAGAGCATCGAAATTACAGCAAATGATAAAATGGAACATCAAGGAGTTACAGTGCTACTAACAGAAAAAACTGGAATCAAAATTAGATAGTTTAGAAAAGTATGTGTGGAAAACTGCAAGGATTAGAAAACAGTTACTCATCTGTAAAAATTGTTGTGTAATCTTACGTCATAATTTAAATGTTGAAGAAGGGCTAGTAAATGGCGCAATGGGTAAAGTTATGACATTTATTAATTACCCAAACAGAAATGACGCGGCATACTGAGCCATAAAATTTGATGATTTTGGTGAAGTTAAGTAGATTGGTAGATGCGTTGTACGTTTCCTACTTGTGAAAGACTGGTATGTGCAGAGAAAGCAGTTCCCAGTATCTTTAGCAATGCAGTAACTATCCACAAATCACAAGGTTTAAGTGTAGATACAGCTCTTGTAAATATTGGTAGCAGTCTATTCAAAGAAGGAATGTCATATGTAGCTTTGTCGCAAATTAGAACATTGTGTGGTTTATTTCTGATTGACTTTGATGAGAAGAAAGTAAGTGCTGATGTGAACTGTGTAAGGGAGTATAATTGGTTAAGAGGTCAATATGCTCCTCATTTAGGCCAGTATCCTGTATTTGAAAAACCGATAATGTGTCCAAAGCAGAAAATATTAAAGCAGTCTATCAGAGCTGAACAGAAAGATGAACAAAAAGAAAAACAACAAGGACCTAAGAAAATAAAATTACAGCACAATAAGGAAATAGAAGGGTATCACTTTGATAATAAATCTTGAGTGAACTGTTATGCAAATGTAGTGTTAAACGGACTATGCCATTTGCCAAAGTTTATAAATTCTATTGAAAAAGGGGGGGCGTGGTATCGCCGTGCTGCAATATGGCCGCCTTGTAGAGGGGCTCTGCAGGCCAGGCCACACTATCCTTAATTATCGCAGTTGGCATTTAGAATCCACAACTACAAACAAGGGGAATCCATCGATAAAGTATCCGGCCACACTCGTGTGAAACAACGGACGTGAGAGTGAGGCCGATACTGCAATATTGGACCTGCCGTGCTGGGACCCGCTCTGCGTCGCAACATGGCTAACATGGCGCCAGGTCGTGGATAGTGGATATCGGCGCTCACCTGGTCTCTCCTGTTGCTAGCCGAGCTGTGGTGCCCTAGCGGTGAACGCGCTGAAGATTCTTGTCCTAAACTGTGGCTGTGACAACGTGAGAGGCGCGGACCTCCTGCCGTGGCTGCCGACAAACTGCGGGCCCAGCGGACATCGCGCTGCGACTCCTTGCTCCAGATCGGGTGGAGTTGTCTTGTGGAGCGCAGGGACCACGGAGAGGCTGCCGGCGCACTGCGGGCCCCGGATTATCGCCTGTTCCAGTGGGCGCCTGCAGGTGATGTGGCTGCGGCGGATGGACTGGCCCCGGTGACTGCGGTGGTGGAGTGTCGATCCTGCCCGGTGCGGTGAGTACTGGCCGGGTTGGGGGGTGCACCCGGCTGTGTGCGTTGCTGTGGCCTGAGCCTAGTCTCCTGGAGGCACACTGGGAGCTGGGCTTGGGCTGTTGGGGGATGCGTTGTGGCCGACGCTCTGCCGGACAACGCCCGGGACGCTGCGCTGTGGGGGCACTGCGGACTGTCTCCTCCCCTTCTGAGTGGTGGGCTCGAGGGCTATCCTCAGGGCCCCCTCCCCGCGCTGCATATCGGTGTGGTGGAGTTGGGGTCGTGGGGGTTTCTCCCTCTTGTGGCCAGTGGGGAGGTGGCTGGTCGGGTGGACTCACCGCGCTCTCACTGTACTGGGCGCCTACTATATGCATTGCCATAAGCTCCTTCATGCCTTGCTCTGCATTGCGCCAGCCTTGAAGTAAGGGCGCTTTTGTCTTATGGTGTGTGGGGTCGGTGCCTGCACCAGCTAGACCCACTATACACCAGAAAAGCGGGGTCTCCCAATTCATACGCTGCTCCACACTCCAGTGGGATAGCTGCCATAATGGGGAAAACCGACCCCCGTCAAGCCAAACTTCCTTTTGAAACTAAGCGCCAGACCCGTACTACAGACGCAAGTTCAGAGCCGGACACCGTTCATGGCGCTAAAGACTTGGGGGAAAATCAGGAGGAAGACCTGCGCACCATATTACTGGACATACGTTCAAGTATTAAAACTATTGACAACAAGATTGATGATCTCACCTCGAACTTAGACAGGGTGAAAAAGAGAGTAGATACTCATCAAGTCTGCCTAGACACCCTAGAGAACAGACTCTCAGACACTCATGACTCTCATGCTGAGACTAGAGCGCAGTTGCTAAGTATGGAAAAGGTGTTGGAGGTAATAAAAGCGAAAAACGAGGACTTGGAAGTGCGCTCTCGGCACAATAACCTAAGAATTCTTGGGCTGCCGGAGACTACCGCTATTCCAAGAATGGAGCCATATATAGAGAACTTACTACGTGAACTCTTTGGACCGGTGCTCTCGCAAGTGTTGATTGCGGAGTGGGCCCACCGCTCACTGGGTCCCAAGCCTCCGGTGGGGGCTGCACCTCGTCCTATAATTGCGCGCCTCCTGAACTATAGAGATAGAGACACGATTATGAGAGCGGCCAGAGATAAGGGAAAAGCTACGCACCAAGGAAATACTCTTTCCTTTTTCCCCGACTACACTCCGACGGTGCAAGCCGCCCGCAGAGAGTTCGCATCAGTAAAGCGCAGTCTGCAAAATGCTCCTATTTTTTACGCTATGTTGTACCCGGCCAAGCTAAAGATATCATACGAAGGGCAGTCGCAGTTTTTTACTGACGCCAGAGCAGCCCTCAAGTACACTAAACATATTTGCTCCAGAAAGTCGCCGTCATGCCCATTCCGGCAAAATGAATCAGAGCACAATTTGAGCGACAATGATTAATATGTCTAACCTAAGTCCTGTTTAGGATTAAGTATTACTGTGTTCTGAATGCGTTTTCACTAAAATGTTCACACTATTTACTAATATGTGTAAGTTAAAAGTTATGTATTCCCTTTGTCAAGGCACAAATGCCAGGTCTCTATATGTTGGATTCTATAACACTGCTACGGCCTGGCCACCCTGCCAATAGGCAGTTCCTCACTGGCGTCCCAAGCCCCCGCAGGGAGTACTCCCATGTGTTCTTGTTTTTTTGTTAAATGGGGTAGCGAACAGGAGGGGGTGGTATAAGGTTACAACCTAATTGGGAGGTTGGTGTGGGTGGTGGGGGGGACAAGACGCTTGCTGCATACTCAGACATACAGTCGTTAGCTATACAGTACACTAGTAAAGTAGATCACAGTTGTCATCATTTATCCACTCTCCTAATCCAGATCCTACTGGCTTTCAGGTTTTATATCAACAAATTGTCTGCATGACTATTAGCTCCAACATGCTCTTGCTCTATACAAGTACACTCTATGTAACACATCAGATGTAAAATGACAGAGGCTAAATTTATTACTTGGAACATTAGAGGGCTCAATGATTGTAGAAAATCTAGATTGATGCAAACATATTTAATCAGACATTGGACAGACGTTTGTTTCCTGCAACCACTTGAAATACGACTCTGATCCCAGATTAAAAACCAGGTACTGGGGGGAGATACACTCAGCCCCATACTCCAATTACACGCAGGGCGTATCGGCGTTGATCAGGCGAGGCTTGGGCTGGACCACTACAAACACGCAGATTGACCCTGATGGACGTTAAGTAATCCTACATGGCTCATTGATGTCCACACGGGTTACTTTAGCAGCTATATACGGGCCAAATGTGGATGACCCGCAATTTTTTCTTACTGTATTTGCAAAGGTGCTGGCAGGTGGGGGTGACACAATCATATGGGGCGGGGATTTCAATGTTACGTTGAAGGACAAATGGGACAGTCGGGGCCGCTCGTTGCCCACATACTAGGGCAGCTCAACAACTGAATACTAACATACTCGATCAGAATCCTAATGTCTGGCGTGGCAGAAATCCATGGGGCCGGGAGGGTACCTGTATCTCCCCATACATTGGTACGTGGTCCAGACTGGACTATTGGCTGGTTACTGGTGACATTGCCTCCTGGACCACAATTGTGCTACATCTACCTTGCACGCTGTCGGACCATGCTCCAGTTGTGCTGAGCCAGACGATACCACAAACATTACCTCATGCCTTTCACTGGCACCTCCCACCACATGCTCTTTTAGATGCTGCCTTCAAAGAAGAAATCAGAACAGAAATCACCCAAATCTTTTCCACGAATGAGGGTTCAGTAGAATCTTCCTCCACCCTTTGGGAAGCATTTAAAGTAGTTATCAGAGGCGCATGCATTTCCAAGCAAGCAGGGGTTTTAAAGGTAATCAGAGCTACTTTAACAAAGCTAGAACACAACATTAAATATACGGAATTGTTGTTTTACCAGTCGTGTGCGCCTGCACACCTCGCTTCTCTGCGTGAGCAGATTTTGGAATTTGGTGAGGAGGCCGAAAGAGAGACCCGTTTTTTGGGAAAACACGCGAAAGCTCGCAGTTATGGCGAAGGAGACAGGCCAGGCAGAACCCTCGCTAATACACTCAAACAACATACATCCCCATCCTTCATAACTGAATTACTCGATGATAAGTTGACCCCCGTCAGAGGACAACAAGATACACATAAACATCTTACAAGCTTCTACGCCTCACTATACTCAGCCACACAGAGAGCTCCCCACCCTGAGCAGGAAACATATTTAGATTCCATCGAACTGCTTTGGCTCAGTGACGTCCACAGGTCCTACTCAGATGAACCCTTTTCAGTGGAAGACATAACACAGGTCATCAATGGCTTGCCGGGTAAGTAAGCACCTGGGTTAGATGGGTTGACAACCTCCTTTTATAAAGCATATGTAGAAGAGTTAGCGTCCCGACTGCTGGATGTGTACCAAGAATCGCTGGAGTGTGGACTGCTGCCCCCAACCATGCGGGAGGCAGTGATCATTTCCATTCTTAAACCGGATTAGCAAGCGAATTCATGTGACTCATACGGAACTCTCTCTCTAATTAATGTGGATGTTAAGATCCTAGCCAAACTAATTGCCAATAGGCTTCAACCGCTCCTGCCGCTTATAGCCAGACCGGACCAATCGGGTTTCATTCCGGGAAGGTCCACAGCCCATAACTTGCGTACCTTTTTTGCCACTGTTCACCAGATCGACCGCCAATTACTGGCCATTGCGGCGTTTCTTGATGCCACCAAGGCATTTGACTCACTTGACTGGCCCTTTTTATTCACCATATTGCCCAGGATGGGATTCAGCCCCAACTTCATCAAACTGATTAGCTTGCTCTATACTAGACCCACTGCACGTCTCAGAGCCAACGGGCTTTTATCTGAACCATTTGCCATAACGCGAGGCACACGGCAGGGTTTCCTGCTGTCACCGCTGCTATTTGCGGTGGCGATGGAACCACTAGCTGCCAGAATACGGCAACACCACTCGTTTCGTGGGCTGGGTTTTACGGACAGGATCCTTATAATATCAATGTATGCAGATGACATCACACTGTCTAATCGTAAACCAGATGAAAATCTGAATCCACTTTTACATGAAATCCTGCAATTTGGCGGCATGTCCGGCATCAAGGTTAACTGGCCTAAATCATCGATTCTGCCACTAACTGATGCCCCAGTAGAAACGGAATTAGAATTCCCACTTAAGTGGGCTGACGGCGCCGTGAAATACCTAGGCATGTGGCTTAGTAGGGACTTACAGGAGTTCTGGCGTATGAACCTTGGTAAACTACGGGACTGGCTGGAGCGTAGGTCTAAATTCTGGTTGTCTTTACCATTGTCCTTGGCTGGTAGAATTGCCATTACAAAAATTATAGTCTTCCCCAAATTTCTCTATCTATTTGTTAACATACCTATTCCTCTCACCCAGGCCTTTTTTAAATCACTTCGCTCCATTCTAATAACGATAGTGTGGGCTGGCAAGCAGCCACGTGTAAGTTGGAAATTGCTGACACGGCCGCTCTCACAAGGGGGATTGGGAGCCCCTGATCTTGAGTTATATGCATTATGTGCACTAGCCCAGTTTCTCCATTTCTGGACACATCCCACACCATTCCAGCCTCACATGGCTATCAAGAAAGATGTGGCGGACCCTACACTCTTGCATGCCGCCATATATAGGCCATATCACAGAACGGCCGGCAAAGTAAATATGGTCGAGACGCTTAGATGGGCCTGGGAGGGGCTTAGGAAACGTGTGGGTACCTCACTATTATACGCACCCTCTACCCCTCTTGCATACCACCCGCTATTCCCTACCCTTCATGATAAGGGTGCCATAGCGCGTGCCCGAAACATGGGCCTTTCCACACTGGGCGATCTGTACCCACAAGATACATTCTTGGTGCCGCCGCAGTCCCAGGATGACAATCCCGTACCCATCCTAGACCTATTACTTTACTATCAACTAAGATCAACCTGTAAAACTCTGCACTCCTTGTTTCCCTCGCCTCCTGCTACTATGATGCCACTGGAACACCTACTGGTCACCCCATCTCCCCGTAAACTGATCACTAGATTATATAATCTTACACAGTCAAATGCCCAAATCGATGCCCCGAGAGCACTGCTCCAATGAAGGGTGGATCTGTCTGATATGCCCACAGATGAACAATGGTCATTCTGTTGCTCCCAACTGAGACACCTCTCCTCAAATTACAAATTAAGACTTATACATTTTTAATTTATACATACAGTATATCGCACTCCATTGCAATTGCACAAATTAGGCCTGCGCCCAGATGCAAGGTGCTGGAAATGCAAACAGGATAACGTATCCTTCCTGCACGTTGCATGGAATTGCCCAAACATAGCTAGTATCTGGAGGGGAGTCTATGATACCATACTGTAGGTCACGGGGATAGCACTGGAATGCACGCCGCTGGTGGCCCTGTTGGGCTACGTTGAGGGAGCTCTGCCTGAAAAACGTCGACTGATAGCTATGTTGCTACTTTTAGCGAAACGCACATTATCCATACAATGGGGTGCATCCGGAACTCCTCATATAGGTACACTACAAGAAGGAATGTCGGTATAGTTAATAGGGAATGGGCGCCTAAAAGGGTAATTCCACTTTATATTATAATTGTTTTTACAGTTGTTATGGTGCTGTAAGGTAGAGAGAACCACCAGCCTCTCTAAAATCTGTGGCCTAGGCAACAATCAATGTAATTACTGATCCCCAGCACACGTAATATATAAATGACAGCAGTTGCATTCGTTAGTCACACAAAATTTCAAAAGGAATCAATCCCAGTTATTTCTTTGCCCTTTTGTCCTTCTTCGAGCTTTTCTTTGTGAATAGATTCCAAGCCAACACGTGTTTCGTCGTCTCAGTATAGTTGTACATGCGACTTTTTCAAGGCTTCAATATTCACTGTTACAACGTTTGAAGTGTGCTGATAATTCCATCCCACACTGTCCTGCAGCGTGGGGTAATTAGTATAGCTGCTAGGCTTCAAATAAATAATCTTGTCCTCCAATATCTTGGTTCAGTAACTTATTCAGAGTTGCCGATAAGCGTCCTCTCCCCTCACGCCGGATTTCTCAGGTTGAAAAAGTCGCATGTACAACTATACTGAGGCGACGAAACATGTGTTGGCTTGGAATCTATTCACAAAGAAAAGCTCGAAGAAAGAATAAAAGGGCAAAGAAATAACTGGGATTGATTCCTTTTGAAATTTTGTGTGACTAACGAATGCAACTGCTGTCATTTATATATTACGTGTGCTGGTGATTAGTAATTACTCCTCGTATAGGTACCTGCGTGCAGGATGTTGCTTTTTGTCAAGAGCAGCTGGGTGCATTCTGGGACCTTATGCCCGCGTCATCCCACCCAGAGGATATTTAGGAACCCTTCACGAACTGGCTTAGAGTAAGAAATGAGTCAACTGTAGCTGCCATAACACAGGCCACAGATAATTAACTACCAATATTGTTTCGGCTATTGGCCTGGTTCATATTATCTGGAGCTCCCTGGTATCTCACATACATGCAGGTACAACTATCATACCTTATTCTCCATATGTCATAAGTTGCCATCGCGATTCCTGCATGCACGCACATATATGCCCATCAATACCATGTGTATAGATAATTACTCTGCTTGAATTGTCCTGTGCGTGTAGTTTTTATGCCAACACAATGTGCATGTCATTGGAGTGCCTACAGTTTTCCAGATAGAACACGATTCCGATCTGGATTGGGTGATTACCGTGTAATTCTATAATTGTAAATCTGTAAAGAAAATGGTGTAAATTGCTGCTGCTTGTATGTCTAAATCATATATATGTCTGTACAAGTTTCACTAAATAAACTCATAAAAAAAAGAACAAATTCTATTGAAGAAAAGGTAGATAAAAGAATGTTTTCACAACTATGTAGTTTACGTGAAGAATTAAGAAGTGACAGAAGTATTATACATTCTGCAGCTGGAATAGGAGAACTTACAGATGACTGTAATGGATCAGTAGTGTTTTCTCAAAATCTTTAGCAGGATGCTCAAGAATTTTTCATGGTAATACTAGGACTATTAGAGGAAGAAGATGTGAATATCAATTAATTATTTGGTTCAATTTATAAATGGAACCATAACTGTAAAGATTGTGAATTTACGTCTAGCACTGAAATCAATTCAGAGCGATTCCTCTACTTGACATTACCAGATTGTAAAGCTCTGCCCTTTGAAAATGTATCTAAAAACGCCCTGTCCAAACTGCAGATCAGAACTTAGGTCAACGTTGTTTCTACAAAGGTATGGAAAATATGTAACCCTGGGCAAAGCACTACGCTACGCTCGCGTAGTTTGCGAAGTTTGCGCTACTTCGCACAACGCGAATTGCACGTAGCACAGTGCAAACACGCGTAGCGTAGCGTAATGTAGCGTAGTGCAGCAGTCATCTTTTGCTTGCTCGCGGTCCTCAACGTCAAGTTGGCGACCGCGAGCAAGCAAAATGACATCCCGGCGAGACTTTTTCCTCGTTCGCGATCAGCAACATCAAGTTGCCGATCGCGAGCGTGGAAAATAAACCTCCCGGCGAGATTCTCAACGCGGGGAGGTCAGGTTTCTCATTGCGAGTGGTCGCGTATGCTCGCGACCACTCGCGATGAGAAACTACCAGTCCGCGTTGAGAAAGCTGCCGCTCGAGTAAAAATCTACTCGAGCGGCAGTAAAAGACAGCTCCGCACTGTGCAAGATGCCGTTTTCAATGATTGCACAGTGCGGACAAGCATCCGGCACTGTGCAATCATTGCGAACAGTGCACTACGCAGTTCGCGTAGTGCTACGCGTAGCTCGCGTAGTGCGAACTGCACTTTGCGTAGCTTCGCGTAGCGCTACTTCGCGAACTACGCCCAGGCTTAAAAATATGTCATAGTCATCCTACAACGACGCAGAGTGGATGGTACTATATTAGGAACTGAAATTGCAGACTTTGTAGCTGGACAAATTTCCATTTCAAAAAGAACTTTCACAACTATAGCAATCATATTTCGTGAAGGAGTTAATATAATCTCTGGGCACTATACAATATATTTAAGATGTGAAACAGGATGGACAGAGCGCAATGATATACAAGTGACATTCAAATCAAGACTACCTAAAATGTTACCAAATTCATATTTGCTATCTCTAGAACCGAAGTTCTAAGGAGAATTTAGGATAACAAAATGTGGTATTGTGTTGACATATATATGGATTATGTGTTTCTGAGACATTATTTGGTCTATTTGGGGTATTGACTACAGCAAGCTGTTAGAAAAGAATGACTCTTTTGTACTGCAGGAAAGGAATTTATAAAACATGTGAGGACTACATTACATTGCTACAGATATACTAAATGGAGGTACTGTCATACCTATAGCCTTAATATCTTCACCACTAAAAAAATGCCCCCTTTTGTTTCTGCTACAGCAACTTGGACGTAGTACTTTGTGTTATGTTTTTCGTACATGGACCAAGAATTTTTTTTACATCATTTGGCCTAACAGGGATGATGTTTAGAAAAGAATATAGAAAAAAAAAGACCGCTTCACAATTTTCGACATTTTGTACCATATATAAATATATGAGGAACAGTTTTACTATATAGTTGCTTTCATTAAGGCAGTAACGTGTCAGCAAGCAAGTATTAACATACTTGTAGTGAGTGGAATGCACAGTATGACATTTTTGTAATGATCTACTGTGCCCATTTTTTTTGTTTTTTTTACAGTCCATTGAATGTTTTTTCCCTACTGTTTGATGATGATGCTTCATACAGACCACTTTTGAATGTGAAGAAGTATGAAGATGAAAACAGTAAAAAACAGTAAAACATTTACTATGTTGAATTCAAGTTTTGCAGAAAACATATTGGGTGTTGTTTTGGGTTGCCTAATGTTCAAAATGAAATCCTAATAAATTTTTCACTTTTTATATCCTTCACAGTGGTTGGAGAATGGGATATATTATGTGTGTCAAATGACTAGTGATGGGTTCATCGAGTCACTACTCATATACTCATCCCATCATCCAGAAACTACACTTGCACTCATGCAATGGCCCCGGTAGTACCCATATAGTCAACCAGTCACCCACACACTACCTATGCACTTATCCAATCACCCAGGCACTTCCCATGCACTTATTCAATCAACCAGGCACTACCCATGCACTCATCCAAACAACCAGACAATACTCATGCACTCATCCAATCACTCAGGCACTAACCATGCAATTATCCAATCACCCAGGCACTACAGTTGCACTCTTGGGTTCACCCAGGTACTACACCTGCACTCATCCACTCACCCAGGCACTGCACTTGCACTCATCCATTCACCCAGGCACTACACTTGCAGTCATCCAATCACCCAGGCAGTCCCCATGAGGTCATCCATTCACTCAGGCACTACTCATGCAGTCATGCACACACCCTAGCTCTGCATTTGCACTCACTCATTTACCCAGGCACTGAACTTGCACTCATCCATTCAATCAGGCACTACACTTGCACTCATCCATTCACCCAGGCACTACCCTTGCACCCATCCAATTATCCAGGCACTGTACTTCCACTTATGTAATTATCCAGGCAGTACACTTGCACTCATACAATCACTCAGGCACTACCCATGAAGTCATGGAATCACCCAGGCACTGCACTTGTACTCATTCATTCACCCAGGCACTGCACTTGCACTCACCCATTCACCCAGGCTCTACACTTGCACTTATTCATTCACCCAGGAACTACCCATGCACTCATCCATTCACTCAGGCACTACCCATGCAGTCATACAATCATCCAGGAACTGCACTTGCACTCATACAATCACACAGGCACTACCCATGCATTCACCCAGGCACTTCAGTTGTAGTCCTCCATTCACCCAGGCACTACACTTGCACTCATTAAGTCATTCAGGTAATACCAAGGAACTCATCCAATCTTCTTACATAACCCATGCACTCATCCAAATACCCAGACACTACCCATGCACTCATCCAATCACCCAGGCACTATTCAGGCACTTATCCAGTCATCCAGGAGGTAGCCATGGAGTCATCTATACACTCAGGCACTGCCCATGTAGTCATGCAATCACCTAAGCACTGTGCTTGTACTCATTCATTCACCAGGCATTGTACTTGCACTCATTCATTCACCCATGCACTACATTTGAACTCATCCATTCACCCAGACACTGCACTTTGACTTATCCAATGATCCAGGCTTGGCACTTGCCTTCATGCAATCATCCAGACACTGCACTTGCACTCATACAATCACTCATGCAGTACCTATGCACTCATACAATTACCCAGGCACTACCCATGCACTCATCTGATCACCCAGCCATTACCCATACATTCATCCCATCACCTAGGCACTAATCATGCACTCATCTAATCACCCAGCCATTACCCATACATTCATCCTATCACCTAGGCACTAATCATGCACTCATTTAATCAACCAGACACATCAAATGCACTTATCAAATCATGCATGCACTAACGTTGTAGTAATTCAATCACCAACGTACTACATATGCACTGATCCAACCACATATACACTATGCATGCACTGATCCAATCACCCAGGCACTACACATGCACTGATCCAATTGCCTAGTCACTACACGTGCACTCATCCAATCACCCAGGCACTCAGCATGCAGTAACCCAACCACTCATGCACTCATTTAATCATTCATACCCCACTTATGCACTCGGTCCATCATCCATGCACAATTATGTACTCATTCAATAATGCATGTACCACTCATGCAATCATTCAATCATGCATACACCACTTATGCACTCAGTCATCCATGCATTACTCACACACTAATTCAACCAAACATGCACCACTCATACACTCATTCAATCATCAATGCACTACTCATGCACGCATTCAATCATCATATACATGTTCCTACATTGATTTATTCAGCTTATCTTTTTTAACTGAATAGAGGCTTTTTTTATTTGAACTTTTTTTATTTTAAAGTTTTCTAGTTTTTTTCTTGCTGGAAACAAAAAAGGCAATAGGGAGTGCAAAAACTTCAACACTCACTCAAAAATGTAGAAAAACTATGAAGGGACAACATTTTTTACATTTGTGATTCTTTGCAGCATTGCGAAGGACTGTTATGGACTGCTCTCCAGCACTCACTACAACTCCACAATCCATGCAGTATGATGCCATGCGGGAAAACTCTGGAGCCCAATCTTGAAGTTGAGGTTGGACCTCTGAAGGGACTCTCTGCCCCAGTGTTGTTGTGGCTGCTATTGAAGTTGAGGGTCCGTCAGCCTCACGTTGCTTCTTGCTGCTTTAAGATGATTGCCATGGTATGTTTCTAGATGTTAAGGCGTGGACGTAGTCCCGCTAGAATATTTCTTATTTGTACCCCTTGACAATGTCTTCTCACATATTGTGTATTGCACAAATTTGACGACTGTTTTTGATTCTCCCAACAGAATCCTGAAGAAATTCTCAGGCAATGCTTGATTTTTTCTGGGGAGGCCCCTCATATCCAGAGTCACCAGAATCCACCTCTTGAACTCCCTAGTCCACCTGCTGTTCCACCTGATCTCCCTCTTCTGACTGAGTTGCCATTTTTGCAAAAATATGCAATAAACCAAAACCATTCAAACAAATGCTAGTGAGCTGCTCACAAATAACTCCTCTTGAAGAATGTTCAAGATAGATAAATGGGCGTGTTCTTCCTATTCTTATGGTTGAAAAATGTATCATCCAATCATATCCCTTTATTCCCCGGTCACATGACCTTCGCAACGATCAGAGTCTTTGCAAAGACCGGAAATTGAACAGAATGATAATTTTTTTGAAAATAGGTACTCAAAGATAAGTGTTAATCGACTGATATTAGACCCCAAATGTGGATCATACAATGTAAGATGTATAAATATATGTTATACATTTTACCAAAAAACACGCATTAATTGCTGTTACCAATATCATCACGACTTCCAGCATCGCTGCGATCACGCAAAACACCAAGTAAAAGGCTTTTAATTGAAAATTTCTTCCAAACGTTAGGTTTCAAGAGTATATCAATAAACAACTTGTGTCAAATATTAATTAAAATATGTGTAAGTATGTGCTCCCGAGTTTAAAAAAACACGTCCACTTGGCGACTACCGATGCCGCCACGGTCTACAGAGTCACCGTGAATATATAAAACACCACATTGAAGAGTTTTTTTCTCAAAACCATGACATAAACTCAAATATAAACTCTACATTACTAAACAACTAGTGTCTGCTATTAAGTAAAATCTGCCTATATATATGTTTAAGACTTCCTCAAAAACATGCGCCTTTTGCAAAGTCACCGCGGGTATCGTGATATCATCGCAAATATAAAAATGTGAAGACAAAAAAACAACGCTAATTAATCCACTGAAGAAAATACAAGGTTATAAAAATACATGTTATAGAGCCATTTTAGATAGAAAATACAATTTAAAAACCTTAAATTTTTTTTAAAATCATAGGTAACATGGACGTTAAAGTTGGGAAATACAATTTGAAAAACCTTAGAAATTCACTGAAAAAAGCAAAGGTTACAGGGACGTTATAGTTAGAAAACAGAATTTAAAAAACAGAAATTCACTGAAAAAAACAAAGATTATAGGGACGTTATAGTTAGAAATTAGCATTTAAAAAACCTTAGAAATTCGCCAAAAAAACAAAGGTTACAGGGATGTTGTAGTTAGCAAATAGAATTTGAAAAAACCTTAGAAATCCACTGAAAAAAACAAAGGTTACAGGGATGTTATAGTTAGGCTGACATTTCACTTGTACATAACCAGAGAAATTCAGAAGTTATAGTTACCTGAGCTAACTATAACTCGTGCCCCTACAATGCACTGCTTATGACCTCACATATTACATCACTCATGACATGGTCAGTGACATCACTCATGACATCTCAAATGACATCTAAAATGACATCACTGATAACATCATCCAGTGACTGTTTTTAAAATGTTGATGAGTGTTAACTATATATACCAAGGTGTATTGATGAATCAGTGGGTATGTGAGTGCCTGTATGGATGATTCAGTGGGTGCGTGACTGACTGTATAATTGAATGATTAGTTGTCTCAGTGAATGTTAAAGGTGAGTGACTAGGTTTTGAGAATGTCTGTATCAGTCTGTCAGATGGTGTCTAAGTGGCTGTATGGGTTGGTGAGTGGGTATGTGAGTGGCTCTATGGATGATTGATTGGTTGTCTGAGTGCCTGTATGAGTGTATGAGGGTCTGTGTGGGTGGATGAGAGGGTGTGTGACTGCCTGCATGTGCCCCTTGCTTACTTTGCCAGTGGATTCAAGCTAGCCTGGCTGATGAGGAGTGTTACCCCAAAACCAGCCCCAGGAGGCTTGTTTCTGGTCCAGGGAAGACCTGGCTTATCAGTTTGGGCTGGACTGTTCCCATGAGAAACAGGGTCAAGACTGATTTGCATATGGCTGGGTCTGAACTGAGGTGGTGAAGTGAGCTAAAGAAGGATGATGGATTCAACCCAGATCTGTGACTGGGGGTGAGTGCCTGAAACGTTTCTGCGCTCCGTCCATCCTCTACGTGTGTTTGTATGATTCTGAAGTGAGGCAACGCTGATAGAGACTCCTTTAGTGCCTTAATACGAGGTGTTAACATTCCCTAGATAAGATGTACCCTCATTGCAGAAAAAGTGCGGGAACTTGTCGCAAACAAGCATTTAACTACTCAACAATGAGCTTCACAGAGCGTGATCACCCAGAGGTATGTTTATGTTTCATTTTGACTATGGAAGTCTTAGGAACCAGCCATTACAGCCTTCCATAAGAAACAAGAAGACAGTTAGTGTGCAACGTGGGAAAAAATACTTGTATGGAAAAGTGATGCATGAAAAAGTACAGCAAACGGCATGTAAGGTTCTCAGTAATTTCCAGGGTTTTGTCTACATAGGTCTGCACAGCATACACATAGTGAAGCTCAATGTAGGCCTGGGCCACAGTGCTGCATCATAGGGGTATTTCTTCTGAGGGTGCGCATCACTGGGAAATATTACACACAAGATTAACAGGAAGCATTCAGTTGTTTTGGTTATAGAGTCCTTTCCAATTCTGTGTGTGCATGTGTGTGTGCGTGTGCATGTGCATGTGTGTGTGTGTATATTCTGCTTATTTTCAATTTGTGGCTTTCATGATAGTAAATGCATGCTAAAACTACCACCCTAGGGTTTAATATAATGCCTTGAGTTGGGAGCTACTGGATTACATCTCCCCCAAAGGGCACGGTGTATTGGCTTTGAGACTGCAACTGTTATTGCCCAGTTGGGTTAGGTTCTTAGTGACAGGCACATGACAGATGGATATTTGCCTGCCTGAAATATATGACTGCTGACCTCAAAATATAAACCATCACCTACTCAAGACACCACCATTATATAGGTTCTCAATGATGAATTTGAACATGTGCACCACAACAATGTGATCTCTTAAATGCAAAAGGGAGCTGATCCGCATCAATTAATACTGTGAGTCATGGTACCCATTCATGTTCAATTCATCTTCAGTCACCCAACATCACCTCTCATGTGACAGAGGTTCAGGATCTATGGCTCAAACCTTCAAGACAAAAAATAATAAGGGCAACAGCCCAGGAGGATCATCCTGTTCTTAAAGCCTTGCTATAATAAATACAATAGAGTAAAATCAGACCATTACCAAACATATAGTAATTGAAAGTAAACTTAATAGAGAAAAACGCATAGAGACAGACCTAGGAGCTAATGAGGTAGATCATGTAGGTGAAATGGGATGTCAGAAAAAGCAGCAAAGCTGCTGAATATGTAGCAGTACATGAAAACATGAGGAAGTCTAAAGTCTAGTAATCTGTAACAAGGCTAGACATTACCCAGACAACAAAGCTTTTGCAGAAAAGCAGGGAACCAGTGCTCTCTCTTTATTTCTTCTTTCTCCAATATTGTATGCATGATGCCTTGTTATTCAAATTGCCCAGGGCATTCAACCACTCAGGCATTCTTTGGTAAATGGTGTTCAAATGTAAAGGGCAACTCCTTTTGCTGACCCCCTCTCTGTTGGGCCCCTGTTTGGCCATTTTAAACAGTGCCTCCAATGTTTGCTCCTCTGATGCTCCGGGTGGATTCCAATACTACTCCTTGGTGGTGCTACTGAGTGAAATCTATACACCACAATCAACACCACTTTTAGGCATATCTGCAACACCCATGTATATACTCATCAGGTATCTCATTAACATGTCTGGTGTAGGTTAAACCGCAAAGATCCCCCTTTCAACTATATACTCCAAACGGTTCCTAGTGACCCAATGAAAATGGTGCACTTGATGATCTGGCCAAAGGTTTGAAGTGCTATATAAATAATGCCACTGGGACCATCTACAAAAGAAATGATCTCTACAGCTAGCCACTGGCAATTCTGTACATCATAGTTATATTACTAAAATTAATATTGTACAGCCATCTTGCATATAGCATTTATGGAAGATTGGATGAGTTAGAATAGAGGTAGGCAAGTCTGCAAATTAAAAGGGGTGGTTGAGTGAGTGCAAAGGTCAGGGCTCTTAATTCTCACTAAAAGTTCAAACACTTTTGTTGTGTAATTTGCTATATAAATTCCAAACCAAATATGTAAAACTATGATAAAGACTTAAAAATTCAAAAAAGTTTTTTTTAACATTTGCTAGAGTTTCAATTCAGCAATTGGATTATATCCCTGTATTGAGTGACATTTAGAAAAGGTGAAAGTTTCTAAATATGAACATAGAAACATTCATGAACCTCTTCATCTGCCACAACCCCTCATGACTATCCAATGATGCAATGAGCAAGCTCGGAGACAAGTCAGTTTTTACGTATCTATCTATCTATCTATCTATCTATCTATCTATCTATCTATCCATATATCTATTTATCCAGCGCTCTTGAGGTCAGGAAACACAGAATTGCTCCCAAAGGGGGACAGGGGGGATAGGTGTGCAGAAACCAAAGCTGCTCCCACCCGGAGGGAGCAACCAGTACAGCTGCCTCCCGCCGACCACCCAGGATGGGTGTGAGCAGAGGAGAATGAGTGCCATGGGGGCCATAGACCTTCCCCAGTGGCCCACCAACGACTGTGCAAAAATAGAAGGCCCGTTCCAGCTGCACCTGAGATAGGTGCAGACAGGCGAACTTGTGGGGCTGCAGGGGCAATGGGCCTCCCCCACAGCTTCCAAACTTAATATACTTTTTGGGTGCCCCAGTTTGGACAGAGTCACCCATATAATAATTTTAAGAAGTGTGGCCGTGGTGGCCTTTGGGCTTCCCCACAGCCCTTATAAAGAAAAAAGCACAAAATAAATAAATACAATATATGAATCATGGGGGAAATAATAGAATTATAAATGAGCAGCCTAAGCTGCTATTGTATTATTCACTGTACCAGGATGGATCGTCCTATAATGCGCTTCATGGGCTAATTTGCATATTTTTGTATGCTCTATGATGCCCAAAACTAGGTATGGAGACTACCAACATGTTTTTAAGTGTTGTGGGGCTGCATATAGTGCAGTGGGACACCAGAAATAAGTTACAAAAATTAACCTTATGTTTCAGGGGTCTTATGATCATTACCCCAAGAAAAGTTGTTATTTCCAAGCATTTCCATAGCTGAGTTTCACTAGCTCACCTCTGGAATGCAGAGACTCCTTGTTGATTGTTTTATGGCTGCATTATGTGGCCTGAGAAATGTAGAAGAAAGACTGTGACACGTTTAATGTGTTTTATTAGTGTGGTGACATTTTAACAAAGCCAATAGGCTTGCCTTATAATATATAAATTCTGACTCCTTGACAAAGTCACTAGGCGTCCTTTTATACATTTGCTATGTCCTGACTCCTTCATAAAGTCAGTAGGCTTTCCTTTATATACTGACATAAATAAATCTTGGAAATTCCCTAAACGAACAACATTTAAATATCAGTTATCATTAGGTATACCCAGGGCCACTGGAATTATGTGATTCTGCGGCCACAGAATTTTTCTGCATGCTTATGGATTAGACACAGTTGCCACCAAATCCATCACCTCCTGCATGATCTTCAGATTTTAACCCAAAAAGTTTCTTGCTCAAACGGATCAAAGGTTACTAAAATCGTAGCAACATATGTTGCTGTGCAGTGGAAGATCCTATGCAAATATTGAATGGTCGTCTTTGAGTTGATTATTACTTTATTTTGATGCCAAACTGGTCATAATTATGTGAAACATTTTCCCAGACAGTGTTAAAATGAAACAATGACACAATTATGAAGTAATATTATCACAAAATATGGCGCATTACATTTCATAATTTACATTCTTGCTGCATAATTTAGCCAACCCTGCTGCATAATTTGGTCCTCTCCTACAGCATAATTCCATTGGCCCTGGGTATAGGAAAAAAACATAGAACTTCACAAAAAAAAAACAAAGATTAAAGTGATGTTATAGTTGTGTGAAAATGTCACATACACCACAACATTTTAAACTACAGAAAACACTGAAATTCTCCAGTAATAGTTAACTGAAGTAATTATTACTCGCCCATGAAGTAACTATAACTCACGTCCTTGCCATGCACTACTTATACTCCCACATATCACATCAGTCATGACATGTTCGATGATATCATTGTCAGTAATGACATCTGAAATTATATAATGTATGACAACTCAGTTTGCACAGCAACTAACCATTAAATTATATGGGTTATAATATTTAGATTTATCTGAATTAGTCATATAAAAAATATTATCACAGTTTAAAAATAAACTGAAACTGACTATGAGCGCACAATAACAGCATTTAATCCCAGACCTATTAACAAGAACATACATGCAGACAATTGAATGTGATGTGTGCATACGTATTTGAAAGCTTGGAATGCTTTTGATTTTTCTTGTACTATGGATCCCAGAATGTTTCATTACAAGCAGGATGGGCTCATGATATTTAAAATAAAACAGACAATGGACTTATTAATGGGGAAATGCCTAGCAACAGGATAGGTAATGTCTGCATTGAGAAAGGCTGTAAAGCCGAAACGCGTTATCCTTGATATCATGATATTAAAGATTTTTCACATCGTGAGGAGTGCCCTAAATTCATTTTTTGAAATGTACCTAAATTATTATGGGTCCCACAAACCCATGGATGGGCACTGTCACGTAAGGTGAACGTGATCGGCATTTCTCTTGCAGACAGACGAGATCTATATATATATATATATATATTACCCAGTGGAGGTCACCGAGTAGCTATATTTAGGTCAGCTGTTCCATGGAAAAATCATTTTTCTGTGTTGTTAATAACTCTGGTCCCAAATTCTACATGAAACTTTATAAACAAGTGCTACTTTTGACTAGTTTGTGCTCTGAAAGTCTCTGGGCGATCCGTCACGTGGGGGGCGAGAAAAAATGGGGGTCCCAAAACAAAAAATCCCAATGCATTTCCCATGGACTTCTTCAAGAAGGGCTAGAGAAAAAACTACTGAAAGAAATTACACCAATTTGACAAGAAGCTAGATCTTCGTACACAGATTGTGATTTTCCGTAAATCCATTCAGCAGTTTTTGAGATATTAAGGTTCAAATAACTATAGATAGCTGTACGGCTGGACTCAGGGGACTCTTGCGAGAATCCATCAAATCCAATTTGAGAAAATAGAGCATTTCCCCATCCCTGAGCCTTGTTAGAACCTGGGGACACCATACCTCAGGGCCATTGTTTTAAACAATTTTTATTTTCATTTGTAACTTTGCATCATTTACAGAGCATGTGTGTATGATATTAACACATCAACACATATGGCAGTATACAATCATGTATGCAGTTGCAGTCTGAACAGTTCCATCCCGCACAATCCCTTACCCTCCCCATCATCACAGTCTAGTTATGTACAGACCCATACATCTAACCCACAGTGGGCTGCCATGCTCTTGTAAGCTCCCTGATGTAGTGTCTCCAACTCTAATGTTTGTCCTGCCCATTACATGCTGGCCATGCCCCAGGTGTCCCAATTTTTGTTAGAATTTTCACACACATCCTCTGCCCTTGTATATATCTCTTTCCGTCATCTTAACCTGTTCATACCTGTCTCCCAGTCCGGATAAGGCGGTGGGGCATCCATCACCCCATTTTTGGCCTATATGTTGCTTGGCCACCATGCAATCAATGTTAACTAGGATCTTCTGACCCAGTGTTAAGTCAGAGGGACCCCTAATTCCCAGTATGGAAAGTTTGGGCTGTAGATCCAGGGATATCCCTAGAGCCTCCTCCAGGGAATCGCATGCAGGCAGGGACAGTTCCACAATGTGTGCAGTAATGTGCCCTCCATTCCACATCCCTGTAAGCATAGCACATTCTCTTCTCTCCCTATTTTGTGGAGTAACACCTGTGTATAATATGTCCTATGTACTATTTTAAGTTGGATTAGGTGGTAACTCATCTTTACTGCAACGTCCACAGTGAATTTAAGCTCCGTCTGCCAGTCTTCTTTGTCCAACTCCCCCACAAAATATTTCCATCTGCCCTGCAGTCATGTGAGGGGGCCCTGTGTATTTCTCGTCAGTGTGCTGTAAGTAAGTGAGATTATTTTTTTCTCTATTCGGCCATCTAGTAGTCTGCCCTCCAGAGGGGAGTTCTCTTGGGCTTCTTCCTCATTGGTTATGCGCTCCCGGAGTGCATGCCACAGTTGTCTGTACCTCAGCCATTGCATTGCTGGCATCCAGTAGCGGTCCGTGGTAGGAGTGCCGGCCGGGCGGTGACGTGGGGCGGGGGAGGGGTAGGGTGGGGGGTAGTAAACCATGGATTACAGCCGAATACAGGTAAGTAAACATTTAAATAAATAAAACGAATTTCGTTGTGAGCGCTGCATCGCCAAATGTATTATTACCCTACACCCTCATATATATATATATATATTTTTATTCCCGAGTAATGTCGCTGGCAACCAATCAGAGCACTCACTCCTACGGGAGTCTGACTACTGTGGGAGTGAATTGGCTCAAGAAAAAAAAGTCTCCCTGGGCCAACCAGCTGGACTCCGTGCAGATGTGATCATAAAATGACTGAGGACTATATTAATTTTCTTTTTATCTTTTACTTCTATATTGAACAATTATGCGAACTGCTAAGGCCATCTTTGAGAGGATTGTATTTTTTTAGAGAGTATTAGGCCTCTCTAAAATCTGCAAAGGGTTTTTAAAAGTGGAATATGGTACATTTAAAAGTGCAATATGGTATATTTAAAAGTCCAATATGGTATAATGAATTATTTTTGGTGGTCCTGGAAACAAAGAGATGTGTTATGTGGATTTACCAGTTAACTTACGTAGCTGCCCTTCTGATTATATATGCAAGTAAGGATCTCTAACTGCTGTCATGTAGGTTATGTTCTGTGTGTTTTGCTTAACCTCTGTATTTCATGGGAACCTTTTATGAATTTATTCAGGTTTTTTTTAATTCTTTGTATAAATGTTTTGGATTTCATGGATAGTATGTAGGAATATTATGTATACTAATTTATGAAGAATATGCAATATTAATCTAGGGCCAGATGTATCAATATTGGGAATAGAGACTACCTATTTGCAATTCTCTGCGAATCGCAATTAGTTAATCGCTATTCCTAATGTATGAGTGATTCCTAGTGGGTCACAAATCAACCTACCTCATGTCTGTGATTGCTTTTAAATAAAGCAATATATATTTTTTAAATGCAGCCCGTTTTCCTTAAAGTAATACGGGATGCGTTTAAAAATAGAAAGTGAAAAGTTTTCTCTGTGAGACCACTGCCTGCTCTTAAAAAATCTTTTTATGAACATTTACAAATGCTTGAAGTCGGTGGTAAGATGTGAAAGTTTAGCGACTACATTTAGGTCGCTAAACATTCTTATATACCACTGCGATTCGGTATTAGAAAGGGATGCCCCTTTCAAATACCGAATCGGTAAATTTTCGCAATTCCAAACTGAGATTCGGTAACATGTTACTGACTGACAAATTCGGAAATGATACATACCAAAATGCATTTTTCCAGTCGCAAATGGCCCAATTCTGTGAATTGGGTCGTTTGCCACCGGAAAAGTGCTTGACCAATCTGTCCCTAAGTGAATTAATGAATGCAAAGTATTTTGTTCTATGTTCAGTGTACCCTACCAGAGACCTTAATCCAAGGCACACACCATCATATGTGGCTGTACATCAACATGCATCATGGGACATTTAGTCCTGCTAATGAATCACAGGAACTAACAGGCAGTGCACAACCATGTAACAATTCTTGATTGGCAATTGATGAACAAGTGCATATGAGCTCCGTTCTCAGAAATAGAAGTGTCGGTCTCAAACTATTTATTCGTAGGGCAGGAAGGGCACTGTCAGGGATTAAGCAGGTAAATAGCATCAGCATCCCTCATGAGAAAAACGCACAACACACAGTTATCATATATTTGTGTACACATATCACCAATCAGCTCTCATTCTCCTCCATGTACTGTCCACAAACTCCACGCAGATGAAAGAGGTGAGTGGCCCTCCACAGATTTAAACGGGACAGTCTCTCTGACCCTCCATAACATTATCCCTTCTTCATAGGGAGAGATTTGAGTGCTAGAATCCTAAAATGAATTATTACCACAGAGGGCCATAAGTCCAAGAGACAAGGAAACACACACAGAGGTTATGCACATCCTAATCCAAAGACAAAGAGGATGCAATTCCATAGCTAAACTACCTGGGTCCTTAGTGTATGCAATATGAGTCATAAACAGCATATATGACTCATAAAAGCATACCATCATGTTGGTAGCTATTGATCATGTGTGCAGTCATCTGCACAAGAACATATATTCAGCCTAAGTGACATGCTTGAATGTGATGAGCCAGAGCAACATAACCTCTTAGGCATTTACCTCACTAAATCCCTTGTGTAAGTGAGTCCTTTCTTCAGAATAAAGCTCATAATCCAAGGTAGTGATAAACGCTGATTTATTAGGAACAGCAATAACAGAGACCCCATCTACAAGACAGCCAGGTTCAACTGATTCTTTCTCAGAACTCCTCATTCTAACATAACAACCACCCACATTCTGATCCCCTACATCATCACCTGGAAACTAACCTCATTACAGAAAAAATAAATACTGAACACCACATCACCTTCCTCCTAATGAAACCCAACAAGTTGAGCAAAAAAAAGAACAAATAAAAACACAACAAGTAAAACAGGGAATGCTGACCACAGTTCAGTAGACACAGTCTTTTAATCGGAGTGGAATCCTTCATGGACGAAGAGGCCTACTGAACTCCTCTAGCACAACCTGTGTATTGATGCCACCAACCCCATTTGCTTGACGCTTAGCAACTCTATTAAGGTTCCAAATCTTGTGAGCATGTTTCTTCACAGCATTCTTAAACACCTTTAGAATCTGAACTAGTTGACTACATTTTGACTTCCTCCCATCTCTCCTGGGTGACTTGATCCTGACACAATCAACCTCACACACTAAGGTCCTTTTACTGCCTTCCTCCCATCATACCACACTTACCTCTTTCTCATCTTAGCCCTTTCTCTCTCCACCCGTCTGTGCTAACCACTCCATCATCCATAACACCCCTTTTAGCAGTGACCCACAAGGGAGTCACTTCAGTATTAGCAATTCTGCCTTTGAACAAACGAAAAAGAGCTACACCAATTGAGAAATGCTCAATAAATATGTATTCTCATCCTTTTTTCCTCATGGCTACCTCCCAATTGCCTCCAGATACTACCGCTTGTTGCAATGTTTCTTTAAGTACCTTCACAAACCTTTCCACAACACCATTACTCTCTGGATGGTACAATGCCACTTTCTTATGCATGATACCTCTCTCTCTCAGAAACTCTTCCACTGCCCTAGAGTTGAACTGGACACCATTATCAGACAAAATAGAAAACGGAAAACCCTCCTGTTCAAAAAGTTCCTCCAAGAATTCAATAACCACCACTGATTTGACAGAATTAACAACCTTAATCTCAGGCCATCTAGAAAACATATCAAGACACAGTAATACATACCTATCTTGAGATTTCAACCTGACTGGGCCTAAAATGTCCTCCGCAATGTCGGACCACGGACCACTAGCTTGTTCCCTTATTACCATAGGTTGCATCCTGCACTTCAAAATCCTATCACTGCACAAATATTCTGCACAATCTCGAACCACTTTCTATATATGCATGTCCATGGCGCGCCACCAATAGGCCTCTCTGATTCTTTCTTTTGTTTTGGCAATATCCATGTGACTAGCATGAGCATTACCCACCAATTTGTCTCTGAGACTACAAGGGGAAAGCAATTTTCTACCCCTCATAAGAAGACCATCAACACCAGCCAGCTCCTCCCTGACCTGCCAATTTCCTTTGAGTTCTTCCTCACAATCCTTCTTCACACCCCATCTTCCTAGAAACTTCATCATCACCTGTTGTAACTCCTGATCATTGGTTAAACACTCTCTCCATTCACTCTCCAGAATCAAGCCTTCACTGGTCAAGCAGCTGACCTCCTCCTCAAATTCTTCACCCCCAAACCAGTCACCTTCCTCAGGCACATCAGTCTCACTGCCACCCAGTCTGGAAATCCAATCTGCCATAATGTTATTAGAGCTGGGTAAATATGAAACTTCAGACTCAAACTCCTGTAATGCCACCACCCAATTTCTTATCCGATGTGACACAAAACCAATACCCTTCTTGGTAAAAACCTCTTTTAAGGGCGTATGATCAGTTAACACCTCAAACTTCTTGCCCCATAGAAAATTCCTCAACTTGTGCACCGACCAAAAAACACCTAGAGCTTCCTTCACCACAACCGAATAATTACATTCACCCCCTCTCAACGGTCTAGAGATAAATAGTATGGTCTTGTTTATACCATCTACCTTTTGTAACAAAATAGCTCAGAACCCTTTCGAGCTGGCATCCGTCATGTTTATGTTTATGTTTAGGGGCTTTATAGAGCGCATAGCTGCCCAGGGGCTTCCCAGCGCTGAGGAGTGAACGATAACTGGTGGAGCGAAGGGTTATCCAGGGAACAACCATGTCTTCAATTTTTTCCTGAAACTTATTTCATCCATGAGCGGTCTCAGTTCTTTGGGCATGGAATTCCATAGCTTTGGCACTAGGTGCAAAAATGATCTTCCTCCCCATCTGGATCTCTTTATCCTTGTGGTCTTGATGAGAGGGTCTGAGGATGATCTTGGAGCTCTTTTGAGGGTATATGGGGTGATGAGAGGGGCTGGACCCTTGCCGTTCATAGCTTTATGTGCTATACATAATGATTTAAATTTGACCCTGGCCTGTATCGGTAGCCAGTGAAGTAGTCTCAGTGCACCTTTTGCTGATTCATGCCTGGGTATACTTCTAAGCAACCTGGCTGCTGCGTTTTGTACCACTTGCAGACTGCTCACCACGTATTTGGGTGATCCCAGATAAAGGGAATTCCTGTAATCCTGTCGTGAGACCACCAGGGATTGTTTAATTGTTCTCCGGGTCTGCTTGGGAATAAGATCTAGAATTTTACGAAGCATACATAGTATTCCAAAACAATTGGCAGCCAATTTCCTAGCTTGTTTTTCCGTGGAGAGATTGAGATCCATCCACATTCCCAGATTCTTTATGGAATATTTATGGATGGGAGGACATCCCAGTCCTTTTGGCCAGTTAATGGTGACTCGTAGTGGGGAATTATTTCCTAGGAACATAAGTTCCGTTTTGTCACCATTCAGTTTTAACCTACAGCTAGTCATCCATTTTGCTACTTTTTCCATACAAGGAACCAGTTGGTTTTATTTTGATTTAGGACCTCTCTGCCACTGAGATACCAGTTGGGTATAATCAGCATAGGATACGATTGATAGCCCGAATTCCTGGACAATCTCGGCCAGAGGTTGCATGTAGAGATTAAATAGTGTGAAATTAAGGGCAGAGCCCTGTGGTAGTCCGCATGCGATCTGAGTAATGTCCGCATTCCATTGCCTGAAAGGATCTGTCTTTCAGAATGACACTATTCATCTTAGGGCGCTGTCCTGTATCCCTGCTTTCTCCAGGCTGTGAATCAGTGTTTTGTGATCCACTGTATCAAAAGCTGCACTAAGGTCGAGCAGCAGTATGGCAGCAGTACCCCTCTGATCGAGGATTCCCTTGAGTTCCTCCGTGACCAACAGCAAAGCTGACTCAGTGCTGTGTAGTGGTCTGAACCCCATTTGGGTCTTCTGTAGCACGTTGTTCTCCTCTATGAATTGGGACAACGCCTGGTTGACATGTTTTTCTGCAATTTTTCCTAGAATGGGTAGGAGTGAGATGGGGCAATAATTCCCTAGGTCTGTTGGGTCTAGGTGTGTTTTTTTTAGTAGGGGTCGGACTATAACATGCTTCCATGCTTTTGGAACTCTTCATTGAGTGAGAGATAGTGTTAACAACTCTGTGGTGGTGGTCAGAGTGGCATCCCCACCCTGTAGCAAGATGTGTGGGGGTACTGGATCTTGGGGGGAGCCTGATTTAATGTTTTGTAAAATCATGCTTGTGGTTTTCTTGCTTAGCGCCGGAAAGTGCATTAGTGTGGGTCCTGCGACCTGAACCGAGGGGTCCATAATTCCTTTGGGTAGGTCTGGGTTATCTGTGTTCCCTTGCATGGAGTTGTAGATATTTTCTACTTTCTTTTTGAAGAAGACTGCAAGTTCATTACATCTCTCCTTTGATGAGGATTGCGGAGAGACTTCTATCTCTATGGACGTGAGGAATCTGACCACCTTGAAGAGTTCTCTGGAAGAGTGGATGGCAGAGTTTATTTTTTCCCGGAAACACCTGGCTTGGGCTAATTTAATTTCATCGTGGTAGTGTCTGATTGCTTTTTTTATATTGGCCCTTTATGCTTGTGTCATATGATTTCTGCCAGTTCCTTTACATTTTTTTGCATGCTTTTTTCAGAGAGGCGAGATGGTTATTAAACCATGCTGCTTTCCTCTGTGTGCGGTTGGTCACTATCCTTTCTTTGTGACTCCAGTTTTCTGCTGCTTCATTGAGCCATTTGGCCCAGAGCATGTCTGTGTCCTCTACATCCCCTGTCAAGATCGGGATTTGCCCTTCTATGGACTTGATCATGCTGTCCGGTATGATTCTAGGCCACTTCCTGCCTGGCTTCGGGGCGTTGCCCCATATAGTTTGTGTTTGTGTTTTGGTCAGAGTAAAAGGGATAAAGAAATGGTCTGACCAGGGAACTGGTATAGGTGTGGCTGCCTTTAATTTTAGAGTCATTAGAAAAGATTGCGTCTATTATGTGCCCTTTTTCATGTGTTGCTGATTGAACAAGCTGTCTGAGTTGCATGGCTTCCATGTCTTGTGTTAGTCTGTTAGTGGCTGAGTTATTGTGTTCGTCTAGGTGAATATTAAGGTCACGGAGTATAGTCACAGCACCTTTACTAGCGATAATATCTGCTATAAGATCGGGGAAGGACTCTAGGATAGCATTACAGGGTCCTGGTGGCCGATAAATAAGCATTCCTGAGAAGCTTTGGGTGGGGGATAACCCGATGCTGAATAGTATTGTATTGCAGTTGAGTAGGGACTTTGGTGAAACACTACAGCTATAAATTTCATTATACATGATGGCCACTCTCCCCCCGACTTTTGCCACCACATAAGATAATTTCAAAGGATCAAAGCTTCCCAGATTGGGAGATTCACTCAAATACTTCTTGATACATACAAACTCCTTGTCACAACCTATGCATCACACAAATTCACTCTCTTTCCTGAGCAGCACCCTCATACAGCAGGTCTTTTCAGCAAAATTAGGCACAAACTTATTATAGAATTCAGCCATCCCTAGAAATTTCAACAGCTCTTCCTTGGTTTTAGGAGGAAAAAGATTACAAATAGAGCTAACCAATGAAGGTTTGGATCTAATTCCAGATGCAGACACCAGATGTCCCAAATACTCAATCTCATGGACATCAAATTTGCACTTATCTGCCTTAAGGGTAAGTCCGCTTACAACAACTTTCTCAACACTGCTCTCAACCTTCCATCATACTCTTCAAGATTGACCCCAATAATCAATACATCATCCTGACGGACATTGACACCTTCAATTCTATTCAGAATGCTTTCCATTGCTCTCTGAAAAACAGAGGACGCAGAAGTCAGGCCGAAAGGCATCCTCAGAAATTTAAAGGTGCCAAATGGCATGATAAAGGCCGCAAGTTCCTGAGACAGAGGATGAAGTTTGACTTGATGGTAGGCCGAAGACAAGTCTAATGAGGAGAAATGATTTGCACCCTCAAGAGAGCGCAACATTTCACTTATGTTGGGAAGCGGATAATGGTCAACCACCACCGCGTTGTTGAGTTCCCTCAAGTCAATGTAGAGTCTAGCCTCCCCATTGGCCTTCTGAGCCATAACGTTTGGAGTGACTCACCCTGGGGCTTCCTCTTCCTGAATTATCCCATTCTCCAAGAGTTTATCCAGCTCTACGCTTATGCTTTCCTTTACTGACAGGGGTACACTTCTAACCTTTGCAACCTTGTGGGTGACAGTCGAATTGAGTTTAATGTGGGGCATATAGTTTTTGAGACTGCCCAATTTTTTTTCAAACACCTCTGGAAACTCTTATCCTATTTTCACTTCTGCCTCCCACCAACCGGACAGAGGGCATCTCTTTCAAACACACAGATGGATTTTCATTGGGATCCAAATATACATGTAGGTCACGTTGATGAAAATAAATTAATCAGTGAGTCTCCCTTCATTGTTACATATATTTTCCCAGGAATAATCCTACCTTTGATATCAATTATACCCAAAACTTTACCCAGAAGATCAATGGTCTCACCCCCATACCCTTTTGCTTTCTGTCTGGTTTCAATAACACTTCCTTACCTAACAAATGTTGCTCATAAAAAGTTTTAGGGATGAGAGTAATCTTAGCCCCAGAATCAAATAGCATGTCCAAAGCCGTGTCATTGAGGATTCTGGAGGCTCTGGAGGCTCCACGCACGAGGACTCGTGCCACCTCCACCAGCTGGATCTCGTGCTGCCCTCGCACATGGCCTGCAATACGTCCCAAAACAGCCAGAAACAGCAAATTACCTCTTTCAAATTGGAGAGTGGGAGTTAAGAAGGGAAAGAGGTGGTCCTCTGATGAGTTTTTTGATGCAAAATAGCTTCTTTTTTCGTCTGATGGAGGACAGACAGTGTTGAGGTCTCTGCTATGTTACACAGACAATGGGATCATCGCTTTCTTAGCTCGTCACCAAAATGTTGAAGTGAGTCCTTTCTTCAGAATAAAGCTCATAATGCAAGGTAGTGATAAACGCTGATTTATTAAGAACAGCAGTAACAGAGGCCCCATTCACAAGACATCCAGGTCCAACTGTCTCTTTCTCAGAACTCCACATTCTAACATAGTAACCACCCACATTCTGATCCCCTACATCATCACCTGGAAACCAACCTCATCACAGAAAAGATAAATACAGAACACCACATCCCTCTTTTTTTTTAACTTTATTTATCATTTTCAAAAATACAAGCAGTATATCGAAGTTGTTGGCATTGTTGCATTAGTCTGTAGTACATTTACATATATTTGACAGTGGTGTATATAACCTCTTCTGTAACACAAGGCAACCTCTATACATTGCTATTTATTGTGGTACATTGTCGGCGCCACTCCCTCCCACCTAGTTATTCTTGCAATTTCATCTTGCATTATTAAGACTGTTGTGTGCCTAGTCATGCATACATAGGTTAGCACCCGTCCTCCCTAGCTCTATTGCACTATAGTGGTTCATGTTCTGGCCCATTCTCTGTGTCGTTCCCCAGCCCTTGATCGCAGCGCGCTGGGTGCTGGCTGTCTTCGTCAGTGTCAGTGCTGGCTTTGCTGCATAAGTATGTTTGAATTGGACCCCATATATTGCGAGGTCTACAACGAATCGGCCTTAGCGCATTATAGTTGTCTGAGTTCGTGTTCCAGTATATCATGTATGTTTGCCACTCTGCAAGTGTCGGGATTGGTCCCCTCATCCAGCGCATTGCTACACGCCTTTTGGCCAACAGCAAACCTATTGCCACTAATTTCCGATTCTGTTTGGGGATCTCAGTGTCTAGTCCTAGTAGAGTTAGCATTGGGGATTCTGGTACTGGCTGACCTATCGTATCTTGAAGCTCTACTGTCACCCCCAAAATATGCGTGTATCTTTGGCAGAACCAGGCTACATGCGCAAACCCAGCCCCCACTGTGCCACAGCGCGGACATCTGTTGTCTACTCGCAAGCCATATCTGTACAATCTAGCAGGGGGATAGTATACTCTGTTGAGGTATTTGAAGGGCACCAGTCGATGTCTGCCATTTTGTGATACGGCTTTAGTGAGCGAGCAGCAGTGCGTCCATTGTGCGTCTGTGATTGTTATGCCCAGGTCTGTCTGCCACTCTATTTGTGCTTTTTTGCCTACCACATCATCCGCGTGTTGCATTAGCTTGTAAAGCATAGAGGTTCCATGTACTGGGGAAGTTGCTTGCAATAGGTAAGTCAAGGGAGCTATTGCTGTCGGTTCTGCCCTGTCCGCCCCTAGGTGCTTGCGTAGCGATTGGTGTGCTCTGTGACAATTGTACATGACACTTAGCGTGTTTGTAGGTATTGATTCTAGGACATCGCTCCAGGGCCTCAGTGAACCATTTCGGAAAAAATCCCCCATGTTGTTTATTTTTGCTTGTTTTAATGAGTACACCACTGCTCTGTCTGAACTCCACGTGAGCCATGTACACCACTCTATAGGTGGTATTGGTGAATATAGCAGGGGGGCACCACATCCCTCTTTTGTTGCACCTGTGCATTTATCAATCAATTGAACTAGTGTTCTGATTAGGAGTAACTTTAGTTATGACTTGCCCAATGAATTCTTCTTCGAATTGCATGTTTTCTTGCTTTTCAGAAGGATGTGGTGACTCCACTCTAAAAAACAGACAGGAATTTTTCACTTTATCTCAACAACACTCTGCAATGCATAGCTTCAAAAAAGCAATCTTACTCCCCAATGTCAATAACTTCTGGAAAATAACTTCCTTCTACATAAATTCAGAGTATGATGCAGGCAAGGATGAAGAACCAAGTCAATGCTTTAGAATTAACAGACAAAATTCATCCAGTGACAGCACTGGTGTCACCGCTTCCCCTAATATGGTTGATCATGATCTGGTTGATGATGACCTGCTTGAAATTCTGCCTCAGGTAAGGGCTGGTCAATCAACCTCTAGCACTGAGTTTATTTCTTTTTTGTCTTGTTGTACTGTACTTTGTTTCTGCGTAACAATTGTTGGCATAATGTATCCCACGGGCCTTTCCTAAAGGTGTCATAGTTCATATTACAGATGGGTCCATTCGATAAATACTTTTTAGGTATTGGCTACAGTTTGCAAGGACATATAAAACTTGTCATGAGTTTTCCATGTCTGACTCCCCATGTGATACTCTTATGGAAAAATTCTCTGCAGATCCTAAAAACATTTTTTAAGGTTGATTGTTTTTCATATTCCAAAAGACATAGGCCATCTTTCCACATGGTATTACATTAGACTACATGTGTCCTTGCCACTCTTCTTTGACAGAGCACATTATAATAGAACTGAACAAACTTCTAACAGAGAGGAAATCTGAATCTATCTGGTTGTCAAAGCTTCAGCAGGACTTCATTTGCCTGGTGCCTATCCCTGTACCTACTGTGCCTGGGCATTCGTACCGTATTGTCCGAGAAGTACAGCCTTCAAGCCTCATCCATAAAACTCTTACCACTTCAAGGATGACGCTGCTCCTATCAGAGATACATCACCATTCACTGCAGTGATCGCCTGTCTCCGCAAAATGAATCAGACTCATCTTGTTGCAAACCGCAGAGCTGTCTGGGAAGTAAAGCCCAGACTACTGAAAAGCACTAAACAGCACAGTGAGGCCCAATTAGTGTCAGATTGTGCGCTATAAATAATAATAATAATAATAATAATAATAATAATAATAATAATAATGCAGGTGACAGTGAGTTACCTTATGCCAATGTAGAGGTAGGAAGAATGTAGTCTCTCTCAGGGAGGACCTAACCTGCATTGAAATCACTGGCAAATCCTTTAGATCTCTAAAGCACATCACTGTGTATTACTCAAACAACCCAACATCTTTCTTCAGCCTGGCAGTAATTTATTACAGACCACAACACATTTCTCCATTCCTAGAGCAGGTAGTTTTCATCCCTTGTCATCGTTATGTTACCCTTACTCCTGTCGGAATCAGTGCATGTTCTCATGTTCGGGCCAATGGAAAGAAAGCAAGAGAACAGTCTGGTGTCTAGCTTAGTGTGATAACTTTCACACAGGTGCTCTCGGAATTAAAAGTAAAGAACTACAATTACTTCATGACCAAGCTATCAAACTGCGGTCAAACCTGAGAAAATCTGTTAAGTTAAACCCAACTCTGAAGTCAATGTGTAAGCTTCCAATATAGAAGGAAGTATAAGTGAAGGTACTGTCCCCCATGCCCACAGAACACCAAGCTTGAATCCAAAGGCCCATATTTATCAAAAATCACTCAACACAGCAAGCCACCTTGCTGCACTGCACTTTGCGAAAGAGCAGGAATGCGTCGTATTTTCCATTATACAGCACATTCCTCTCTTTACCTAGCACTGGTGCACTTTTAGCAGCCTAGCGCCAATGCAGGCACCCTTGCGTGTTTTAGCAAGGGTGCCTGCGTTGCAGGCCAGATTGTTTTTGTGCAGGAAAGGACATCTTACTGCACAAAAACAATTCTCAGAGGCATTTTCCTCTTTCTAAGTGTGCTGCATTCTGCAGCACACTTAAAAAGAGGAACAGCTATTAGAAAAAAATATATATTTCTCTTCATTGCACCTGTGGTGGGGAGGCGTGCAATTCCAATGCATTCCCAGGTCTATCAATGTTGATAAATCTGGGAATGTATCAGAATCCATAGGTAAATGCTTGAGAACACCCATGCCCAACCCATGGCACGGCTCCCTGCTGCAGAGTAGGGCAAGGCAGTGATTTGCGCTGCCTTGCACTACTCTAGATTTATCAAGCCACTCAGAGCCACTCAAAGTGGCCTTGCGTGGCTTGATAAATCTCATTTAGGTTTTGTGGCACCATTGCATCTACTTACATGGCTCAAGTGCGACACAAAACCGACATAAATATGGGCCAAAGTATCTACATAGGCTACCACACTATTATCCAATACGTAAGAAATGTGGTAGCCTGAGTTGATTCAGAGCAAATATGCAAGTAAGCCTCTGTCAAATACCTGAATCCCTACCAGAGAACACAGCCAACCTACCTTCAGGAAAAGCCTAAAGTAAGAAATTGTATCTTACAATCGTACCAATGCTTCCACTTTCTAAGAGGGAAAGAACCCAACATAAATAGTTCAGCAGGACCACCCTCTTCTTCATAAAAAACGTTACCTATTTCTAAAGACATTGCTGTTAGTTCTTCTTTATCTTTAAAGTTTGGCAGGAAATCTCATCCTGAATGGCAGAAATTTCATATCTTATCTTAATAACTGATTTTGTTGTAGCACTATGACACAAGACTGGAGAACACCATAAAAAGTTTGCATTTGCATGATCTGCACAAGGTTTCCCAGCCACAAATCATGGTAGAAAGCACCCACGGTTTGCACGCAAACTTAGATTAATAGGCCCATTATGCTCGGGCACTATATGGTCCAACTTTTCTCAGGGGAGAACCTATCCAAAATAATCAGGAGAAAAGAGTAGACACTTACTTAACTGTCTTGATGCAAATCGATTTGGGAGATTTTTCCCCAAGCATTTTCAAAGATCATAAGGTGTATCTAAGGTGGGTCAGTACCATGACATCCATTGCAAACAGTTGCTTTTCTTAAGATTTATCCATTGTAGGTTACATAGTACAATTTAGAGCTCCCCGAGATTTCCTGATTTGAGGTTGCAGGATTGCTGCATATCTGTCAAGCCTATGGCGGAAGAGTGTTTTTTATGTGGTCACCTTCAACTGACTTTGTGCCCAGTTATGAACCAGGGGGTGTGAATGACCTGGCCTTCCAGCACCCAGATGTAACAGTTGCAGGAACACCAGACTCGATTTTACTACTGGAAAAGCTGGCTTATAAATTTGAATGAGAATCAAGCAGTAAATGTGGGCACAAGCTCAGTTCAGCTCCCACCAACCACCCTCCAACAGCACAGGGAGGATACCCTTTCCTGCCCATAGCTTGTGTCTGAATTCCTCACCACCTTACACTCTATGCCCCCTGCCCCTCAGAAGTAGCTACTAAATGGGAGTGGAGGTTTTGCTTGAAAGGGAATTCTACATGTGGAAAAGGACACAGTAATTCTGGGTTTCATGCTATTTCACATTTTTGGGGAAAAACTTGCAATTGTACAATTCAGGGGTGCAAATATTATCTGTAATTGGAGGTCTCGAGACCAACTAATTTTGGCAATGATGTACCAAGCAACACATCATTTAGCCTACATGGATTTCTGTGGTGCTGCCCTTCTTTTGTTCTTGTTCCATCAAGGACTGCTTAGCTACTAGTGTTCCCTGTGTATGCTGCTTCAAAGAACAATTTGGGCCCAGTTATGATTGAGAAGAAATTATGTGCAGAGATTCTGGGTAGCTGTAATTTCCATCACCAACTGGAACCTCAGTATATAGTTTCTCCTGCTATGAGTTAAATCCCATGGAATAGGGAGCAAAACTTTGCCAACTTGGATTTGCCAGGAGGAATACTCATTTCTCTTGGGTTTCATGCACATGTTTACAAACTGTTATGAGTAAGTGTTAAATGTCTGTGAAGCAAATAGTATGGGGCATGGAGTAGGAGTGGTGGTATTGGGGGAGGGAAGGGGTATGTGTAGCCTTGCAGGGGGCATGATAGCAATTGGGTTTCTGGTTGGCAGAGATATGCACCCTGTCCAAGCAGGAACCATAATCCTAGTCAAGGTAAGTCAGATACACACTATCAATTAACCTGTGCTCAACCTCTGGTAGCTTGGTACAGAGCAGTCAGACTTAACTGAAGAGGCAATGTGTAAAGTTTGTGTGTAACACTTCAAACAGTAACACAGTAAAAACACCATTAAACGACTCCACACAATCTTGAAAAATAGCTTATATTTTCATGAGTAAAACAAGACCAAAATGACAAAACTCCAATAAGTAGAAGTCAACCGGGGCTATCTGGTTGCGCTTGACCGGGGCAAATTCAAATGTTCAGGCCAACTGTGATGGGAGCGCAGGTCAGATGCAGGGACCAACCTTGGTCCGCTGAACAGTACCTTGGACGCATTGACATTGAAGGTGATGCTTGAAGCAAAGGAGGCGATGCGTCACTGTCAATCCCTGCAAATGCAGGCAATGCATCCGTTCTGACCTGCACAAAGTCAAAGATGCGTCTAGAGTCAAGATGCGATAAACATGGGGTGCTGCATCATCATCGACCTGCTGGGCTGTAGGCGATACAAGCAGCACAAAGCGATGTGTTGGCACCGAGCCGCACTTGACAGAGCAGGACTCAAAGCAGACAGAGTCAAGATGCTGGTTGCAGGATGAAGAAAGAAGTCTTTTATATCCCTGAGACTTCAGAAAAGAAGAGGCAAGCAAACAAGCAATTAGAAAGGAGGTTTCTGGTTTGCTAAGGTCTACACCCAAGCCAGGAAGAACACACCACTCTAGTCAGGGTAAGCCTGATACACAACTGAAATGACCTGTGCTCACCCTCCAGTAGCTTGGCCCAGACCAGGCAGGCTTATCAAAAGAGGCAATGTGTAAATTATTTGTGCAACACACACATAGAGTAACACAATGAATACAACACAAAAAGACTTCACACAGGTTTAGCAATATAGACTATTATATGCTGAACAAAAAAAGAGCAAACCAATAAATCTACAGTTTTAAAATACAGGTAATTTAAGCCTTTCTTGAGTTATGAGCATACAAAATTATAATCAAATAACAGTGCTTTATGGTTTTGAGCGTTGGGAGAACACACATTTCGTAGGTTATGTGCGGTCACTCTGACCGAGTTGCATTAAGTCTCACCTCAAAAAGATGCTCATTAATAATGCAGCTGAAAAGTAGTAGTGCAAGTTGCGCCCAACATGCACGGGAGTTCCTCAATGAGTCCCCTGGGCCAGCACTAGTCCTTTGTACACAGTATCTTCTCCAGGCGCTTGACTTCTGCAAGGCAAACAGCTTACTAGGGGTGCCTCATATACATGGCTCTTGATGCGGAGGTCATCTGCCTGGGGGCGCTCTGAGTCAGCACACGTGCCACGCTGTCACAGTCTCTCCTCTGAAGGGTAGGCGGGGCCCAGCATTGCCTGGCAACACTTCGAATTTACAAGCGGCATCTCACTGCTGCAGGAGGCTTGGGTAGGCAGGAAGGTGCCTGATCTCTCTCCCAATAAAGTTCAGATCCCAGCACATGCAGGTGATCAGGCACAGTCTGCTGCAAGCAAAAAGGCACCTGATCTTTCTCCCAGCAAAGTGCATGTTTTGAGCACAGCACAAGCGGGTAATCAGACACAATCTGCAGTCGCCAAGGTGCAGTTGCCGGACTCATGATGATCAGAGTCCCATGGCATGGTGAAGCCCTTGATGACCCTGAGGATTCGAAACAGGGGACAAGCCAACAAGCCCTTGGATGACACATTTTAGGTATCACAGAAGAGGGTAGCAGGCAACAGGCCAGCATTACAACAAGGCAGGTAGCAGAGTGGCAGTCCCATTTGCAACAAGCAATCAGCATGCAGCAGCCCACCACAGCAAAGCAGTTAGCAGAGGGGCAGTCACTCTCTGCAGCACAGCAGTCCTTCTAGCAATGTGCAGATGTAGAGCCAGCGGTTTCTGATTACAAGTCTAAGGAAGTGTCTGATTTGAAGGGGTCAGAGCCCCAGTACTTATACCCAAAGGTGTCTTTGATGTAGGAGGTGAGTGCAAGGATCCCTTTCAACCCAGTCCTGTCTGCCAGGCTACATGTGGAGGGTAATCAGCCCTTTGTGTGTGGACAGGACACTACCTATTGAAGTGTAGGTGCCGGCCACTCCCAGTCCTCCCTGCCGAGGATGGCCCATCAGAATGCAGATGAAGGTAGATGCAGTTGAGTGTCCGATGTTGAGGCTGTATAGGGGGCTGTCTAGATGGAATGCACAAATGTAGCCGTCACCCAGCCCAGACGTGTTTTGAAGACAGGCTATCAGGCAGATACAGCAGTTAAGTACAGAAAAATGTCCACTTTCTAAAAAGCGCATTTTTAAATCAGTAAGGTTAAATCCAACTTTACCAGTAAGAAGGATTGATCATTAGAAATCCAAACATATGAAACATGAAAAAGGTACTCGTCTCTGAAATTTGACCTACACATGATGGGTGACTTCTTTCCTAATGATCTTGCCATTTCACACACAGATGATATTAGATCCTCCCAGGCCACACCAATAGATCTTTTCATCCTACGCTGGCTTCATGACACTTTTTGTGCATGCGTCCGCTCTTACCCCTTAGCTCCCAATGACTTCTCGCCTTTGACTTTTTTGCTCTACACCTCAGACGGGAGTAGACTGGTTTCTAAACTATAGAAGTCTTGTATATCACTCAGACCCGCACATGTTTGGAGGGTAAGGGAGCTGTGGGGTAATGACCTAGGCCGTGCACTAACCAATAAGGAGTGGCTCTATTGCTGCACACAAAGTAAACTTATTTCTTCCAATCACCACCTCAAACTCCTCCATTTCAAATTTCTGTATAGGACATATATCACTCCAAGAGCTGTTGCGAAAATAGATCCTATCAGACTTTCCGATTGCCTGAAATGTAATGCACCCGACGCTGGCTTTGCACACCTCAAATGGAGTTGCCCACAAATTGAGGCTTATTGGACCGCGGTTTTCAAACACCTTTCCTTTATGATCAATGTTACGCTGTACCCAGACCCTCTTCTGGCACTTTTAGGCTATGCTACAGATGTTCCCAAATCGACTTGTAGATTTAGAGCCATCGCATTGCTTTTGGCCAAGCGACAAGTGGCATTACATTGGAGGAACAAGATCCACCCTACCACCAAGGCATGGCTCAACAGTCTGATCCATTGCGATTTAACCAGTGAAGTATATGCAACATTACATCCTCCCACCTCTCACCTGAAGGACATTTGGCAGCCACTTTGGGATTTTTTGTTAGCCACGGACACAGGCTCTTACCTTTGATCATTATTTCAATAACCTAATGCACACTTCATTGTGATACCAAAACAAGTATGTTCTATTTGATGTTACTAAACTGTGCCCATGTATGTACCATCCTTCAATGCTATGCCTGGATTGCACTATTCATTTGATTTACTTCTTTCTTTTTGTTTACTTACTCTCTCTGACTCTATACATTAACCTGTTGTACCTGTTGTTACCTGTATGAATGGGCTCACAAAATATGTTTTTTTTTTGTTATTTGTTTCCCTTATTTTGGAAAATGTATAAATAAACTCTTTGGGAAAAAAGGGAAGGTACTCCTCTCTGATCAGGAATCACCACTTAAACAGGTATAAGAGAATTCCCAATGCTAACCTATGAGAGGTGTAAGCCTCACAGCAGTAAAAATGAGATTAGCTGTTTGTCTTTACTAGGACATGCACAACATAACAGTACATGTCCTACCTTTTAACTGCCCTTAGGGCAACCTAGGGCCTTCCTTAGGTGTGACTTATAGGTAATGAAAGGGGAGTTTGAGGCTTGACAGGTAGTTTTAAATGCCAAGTCGAAGTGTCTATAGGACTACACACACAGGCCCTGCAGTGACAGGCCTGAGATAGGTTTGAAAGGCTACCTCTGTGGGTGGCACAATTAGTGCTGCAGCCCATTAGTAACATTTAACTTACAAGCCCTGGGTATATGTTTTACCACTTTATAAGGGAATTATAAGTAAGTTAAATATGACAATCATGGATAGACCAACTACACACATGTTTAGAGAAGAAGCACATGCACTTTCTCACTGATTAGCAGTGGTAAAGTGCTCAGGGATCTAAGGCCAACAAAAAGATACAGCAAAACATTGAGGTAAAAAGCAAAAAGATTGGAGGAAGGCCACCCTAAGGATGCCAGGCGTAACTCAAACCCTTGGAGATGCTTTGATTCTGGGATGTAGAGATGCAAGTCCAGTCCTTCTTACTCCCAGGCAAGAGGCAGCAGGCAGCCGGCCAACACAGCAAAGCAGTTCAGCAAAGTGGCAGTCCCTCCAGTATCACAGTAGTCTTTCTTCCTGGTAGAATGTCCTCAGTTCCAGAAGTGTTCTCATTTGATGGTGTCAGAGGTCCAGTACTTATAGCCAGTTGGGCCTTTGAAGTGGGGAGGCCTTGAAGAGATGTCTTGAAGTGCACAGAGTCCCTTTCTTTCCTGCCCTGGCTTCAGACTCACTACAGGGGGGTATGCAACCCTTTTTGCGGGGACAGGACACAGCCTTTCAGATGAATGTGTCAGCTTCTCCCTCCTATCCTGCTCAGAATTACCCATCAGTATGCAGATGACCACTCAGTCACATCTACCCTTCCTTTGTGTGTGGCTGTCTAGAGGGAATGCAGGAAGCCAGCTGTCACCCACCCCAGACATGCATTCCAGAGACAGACAGAAAGTACCAAATGGTTACACTAAGAAAATGCCAATTTTCAAAAAGTGCAAAAAGAACACATGATGGAAGGAATGCTGAACAAATCAAACATTCACCCCCAGTCACATGTCTAAGTAAAATCCATCAGTCCCAGGATGCTTGATTCCAGTCCAGGGAGGTCCTGGCCTGGCAGTTTGGGCTGGACTGTTCCCATGGGGAGCAGGGTCAAGACTGATTTGCATATGCCTGGGCTCAAACTGGGGTGGACTTGTGAGCAAACAAACAATGGATTTAACCCAAATCTGTGACTGTGATGAATGTTTGATTTGTTCAGTATTCTGTCCATCATTTGTTCTTTTTGTAACTTTGTCAAAGTGGCATTTTTAGAATTGCAAATTAAAAGCCAACTTCACCATAAATTGTGTTTTTAAATTGTGATTCCAGACACACCAAATTCCGGGGTCCTATCTCTTCCTATTGGAAATTCCACTTATAAGATGTAATAAGTCATTCCTAATGTTGTCCTATGGGGGCGACAGGCCTTGCAGTAGTGAAACTCGAATTTAAGAGTATTTCACTACTAGGACATGTCAAACATAAAAGTACCTGTCCTACTTTTTAAATACACTGCATCCTGCCCTTGGGCTGTCCAGGGCCTACCTTAGAGGTGACCTACATGTAATAAAAAGGAAGGTTTGGGCCTGGCAAATAGGTTAACTTGCTAGGTTGACATTGCTGTTTAAAACTGCACACAAAGGCTTTGCAGTGGCAGGCCTAAGACATGTTTAAAGGGCTACTTATTTGGGTGTCACAATCAGTGCTGCAGGTCCACTAGTAGCATTTGTTTTATAGGCTCTGGGCACATGTAGTGAACTTTGCTAGGGATTTATCAGTAAATCAATTAAGCCAATTGTGGATAAATCAATGTTGCCATGTGTTAAGTAAAAAGCACATACACGTTTAACACTGGTTAGCAGTGGTAAAGTGCCCAGATTTCTAAAGCCAGCAAAAACAAAGTCATCAAAATCTGTGAAAAACAGGAGGTCAGAAGGCAAACAGTCAGGGGAAACCATGCCAAGTATGCCAGGTCTAACAGGGCATTACATACTACCCAGCAAACACAAGGAGATGATGGACGGAGCGCTGAAGCTTTTCAGACACTCACCCCCAGTCACAGATCTCGGTTGAATCCATCATCGTTCTTTAGATCACTTTGCCACCACAGTTCAGACACAGCTATATGCAAATCAGTCTTGACCCTGTGCCTCATGGGAACAGTCCAGCCCGAACTGCCAAGCCATGTCTTCCCTGGACCGGAAACAATCATCCTGTGACCGGTTTCGGGCTAACAGCCCTCATCAGCCAGGCTAGCTTGAATCCAGTGGCAAAGTGAGCAAGGGACCCACGTCTGGGTATACCCTGTCAACTTAGGGCGAACAAAGCAAACACAAGGAGATGATGGACGGAGCGCTGAAACTTTTCAGACACTCAACCCAAGTCACAGATCTGGGTTGAATCCATCATCGTTCTTTAGCTCACTTCGCCACCCCAGTTTAGACACACCTATATGCAAATAAGTCTTGACCCTGTGCCTCATGGGAACAGTCCAGCCCGAACTGCCAAGCCATGTTTCCCTGGACCGGAAACAATCATCCTGGGACCGGTTTCGGGCTAACAGCCCTCATCAGCCAGGCTAGCTTGAATCCAGTGGCAAAGTGAGCAAGGGACCCACGTCTGGGCATACCCTGCCATCTTAGAGCGAACAAAGCAAAAACAAGGAGATGATGGACGGAGTGCTGAAACTTTTCAGACACTCACTCCCAGTCACAGATCTCGGTTGAATCCATCATCGTTCTTTAGCTCACTTTGCCACCCCAGTTCAGACACAGCTATATGCAAATCAGTCTTGACCCTGTGCCTCATGGGAACAGTCCAGCCCGAACTGCCAAGCCATGTCTTCCCTGGCCCGGAAATAATCATCCTGTGACCGGTTTCGGGCTAACAGCCCTCATCAGCCAGGCTAGCTTGAATCCAGTGGCAAAGTGAGCAAGGGACCCACGTCTGGGTATACCCTGTCAACTTAGGGCGAACAAAGCAAACACAAAGAGATGATGGACAGAGCGCTGAAACTTTTCAGACACTCACCCCAAGTCACAGATCTGGGTTGAATCCATCATCGTTCTTTAGCTCACTTCGCCACCCCAGTTTAGACACAGCTATATGCAAATCAGTCTTCACCCTGTGCCTCATGTGAACAGTCCACCCTAACTGCCAAGCCATGTTTCCCTGGACCGGAAACAATCATCCTGGGACCGGTTTCGGGCTAACAGCCCTCATCAGCCAGGCTAGCTTGAATCCAGTGGCAAAGTGAACAAGGGACCCACGTCTGGGCATACCCTGCCATCTTAGAGCGAACAAAGCAAAAACAAGGAGATGATGGACGGAGTGCTGAAACTTTTCAGACACTCACTCCCAGTCACAGATCTCGGTTGAATCCATCATCGTTCTTTAGCTCACTTTGCCACCCCAGTTCAGACACAGCTATATGCAAATCAGTCTTGACCCTGTGCCTCATGGGAACAGTCCAGCCCGAACTGCCAAACCATGTCTTCCCTGGACCGGAAATAATCATCCTGTGACCGGTTTTGGGCTAACAGCCCTCATTAGCCAGGCTAGCTTGAATCCAGTGGCAAAGTGAGCAAGGGACCCACATCTGGGTATACCCTGCCAACTTACGGCGAACAAAGCAAACACAAGGAGATGATGGACGGAGCGCTGAAACTTTTCAGACACTCACCCCCAGTCACAGATCTGGGTTGAATCCATCATCGTTCTTTAGCTCACTTTGCCCCCCCAGTTTAGACACAGCTATATGCAAATCAGTCTTGACCCTGTGCCTCATGGGAACAGTCCAGCCCGAACTGCCAAGCCATGTCTTCGCTGGACCGGAAACAATCATCCTGGGACCGGTTTCGGGCTAACAGCCCTCATCAGCCAGGCTAGCTTGAATCCAGTGGCAAAGTGAGCAAGGTACCCTTGTGTGTGCATTACATACTACCCCCATGCCTTTGTAGATGATCAGGCAAGGGCCATACATTGGGGCGGGGAGCACTGCTAAACATTGACTGTCAAAATTGGATCCACTGTTATTGCACCTGGGAAACGAGATGGTGGATTACTTGTCCACTCGTGATTGAGAAAGCCAAATTCAACTGGGTAATTCTGACTTGCTCAACTCGTAATCAAAGGCCTTGTGGTATGCTATGTCCTGCTTTCTGCCCATTTTTTCCTGGTCATGATGCTGCTATACTTATCATTTCCACTGCTGCTATCTTAAACACCTTGGCAATCTTTGTCCATCTTCATTATTCATATGTGTTGTCATCCACCTCTTCCGGATTCACTGATTAGTGAAAGAAAGGTTATAAAATGCATGAATGTCATTTAAAATGAATCTGTTGTAAGTTATTTTGATTTTTAGATATTATGACAGTTACATGCTACTGCAGGTTGGCATGCTTTCACCTCTTTTACAATTTGTCACCTAGGCTTTCTTCAATGGACATCATTTTATGTTATCTTTCTGTCGTCTATGTTTTGTAACCATGGCAACTTTAGTTGTTCCATTTCACTCATCTTTTTAGGTCTCGGACTAGGCAGCGCATGCGCTGTCTCGTTCAGAGATGCTGTATACACTATAGTGGGGGAAGCTCCACCCACTTTCCGCCCATCTTTTTGAGTGGCTTTATTCATAAATTCTGCATTGTGATTGGTGTTAGCTTCTTAGTCCCGCCTCCTGACGCCTATGTCGTCATTTGCTCCTTCCGAGGCTATCAGCCCCTTTACTCGAACACTATTTGCTGCCATGTGTGTCCCCCCCCGCCCCCTTCCGCAGTTCACAGTTTTTTCGCCCCACCCCCACCCATCCCACTCCTGTTCGTGCTTTTTTAAACGTGGAAGCTGCCATTTGTAATGCAATACGTCTCGCGTAAATGCGAGTCGTATTGCATTGCAAATGCTTGTTTAAAAATAGTGCTCAGTCACTAGCATGCCCACCTCGCGAAACGTAGGCGCAAAAACCGGAAGTCAGGCGTCTCGCACCTCAAGTGTGGGCGGGGCTTCCGTGCACCGAGGAGAGTCCCGCACACCGGCCAGAGGAAGACTGAGCTTCCCCAATTGCTCCGACGCCAGAGAGGGGGGTCGGAGCCTCGCAGCCTTCCAGAAAAAAGAGCAGGGCTCCATGCTGCTGCTCGGCAGGCTCGGCTCGCCTGCCTCTGGAATCTGTGCCCCCGGGCTCGAGAGTTGACAGCGCTGGATTCTGGGCCTCGGAGGTGTTGTTTGCACAGTCCCGACCCGAGACCGGTCGGGCAGGTCTGTGTGGAAACTGTGTGTGCTTTGTGGAGCACTGGGGGATGTGAGTGGTTGCAGGGCCAGGGGCGTAGATATCTGAGTTGCAGAGGGTGCAGCTGCACCGGGCCCCAGTGAGGGTTAGACGGGAAGCGTTGGGTGCGTTATTTATTTTTTTACTTCCCAAAAGCAGGTGAGGGGCCCTTGTCTGTGTTTGCATTAATGCCCATGTCAACGTTGCTACCCATCCGCCCAGGGCAGTGGCTCAAAGATGGTCCATGCTGGAGTCCAATGCACGAGGCGGGTGCTTCTCCTGGACCGGCCCATGGTGCCGAGTCTCAGCCTTGCGCACTCATCTCGTGTTAGAGCCACGTGACTGAATAACTAGGGAGCGGACGGACCCTGCCGGTGAAACTCGAGCTTTGAGCCCATTTCATGCTCCAAGAAGGAAACGTGGACGTGGTTTCTATAGGTCACAAATGCAGCCTATTATAAACGGGGCCACAGCATTAGCTGTAGCCAGGGCTTGAAGTGGCCCGTGTCTCAAACCCAAGTAATTCAAAACAGACATTGAAATGGGTCCCTTTTCGTCCCTGTATTCAGTTTTTAACTTTACTGGCCAAAACGTCGAACGATTTCCGAACAAAGACTGTAAAAACGTCAAGGTAATCCGTGTCGGTCCTATTTATTATGTTTCACATGCTTTACTTAGTCGTGCGTACCCTCAGAGTGTTGGCTTTTCCCAGGATATTGTTACGGTATATTTTTTCCAGCAACATATTATGCTTGTAGTGCATACTTTGAGCAGAGTTGCCTTCAGGTGTTTATAACAGGACTCACAGGAGAGCTACGGAGTTTCAGCTGGAGGCAGTTCGACGTTTTCCTCGGGCCTGTCCGGGGTGAAAAACATATTCAAAATACACGACCATCCAATCCTTGGCCTCTCTGCAAAGCTGGTCATGTATGCCAAGTGTAGTTGTGATGCTATGCGTGTGAAGGAGGTTATACAGTTGTCAAAATGTTGACCAGGTGCAATGAAAAGAAAATGCAGCGCTTAAAGGTGAGTGCGTGCTATCTGTATGTGGTGGTGAAGTGAATGAGATGCTAGGCAGCTCATGCAGGAGAGAGTGAAAGAGTGTGCAGAAGATGGAGGAGATGAGGTGTGAGATAAGCATATGGAGGATTTTAGAAAGATGTGGAGAGAGAGAGAGAGAGCACAAGTGACTAACAGAGACTGCAGAGGAATGTTTTGGGAAGGGAAGAAAATGGGTGATTGAAAGACTCTGAAGGCCACAACCCCTTCCGTTGACTATAGCAATATTTAATTCACAGTCCCACAACTTCAGAATTGAAACGTTTTCAATATTAATTATTTACAACATCATTGTTGTTACTCATTTCTCTTTCACAGCTAATCACTATAGGCAAAGCCAATAGTCCTGGCTGGTTTTAGATGTGTTTCAGCGGTGTTATGTCCCTGGATGCAGTAAAAGAAAGCTCAGAAAGGCACCAAAGTACTGGTTGAGTGGTCCTCTGTGGGAAGCACAGAATTTTAGTTAACATGTTTAAGCCAAACAATCTTAATTACATAGACCACACCCCTTTAGGGACACCCACTTTTTTCATCCCACTTAAATCCCTGCCTGTAGTATGCTGGCTTCCAACTAACCTGCTGTTGCTCTGGCCTGGGGGCATAGTTTTGCACTAGTGGCGGGAGCGGGGCTCCACACTAGCACCCCTCCCCCCCTCAAAGCGCTCGCAGGGCCGGTGGAGCAGCAATCTGCCAGGGCTGGTTGCTGTTTCCAGTCCGGCTGTGTGAGTGCAGCTCGCCTCTGGCTGGCTGGCATTGGGCCTTTAAGTACAGTACAGGGATAATCAGGCGCTTGTGGGATCCGTGCTTACAATTATTGTTGGGCCCATGCCTGGCCAAAAGTCCCTGTGGAGTAGCCTAGTGAGGCCCAGAGTGTGATTACATCATTTCTAACTCTGTATATTTTCCTGAGCAGAGAACTTGTCACAGGCTCCCTCGCAGGAGTTGTACATGAGTGTTTTTTTTGGTAAAGTATTCTGCTCGGCTTGAGACATGAGCCCGCCCTTGTGTGTGGTAGGTTTAGAGAACTAGCCTTTACCTTCCGTCATTGGTAAATTACTGCATCCTTTCATCAATTGAACCCATCCTTGTCTCCGAGTGTCTGTGCAGCTTGTTTGTGTGTGCATGAGGGCCTGGTGTACCCTAGGCTGGGGTGTTACCAGCACCACTAGAATTATGCGGCAGTGAGGGCCACATTATGCCAACAGGGTGGACAAAACTATGCAGCAAGAAAACAAAGTGTCATAATTCACTTCGACACGTGTTGCCCCTCATTAGCACCAGCTTACCACCTCAATAGAACAATCAGCAACTTGAAGGTGACCCGTTGACCTTTGCACATTTTCTGCCATTAGACAGAACTACATGTGATCCTTTTTTAGCAACTTTTGTTCTTTTTTGAGCAAGAAACAATTATTTTTTTTAATCTGCAAATTATGTAGCGGATTATAGAAGGAGAAATGGATCAAATCCATAATTGTGATCAAAACTTTGCTAGATCAGAATTGCAAAATTCCAGTGGTTATAGCTATTAACAATGAAACTGCTATGAACCGTGTTGGCAGTCCGTCACGTTCATTGCGTTCTTTTTTCTGCTGTGTCCCTTGGAGGTGAGGTAGAGGGTACACCAGTTTGATCCACAGTGGGCCCTTAGCTTCTACATGATAAGTGTATTGAGTACTGGGCAGACAATCAACTTTTTATTTGAGTCGTCAGTGTAAATAAAGGGAAAGTGGTTCAGAAGCAGGCCTTCTTATGATTGTTGCTCGCATCAAAAGCTATGTTATGGGCTTCCGAGCGCACTCTTTACTGTCCAGGAAAGGCCCCAATATTGCGTGATAAAATGTTGTTGACGGTTCCTCGGATCAAAAAGTCTGGGTCTGGGGGAAGATCTTTCTCTTACCCCGACCCCACTTACTGGGATGCTCTTCCTGTTCATATAGGTCAGTGCTATGATCATTTTATATTCAGGAAACTACATAAACCCAACTGTTTTAGCAGATTATTATTAGTGACTGCTGCCAATTGTTAATGGCCCCTGCGCCATGATACTCCTCTTGGGGTGAGTCGCGCGCAATAGTAAATAACAGTGACATAACATAACTAATAGGTCTGAGAAGCGACATTTCGTGGTGCGTTCATGTTCCATGCACTGGTATATAAATATCAGTGCAGCCACGTCCTTGTCAGTGGCCTCCTGACACCATAAGAGCCAGGTGTCATTATATGACCCAGCTCACTGAAACTCATTTCTTTGACATCAGAAGGATTCCCTGCAGGTGGCGTACATATTTCTGCAGCAGATGCAGAAACCCAGAGAGAAATCCAGTCTCCTTCTTGTGGAAACAACTCCTGCTTAATCTTCGGTTTTGTTATGATCACTTACAATTTCGCAAATCGATTAAAACCTTGATTCTCCACTTATAGGGATGGTGGAAGCCTAACAACAGTTAAAGATTTGAAATACTCAGAAGCAGTTTGCAATCTGGGGGTCACCTTTGACAGCAAACTATCCATGAAGAGTCACGTAAACTAAGTCACAGGTGCCTGCTTCACACCACTCCATGGACTAAGGAAACTCCTACCTCTGCTGCCCCCACATACAAAATCTCTGATTGTACACAGCATAATACTAAGCAGGCTCGATTACTGCAATGCCTTACTGTTAGGCATCCCGGACTATCTGGTAAACAGACTGTACCGAGTCCAAAAATCAGCCGCAAAACTGGCTCTAGACAGACCAAGAGAATCGCCTGCATCAAACTCCATGAAGGTACTTCAGTGGCTACCTTTAAAACAAAGAATAGCCTTTAGGTCCTTGTGCATGGGCTTCAATGCACTTCAGGGCAAGTGCCCACTACCCCTACAAAAAAGATTAATACGATATGCCCCAAAGAGCTGACTTCATTCAGCAACCGCAAATCTGATATGTTAAAGAACAGTAGATGTTTCAGCACCCAGGCTAATGTGCTGCATGGCTAAATACTTACAAGGTCCCAAAGCCGAGACCGATTGCATTGCAAATGCTTGTTTTGTAAAGCACTTGAAGGAAATGGAGTCCCAAGGTTCATCTCTGTGACATCGTTTCCCTCCCTGATAATATGCAAAGGTTATTGCCTGCCCTTGCTAGTCAATAAAGCGTAACTCCTTTGCTGCCACATGAGTAGTCGAAAAGCATTGCTGCAGCCCATCAAAATGCTCATTGAAGGAGGTGAATCTTTCCTATAAGCCTCAGTCAACGCAGTATGCTGTGAAGCTGTGTGGCGCTTCACCTCATTGTGACAGTCGACTTCAATCTCTATTGATGCTGAAAAAGCATTTGATAGGGTTGATTGGTCCTTTTTATTTAAAACCCTTAATTGGCATGGCTTCGGCCCTAAAATGATTTCTCTTATCTCCCTGCTATATTCTGCCCCTAGAGCGTAGGTATTAGTTAATGGTTGTACATCCTCCTACTTTCCTTTACAGCGCGGAGTTCGTCAAGGTTGTCCTCTTTCCCCACTTCTCTTCATCCTGGCTCTTGAAACCTTTTTATCTTCTATCCGTAATAATGACTCTATATCCGGATTTCCCTATTGTGATCACCATTTGAAACTCTCTGTATGCGGATGAAAATTACTTTTTATTTCCAACCCTGAAGTATCTATTCCTCCCTTATTACAAGAAATTTCTTCATTCTCTCTCGTTTCTGGCTATAAGATTAACTCGAATACGACAGAAATTCTTACTCTCACCAAATTTTGCTCTCAGCATTCCTTCTCTTCTACTGGATTTTTGTGGAATAGATCTAAAATTAAGTATTTAGGAATATGGTTCTCTAACTCCATAACTGCTTCTGTCAAACTAAATATGGAAGAGGCTCTTTCTCGTATTGACAAACTCCTTTCCTCTTGGAATCCCCTATGTCTCTTGTGGTGGGGATGACTTGACTCCATTAAAATGATGATTACTCCTATTTTACTTTATATTTTTCTATGCTCCCTATTTTTATTCCGTCTTGTTATTTTAAGAAGATAGAATCTCTTCTCTCCAAATTCCTTTGGCGAAATAAAAAATCTAGAATATCCTCATCACAACTTCGGAAGCCAAAAGCCAATGGGGGTGTTAATTTTCCTGATTTTTGAATTTAGCATAAATCCTTTTGCCTCAGTCAAGCTTCTAAATGGCTCCTTTCAGAATCCTCCCCCTTCACCCCTTCACGCCTTTATGGCTCACTATTGAATACTCTTTGCTTGCACCCTTTTCTATAAAGGAGGTACTGGCCTTTTCAGCCAAGACTGTCCAAACTACTCTTCCCTTATTCAAGCACACGTGTGCCTTGTTAAAACCATTGACCCGGCCAAAGATAAATTCGAGAGAATCCTTTTTACGTTCACCGATATGGCATAATCGCCTCATTACCATTAATAATAGAACCTTCTTTTGGAGATCCTGGAGACTAAGGGAAATAACTTAATTGGGTTGATGACCTATTTGATGGTACAACCCCTTGTTCATTCCCTCAGTTTCAATCCACTTTTAACTGTCCCCGTTCTTTTTGGCATAGATTTTCCATTTTAATGGCAATCATTCTTGACATATTTTACTCTCTTCCTTCAATTCCTCTCTCTTCTGACGAGAATTCTCTTCTTAAAATTCTTACAACCCTTCCTAAAGCCTCTTTAATTTATAAACAAGCCTTATCTCCTGACCCTGCTCGTTCTAAGCGTAAGGTGGAACTTGCCTGCAAGGCGGATTTGGGCTGTGAATGGAGCATCACCTTCTGGGACAAGTTTTCGAGCAGATCACTCAAAATCTCTAGATCTGCCTCTGTTACTCAATCTGTTCTTTCTATATCACAGATTATATTTCACTCCTATGTCTACAGCTACCTTTTCTCACACAACTAATATGAACTGTTGGACATGTTGATCCCCCGCAGCTGACCTAATGCATCTTCTCTTTCTCTGTCCTAATGTTATCTCTTTTTGGGGGGAAATTTGGTCCTATATTTCTCGTATATTTAATATACACTTTCGCCTTTCCAATGTCACTCTTTTCACAGGGAGTTTATTAGAATCTCTGGATCTCCCTACTCATAAACATTATTTGATCTTATGCTGGCTTTAGCCTTCCAACAAATTGCACTTAATTGGAGAAACTCAACAAAACTTTCCGTCCAGCACTGGTGGAATAATCTGTGTCATTATCATCGACTAGACATTGCTTTTGCCTCCTTCTGCAAGCCATTTGTTAGTAGAGATCTCTTCTGGTTGCCACTAACATTAGGACCTGACGCTGCATGCTGTTGCACTCAGACTCCGAGAACCCACTTGAGTAGGGATTCATGCTGCTACTTGCTGTAATCTGATTTTATTTATATCTGATTTTATTGTCTCGCACTTTTGCACTTTGAAACCTTTTAACAGGTCACTATTTTAACAGCTCAGCTCGATATTTTTTTACCAGGAATCGTACCTGCTCTTTGCTTCTTGCTCTCTTTCCTGCCTCCAACCCCGTTCCGTCACGGCTGCATTGCCAATTGCACGGAGGGCAGTCAGAGACTCCCAACGTACTTCCGCTTTTTACCAACTTCCAGTGGGGTGTACTGTCCAGTCTTCGCATCCCACCATGTACTTAATCTATGGCAGAACAGGCACGCAGCAGATAACATTAGGACCTGAAGCTGCTTGTTGTTGCACTCAGACTCCGAGAACCCACTTGAGTAGGGATTCATGCTGCTACTTGCTGTAATCTGATTTTATTTATATCTGATTTTATTGTCTCGCACTTTGAAACCTTTTAACAGGTCACTATTTTAACAGCTCAGCTCGATATTTTTTACCAGGAATTGTACTTGCTCCTTGCTCTCTTTCCTGCCTCCAGCCCCAGTCCGTCACGGATGCATTGCCGATTGCACGGAGGGCAGTGAGAGGCTCCCAACATACTTCTGCTTTTTACCTACTTCCGGTGGGCTGTGCAGTCCAGTCTTCGCATCCCACCGCCTACTTAATCTATGGCAGAACGGGCGCTCAGCGCACGCGCACAGCGGGCGCACCGCTGGAGCGCCGAAGGCGTGCCTAAGGCAAGCCCGTCTGCGTCCCGGAGGCGGCAGGCACCAGCCAGGCTGCTGGTCTTCTCACTTATCGCAGTCAGCGCATAACTTACAGTAGAGCCGTGCTACTAGACATTGGTAAGAAATAATGCTGCCTCAACCATATTGCTATGAACCCAGATAGAACCACTTTAAAGTGTACACATTGTAACTGGGCGGTTTCTAACAAGAATGGTGGAACCAACCCTGGAGGGAGGATTATGCAGACAGGGGTCACAGAATGGGCTCCCTTTCTAGCAAAGGTGGTCATTTCAAGGCACTCTTACTCAACACACGCTCTTTAAGAAAACACGAACTGCATATTTCGGAGCTGTTGCAAGAGTCCAGCCCAGACATAATGTTTCTGACAGAAACATGGCTTACCGAGGCCTCTAACCCCACCATTGCTACGACCATTCCCACAGGTTATCAGATCCTGAGGAAGGACCGTGCGGGGGGCAAGGGGGTGGAGTTGCAATTATCTTTAAAGAGGATATCTCCTGCAATATAGTCCATATAGGAGAGCTGGATGGGGCTGAATGCTTAGGCTTCCATTGTGTATTATCAGCACACCAATCCCTGGCTGGAGTCTTAATTTATAGGCCCCCTGGTCCAGCTGGTATTTTCCTCAAGTCCTTCAGTGAGTCAATCTCACCCCTAGTCCCAAAGTATAAGCACTTTCTGGTACTGGGTGACTTCAATATCCATCTGGACAAACCAACAGAGAAGGAAACCATCTCACTGATTGAGTCCCTTGCCATCTTCAATCTGTCCCCATATGTCTGTCACCCCACCCATGTTAAGGGTCACCACTCGATCAGATCTTTTCAAATGCAGAGCTCCAAACAGATGTGCCCCTACCCTTAGTATGGTCTGATCATTACCTGATTAGTTTTAAGGTGTGTAAGTTTGGCAAGATTCCCTCAATCTCATGGGAAGCTTCGAACAACTACTTCAAGACCCTTTCACCGAATTACTCCAGCAGCCCTGAGCAAAGCGCTTGTCCATCATCCGCTTTCACTCAGTGACAACCCGGAAAGGGATGCTCTCTGCTTGGAGAACTGGTTGCAGCAACGCTCCATGGCGCTCGCACCTCCTTCTACTCGCTCTTCCAAGTCAGCAAGAATTTCCGCCCCTTGGTTCAATGAAGCTCTCAGGCAGAGCAAAAGCGCCTGCAAACGGCTGGAAAGAGTTTGGCGCAAAAAAATTAACTTGGAGGACAAAATAACCTATAAACAAGCCTTAAAAATCCACCACAATAATATCTATGAGGCAAAAAAATCCTTTTTCTCCTCCAAAATCGAGCAATCTGGCAATAAAAGCAAAGAAATTTTCAAAATTGTGAAAGAGTTTTATTCCCCGAATGCGGCTGCCAGATCTTTTACTCCCACTATGGGATGGACAAGCCAACTTGCCTCATATTTCCATGACAAAATTAAAACTATCCAAGACTCCTTCGCGGAGACCCTCCCGGTTGAGGGAAGGAGCACAGAATATCTAACACCAGGCACTCTCGTGGAGGGTCCATCTCTAACACAGTTCCCCCCTCTTCCAATAGAAACTTCCCTGGAGATTATGAAAGGCCTTAAATCAGGCTCCCCCACGGACCCCTGCCCTGCCAAAGTACTAGCAACTGTGGCTGAGGGTATTAACCCAGCTGCTAATATTGTCCTCAACTCCTCGCTGAGGAATGGCCAATTGCCATGCAGGTGGAAAAATGCGAAAATTTTACCACTGCTAAAAAAGCCTTCTGCCGACCCCTCGGTGGCATCCAACTATAGACCGATCTCACTCCTCCCATTCTTCTCCAAAGCACTAGAGAAATATCTGAACTCAGTCATCACGGACCATGTGGAAACTTACAACCTTTTCCACCAGAGCCAGTCTGGTTTTAGATCTAATTTCAGCACAGAGACAGCGATGCTCAAAATTTCTGAGTCTATTAAGGAGAAGCTGGACAAAGGAGGTAAAGCGGTGCTGATCTTGCTGGACCTCTCTGCGGCTTTTGATACCGTGCCACACGACCGACTACTGCACAGATTACAGTAGTGCGGCCTTGGTGTCACGTGCTTAAGCGGTTCTCCTCCTTCTTGGAGGATAGATACCAAGAGGTCTGGTCTCCTCCTTTCACCGCCCCCATTCCTCTGCTGAAGGTGGGTGTCCCTCAGGGCTCTATTTTGAGCCCGACACTTTTCAACATATACATGTCCCCCCTTGCTCCCCTGGCTGAAGCTTGCGGCGCGACAATAATTTCCTATGCGGATGACACGCAGCTTCTGTTTACATGTGAAAAGGGCGAGGACTTTGTAGGGGAGAAGATTAACAAATGCCTGACTGGGGTTTTCACATGGCTCAGAGAGAATCAACTTAAATGTAACCCAGAGAAATCAGAGATAATCTTCTTCGGCTCTCCATCTCGGGATGAGTGGAAACAATGGTGGCCAACAGACATGTCACCTCCCCTCGCCTCGGCTAACACGGTCAAGAACCTGGGGGTTAAGTTGGATGAATCCCTGTCCATGAAGGTCCAAATCCAGTCAGTCGCAGGATCCTGCTTTGGCCTCCTGCGGAGGCTTAAGAAATTTCTCCCCCTACTGCCTCTCTCCCACAGAAAGACTGTGGTCCAAGCCCTTATTATCTCTAGGCTGGACTATGCCAATGTCCTATAACTAGGCCTTCTGGAGTACCTTCTGAACAGACTTCAGGTGGTCCAGAATACGGCCGCCAGGGCGGTCCTCATGCTTGGACCAAGAGCCCGGATCTCACCCCACCTGAAGGTGTTGCATTTGCTACCCGTCCGAAAAAGAATCAGTTTTAAAGCCCTGGTTTTAGCTTTCAAGGCTTTACAAGGTATTGGCGCACACTATCTTAGAAGGAGAGTCACACACTATGTCCCCTGCAGAACTTTGAAGTCATCTTTTCGGAATCAGGCAGTTGTCCCCAGGTTTTCCAGCATCCGTACTGGTGGCCGTTCTTTCCAAGTTCAGGTTGCTCGTGTTTGGAACCTCCTGCCGGAGACTCTTAGACAGGTGTCAGACCTACTCACCTTCAGGAAGCTGCTGAAAACCTGGCAGTTCCAGCAACAACCTTAAGGACTTTCTCTTCTCCCTTTCAGGGTCTGCAACAGTCTAGCTCCGAGGTTCATAAGCGAAGGGACACTCTTCATGAGTAGCTGTGCGCTCTACAAATATCATATAACATAACATCTAGATAAGATTGCAAATACAAAAAGCTCTCCTATATGTTCTGAAAATTTTAAACCTCTGTAACTGCTTACATTTCTCTGTTCTTTTTTCTCTAGTTTCTAGTTGGCAAACTGATTTCTTCAATTGTTATAAGATTGTTTTTATAGTCTTTTAAGGTCATGCAATATAACCCGTTCTTCAGTTGTAAGAGTATTTCTTACCTCCCCCCTTCCCTCCCCTTCTTACCTTGCCCTTATTGCTGTTTTAAAACGAAAATAGCTTTCTTCTCTGCTTTTATTGCTAGTCGTTCTTTGTACCTTTTTGCTTATCAGTCTCAATTTGTATTTGCTGACCCTTTGTACCTTTTTCTTGTTATTTAATAAAGCTTTTTAAACACCGTGATAGTCGACTTCGCATCTCCATAATTTACAGAACTGGCTATTTAAATGCAAAGGTTTTCATACTGTGGGCCTATAGCCGTTAAACATGCGTGCCTATATCATACAATTCCCATAGGAATGTCTGGCCGTAACAGGACTGGTGAGTATTGAGTAGAATCCATCCCCGGACACATTAATCCGTCAGAATGCTTATGTGCGGCAAAGCTCTCATAACAGTACAGTTCAGATTATAGGAAGTAACTAATTGAATTTAACACACTGGTATATTGTCAGCGTGTTCCGGTTTAATCCTGGTGTCACAAGAGCGCTCATATTCCTAATGAACTGCACAAGGTCTGCAATGGCAGCATTTTATAATAGCATTTCACTCCTCAATGCATAGTAAATCAAAATGGCATCACGGAATTTGAAACTGAGTTAATAAATATTAATGGAACCATGAGCGCTGTTATGACTCAACAAGGTTTGCAAAATATCGCCAGCATAAAATTTGCTAAGGTAAAGTTCTAAGGTAAAACACATTGTTTAACAACTTCGAGGAGTTTTCTGTGCCGTTCGGATTTTATGCTGGTGGAGTTGCAGTCTTCCACTTAATTTAATTTTGCAATAAAAGCTAATGGCATGGAATCCTTTTGACACTCTGCTAATGAGAGCTTACACAGCGTTGCACCTGTAACTCTGTCAAATTAGGATAATTAGCATTAAAATGACACTTCCGAAGTGAAAGCCTTCTAAAGGGGGCTTACTGTACCCAGGAGCTTTGTCTTGTTACTCTGCTTATCAGCATGTGCTCCCGGGAATGCTCATCACCAAACATTTTGCAGCGCTATGATTTCGACGCATTGCTTTTTGTCGATGTGTGGTTTTAGGGAAAAAGGCTTCGGGTTTTGCGACTCGAGTTTCCTTTGATAAACACACAATGAAAATGTATATATATGTCAAGTATAAATAATTATGGGGCATATTAGCAAGGGCACGATCGCCGCTTTAGCGGCACTTTTTGCCGCTAAAGCGGCGATATTTATATCGCCCTATCAGCAAACTGTCTCTAACAGCAGTTAGCGACAGTTTGCGGGCATTAGCGCCCGTTTTTTTTACCGCTTTGCATGTCAGCGATATTTATTGCTAATGACATGCAAAGTGGGCGTTCCGACGAACAAACCTGGGAAACACTCGCTAACAGGCCTATCGCCTATTAGCAAGGTGGCCATGGCCCCAGTTAGCGACGTGAAAAGTCGCGCTAACCAGGGTCATCGCCATTTATTTAACACCTGCAATTAGCAGGTGTTAGCCATACCTAACATGGGGGGTGGATTATGCTGATACGACCACAGGGTCGTATCAGCAAGGTGTTCTCCCTTCTCCATGCAACATCGCTGGTTTTTCAGCGATGTTGGCCCATTTCCCCGCTATCGCTGGAATATTCATCGCCATAGCGCTAATCGTTGCTAATACAGCGTTAGCGTGGCGATATATTCCAGCGATAGCCGGCGATAAAAAAAATCACGCCAAGCAGGGTTAGCGATGATTATCGCCTCTTCTTGCTAATATGCCCCTGAATTCTTATCACAAATATTTAGGTCACAATACATTTTTCTACGATTTATTACAACAGAAAAGTTGTCATCGTATACTAAGTAAATTCGTATCAATTCAGAAGGTAATTTGTGAAGTGTTTAAACTTTGTTTTATTGACGGCTGCTTGTTACACTGCCGATCAGCTCATTTCCACTTCCATTGTTTTAAAAGTAAAACCTTTGACATGTTAATTGAAGCTACACTTAGGCACCCATTACGAGTTAAGAGCTAATTTCCGATACCTGTGAAAACACGAGTTTGCACAGAAATCACAGAGCCACACAAGTGTCCACATTAAATAGGCATGGAGTATAAAAATTAAGGGGCATATGTGCAAGCTCCTATCGCCACCACAACGTCACCTATATTGACGTTGTGATGGCGATAGGGGCTGTGCCTTATGTACGAGGCAGCATTAAGCCACTTAACGTGGCTTAACGGTGTCTTGTACGTAAGGCACCCTTTCACGCTATGGTTAGCGTGAAAGGGGTGGACAGTGGGTTCCAAAGCAACACCCATTGATTTTGACGCTGCCCCCTATGCACAAGGGTGGTGTACATAGGAGGCAGCGCCAAAATTAAGACCAGGTAAAAACTGGTCTTGAGATGGCAAAACGAGGAGAAATGCATTATTTCCCCTCGTTTTTGCTTGGCAGCACACATGGAAAAAGCAAAATGCCATTGTTTGTTTATGTGTAGGAAGTTGTCCCTTCCTGCACATAAACAAACTTTAAAAAAATGCCATTTTGTCATTTTCATGTGTGCTGCATGAAGCACGCAGCACGCATGAAAGTGACAGGATGGCATTTCTAGGATTGTTTATGTGCAGGAAGGGACACCTTCCTACACATAAACAATCCTCCCCTGCATGCAGACACCCTTGCAATCTGGTTGCTAAACTTAGCGCCATCGCAGGGGGAACGCAAGGGTGCACCACATTGAGGAAAACTTGGTGCAGCCTCGCATTTCAGAAGTGGAGGAGAGAGGCGTTAAGCCAGGAAGGCTAATGCCTCTCTCCTCCACTTCCTTGTACATATCCCCCTAAGTGTCAATCAACCAACTTACATCCCTGATGTTTTGCTTCAGTTCTTAAAGCTAACCGTTTTCTTTGTAAATGTGGATTCCTGTCCCCTTGTGAGTATATGTTAACCACCACGACCCATATATGTGGAGAACACGAGCCATTTAAAGTAAGATGTTGACTAATCTGTAAATGCTCGCACCATCTACAATTAGTGTGACAGGTATACGCATCTGCATTTATCAAAAATACAGCTGTAAATAGCAATGGACAGTAAATTTATAGCATTGTTTGGGTATAGGCACCGTGACCACAGATATAGAAAATAATAAGCTATTGCATGTCAATTCTGACACTAGACCTAGCTTGATATTGTTGTATTATGATCAACAAATTATAGGATGCTAGAATTTTAACAAGGAATGGTAAAGTAATAGGTCTGCATTTACACTGTATTAATACCTCTACACACATACATATTGATGAAAACACTGATGAGAATACCACTTACAAAGTGCATCAAATTAGATCATGTCGTGATTGCCCATCCACATTGTATTTAATTACACATTTAATGGAAATGAAGCACTTCATCATACAGCATTAAACCTTCCTTATAAGATGATTTGAAGGCGATACATGAAGTCACATTAGGCTCTTGAAATGTCTTTCTTTGGTGATCTTATTCCACTTACTGCATATATTTTAAGCAAATTCATAAACTTAAAGTGTCATATGTTGCACATAAGTGTGAGCAATGAACACCTAATGAAAAAGGGTCTTTACACACACTGTTGTTGATGGGGTTGATAATTCCTTGTTTCATCCAAATAGAACTGTACACAACAACAGCTGTTCTAGAACAGCATAAGAAAACACATTTGTGTGGCAAGAATCTTTCCAGGACAAATTCAGTACATCCCTCTCCCAAGGGGTGAGATTAAACACAATCAGTCGTTTGTTAAGCGCGACTACTCACCTGTAAGGGTCTCAAGGCGCTATGGGTGGGGGGGTGGGGTGGTGCAGGTTCCAGTCCATCAAGGAGGGGGTCTGTCGAAGAGCCAGGTTTTGAGGTTTCTTGCGAAGATGGGAAGCGATGTTGTCTGTCGGAGGTGGAGCGGAAGGGCGTTCCAGGCTCTGGCCGCGAGGAAGGAGAAGGAGTGGCCTCCCGATCTGATCTTTCTGGTGCGGGGGACCACGGCGTGGGAGAGCTGGGCTGATCGTAGGGTCTTGTGGGGTGCGTGGAATTTGAGTCGGCTGTTCAGGTATGCTGGTCCGGTGTCGTGGAGGGCCTTGTGTGCGTGGGTGAGCATCTTGAAGGTGACTCTGGCCTCGATGGGGAGCCAGTGGAGTGTGCGCAGGTGCTGGGAGATGTGGCAGTGTCTTGGCAGGTTGAGGACCAGTCTTGCGGCAGCATTCTGGATGTTCTGTAGCTTGCGGGTGAGGTTTTTGTTCATTCCGGCGTAGAGTGCGTTGCCGTAGTCGAGTCTGCTGGTGACCAGGGCGAGAGTGATGGTCTTTCTGTGTTCGAGGGGGATCCATTTGAAGGTCTTATGTAGGAGGCGGAGGGTGTGGAAGCAGGAGGACGAGACGGAGTTGATCTGGCGGTCCATTTTGAGCTTGGAGTCCAGGATGATTCCCAGGTTGCGTGCGTGGTCCGTGGGGGTGGGCTGGATTCCGAGGGTGGGGGGCCACCAGGTGTCGTTCCAGGCATCAGGGTTTGGGCCCATGATGAGTACTTCTGTCTTGTTGGTGTTTAGTTGTAGGCAGCTGTTTTTCATCCATTTGGCGACGACTTCTATGCCTTCTCGAAAGTTGTGTCTGGCGGTGTTGGGTTCATTGGATAGGGAGAGGATGAGTTGGGTGTCGTCTGCGTATGACACGATGTTGAGTCCATAGGTTCTGACGATGGGGGCGAGTGGAGCCATGTAGATGTTGAAGAGCGTAGGGCTGAGGGAGGACCCCTGAGGGACTCCGCAGGTGGTTGGTGTAGGGTCCGAGAGGAAAGGGGGGAGTCTGACCCGCTGCGTTCTGCCGGAGAGGAAGGAGCGGATTCATTCGAGGGCCTTGTCCTGGATCCCTGCGTCGAGGAGTCTGCGTATTAGGGTGCGGCGAGAGACTGTGTCGAACGCCACTGAGAGGTCGAGGAGGATGAGGGCTACTGTTTCTCCTTTGTCCAGTAGGGTGCGGATGTCGTCTGTTGCGGCGAGGAGGGCGGTTTCCGTACTGTGGCTTTTTCTGAAGCCGGATAGGGAGGAGTCGAGGATGTTGTGCTCTTCGATGAATGTGGCGAGTTGGCTGTTGATGGCTTTCTCGATGACTTTCGCTGGGAACAGGAGCAGGGAGATGGGTCTGTAGTTTTTGAGGTCGGTGGGGTCCGCCGAGGGTTTCTTCAGGAGGGGGTTGACCTCGGCGTGTTTCCAGACGTCGGGGAACGAGGCGGTTGATGGTGTGGCGGAGTATGGGTGCGAGTAAGGTGTACACTGGTACTTTTTGGCTTTAAAGGTTCACTGCTTTGCCATGGGATCACACTTCTTAAACATTTCAGGTAATGTTTTTATCAGGCAGTCTCTCCCTTTTTTAATTATTTCAGTCCCACTGACAATCTTTCACTTACTCATTAGGTATTCACTATACCTGTGGCGCAATACAATTAGGGCCCCATTTAAATCTTGGTGGACCATCCTTCCTTCATGATGGAGGTTTATTTACACCCAAATGGGAAAGCACTTTTTGTTGTGTAGGAAGGAGATCTGTCATCCTAGCGGGAGTGTCACGCACATAGCATACAATCCTTGTCGTTAGAAAACACTCGTCTGAGCTGGTGTGGTGGGAATGTGCCTGTCAAATTTATATATCTCTGTTAGCATTGCAATGGTGTACTGTGAGAAAAAATGCATCACAGAACAGTTTTTCAGTGGTATAGCATTGAATCTTAAAGATATATCCTCAAGTAACGCACCTGATGTAATGTTGTTAGTTATTACACCTGCTGAGCACATTATAAAGCACACTCCATGTTATACCATGATCCTTTGCCTTTCTCACAAGCAACAGATAGCTGTTTTGAGGTCACATCATTTGGTTTTCCTTGTGCCATCTTTTCTTGCATTTTTCATATGTATGTATATATATATATATATATATATATATATATATATATATATATATATATACAAGCTCCAGGTGCCCGCAGGCAAGGGCGCACTCAGCAAGCAGTTCGCTTAGAAGCATTTAATTAGGTAATACTGAACTCTGCATTCCAAATTATTTACAGCTCTTATGTCGATAATGATAGCATGATGCGTTTCAGAGCATTTTGCTCCTTCTTCAGAGGCCCGACCAAGAAGTTCGTGCTTCGACATACCCACGCAATTTATAATCAATTCAACGCCCTCCAATGGGCTACTCTAATGAGTTAAACGCAATGCCTCCTGGGCCTTGTGGTGTGTGTCACAATCATACCTTCCTCAATGGATGCACGATAATTAGTCCTGTTGCATTTCAAAGCCCTCCAATGGGCCTTGGAGTGCGTGTCAGTCACAAATCCTATCGGCTGCTGTTTCACTCTTCAGGCTCGGCAAGATTCCAAGCACCGTGACCCCCGTGATCATGGGGTGGTGCAGTCCTTCGCGGCCGGGCTGCCGCGTGTTACATCAAGCTCCAGGTGTCCGCAGGCAAGGACGCACTCAGCAAGCAGTTCGTTTAGAAGCATTTAATTAGGTAAGACTGAACTCCGCATTCCAAATTATTTACAGCTCTTATGTCGATAATGATAGCCTGACGCGTTTCAGAGCATTTTGCTCCTTCTTCAGAGGCTCGACCAAGAAGTTCGTGCTTCGACATACCCACGCAATTTATAGTCAATTCAACACCCTCCAATGGGCTACTCTAATGAGTTAAACGCAATGCCTCCTGGGCCTTGTGGTGTGTGTCACGATCATACCTTCCTCAATGGATGCACGGTAATTAGTCCTGTTACCTTTCAAAGCCCTCCAATGGGCCTTGGAGTGCGTGTCAGTCACAAATCCTATCGGCTGCTGTTTCACTCTTCAGGCTCGGCAAGATTCCAAGCACCGTGACCTCCGTGATCATGGGGTGATGCAGTCCTTCGCGGCCATTAGAGTAGCCCATTGGAGGGCGTTGAATTGACTATAAATTGCGTGGGTATGTTGAAGCACAAACTTCATCGCAATCCGCTACTGGGAGGAGTGGAGACCTGTAGGTAAAAGTACTTTAAAGTAGACAGCAAATACGTAATAACATTTCTAATCCCCAGTAAATTTATTGCTACAGCAATTAACCCCTTTTCTTTTTCAGAATGTTATCCAAACTGCTGTGAATATGTACTTCATGTGCATTGATTAAAAAAATGTATGCCAAGTATCCATTTTCTGCCCCGGTATGTTACATGCAGGTACACAAACTAATGTAAATTATGCCAACTTCTTTTTAAGTGTCATAAAGAATATTAATACCTATTTCTGTGTAAGAAAGTTGTTACCTCATGACATAACTGTTATAGTCACACCTGTCTGAATACTCTTCTACACAGTTTTACCTTCTTCATTCTGTCCTCAGAACCTGGTATGAGTAGGCCCTTACAACAAAGAAAATGATACCACTGCTACTCAAAATTATAGTGCTTGTTTTTTTCTCTTAAAAAGGTAAAATGAGCTCAAACACAATTTGTACAAACAAGTAATTTGGATTCACCCAGAAAATGTGTAATGTATGTACCAATGGCCTGCAACACAAAAGTTACTAGAGTGCCAGTAACACTCAATTTGTCACACATTTCAGTATAAACATGTTTCTGGCCTGCCGTCGCAGTCTGTAGGTGGACTGTTAATTGATGATTTAGTAAACAAATAAACCTACCTGGAGTCATCTATTGTTGCAGTAAACAACAACAGCTACCCCCTTAGTAGTCAATCACTGCATGTCCCATAATGCATTCAAAAAGATAACATTCCTCGTTGTTATGTCTCACTCACATCATACCCTAACTTGGACTCAGAAGATATGCAGTCAAATGACAGAATCTGTAAATAATCCATGTGCATTCTCTGTGACACATATCAACTTTAATGCAGGTAACTTGTCTCTGTGGTGTGACATTCAGAATGTTTGACCTTTGGCAACTGTATGGCTTCCAGGGGGCCTATAGTGTATTTAACAGTTAGAACAATTTACATGTGTCTCCTTGGCTGTGTAAGTTCTGTCTCATGGACTGTAAAACTACAATGAATTAGCTGTATAATTAAAAATATAGTATAAATATTACAAATTCTGGTTAAGAACACGATCTCAAATGTGAAAGGCCAGCATATCACTGATTGCACATGGCTGATAACTGTGATGTTGTAAAAATATTGAACATGTAACTACATTATACTTTTATGGATTTTGTGTATTTGAGGCGGATTACAAAGTGTACATTGATGCCCTAACCAAAGGTGAATGCAACATTCTGCCCCCTAAATATTTAAACAATAAGCATATAAAGCAATGTGTTTCTCCAATATTAGATTTTGTACGTAAGCATAATGGTTGTACCAACTCAAATATTTAGAAAAAAACATAACCGGAATTACATGTCAGGGAAGCACCAAATTAGGTGGCAGGGTTGACAAAATTATGCAGCAAGAAAAAGCTAATTACGCAGTATAATGCAGTACCTTTTTTTATACTATTACCTCATTATTCTGTCATTTTTGCACATGTTAATACTGTATGGGCAAAGACTTCACCTCATTAGTACCAGTTTAACAACCTAATACAGAAAAAAGCAACCGAAAAACGACTAGTTAACCTTTGCAAAGGACCTTTCACTGCGTGCGAACCCACGTAGCTACGTTTTTGGTAACTTTTGTTCTGTTTGAGCTAGAAACAATTTTTTTCTGTTAAAATCTGCAGATTAAGCAGCAGATGATGCATTATGTGGCAACTGCAGCAAATCCAAAACTATGCAAAAAAATCTGTGACCATGGAATTGTATAATTCCAGTAGCTCTAACCATTACACACTGATGTACTAACAATCATCATGCAATTATATATTGTAGGACCAGCTCCCACAGCAGAAGGTCATGAAGCCACTCCTCTAACTCCTGCCACAGTACCAATACTGCCAAGCCTTCAGGGAGGACCCAACTCTAGCTTGTCCTGATCTGGATGTGGAACAGCCTGGTCTATCAGGTGTATCTGGGGAGTCTGCTATGGTGACTCTTGCTCTGCCCACCACAACTGTTACACCTCAGCAACATGCAGTGGTAGGCACTGCTCCTTGTGGCCCATCATCAACATTTATATTGGCAGTGTGCACCCCAGTCCTGGTGCCTGTATAGCCAGTTACAACTGATACTACTATATCCTCAGGTGAACCAGGACCCAACGCGATGGTTGCAGCTCATCCAAGGCCAAGGGCAGTGTGGGTAGGGGAGACCACCATTAACACAGCAGATTGATGCCACTGATGTTCATAGTTTCAGGGAACCTATGGGTCACAATATAATTGGAGCAACCGCCCGGCATGAAGAACAGATGAGGCAGGTCATACAGCTCCTCAAAGATAAAGAATTTATGGGTGATCCAAGACAGTTGCATAGGGAGCACAATGACCTCCTGGAGAGGCATATATCTGTCATGTGCTCCTTTTATGGGGTAGTACAGGATGCCTTTAGGGAGATATGTAGGCCCATACATGAAACAATTGCCCTTTCTGTGGAGCCAGAAAATCAGTGGAACAGACACCTCCTCATTCCACAGAGGAGAAAGCCCTGCAACCCCAGGAGCCACCTGCCATCACCTGGGAACCCTGCAACTGCAGAGCCACCAGTCACCCTGAGGAGGGGCCAATCATCAGAACCAGTGAGAGATGTTCAAAACAGACCCACCACCAAGAGGCGTAGGTAATTTCCTCCTGCGCAGTTGCCACATTGATTCTTGGGACAATTCATATATCACATTTGCCTTTCGAGGAGTATTTTTAAATTGGACATTTACCCAAAACATTTGGTGCTGGAACTTTAAAGATCTCATAAACCATGATTATCAATTCTGTGTTTGAGCTAATGTTAATCATATTTGTGATTGAACCCACGGTTTAATTTGTTCACCACTTACTAGCTTTAGATAAACATATTTTTGCTTACATAAATACTATTTTTACATTCACTACATTTCATTTGTAGTTTCTTAAATAACCTTTGTGGTTTTTGAAAATGTGTTGTGTAAGTAAGTATCTTATCATCTCTTCAAAATCTGGCTGGCAATCATTTCAACCTATTATGTCAATAATGATGCTTAAGTACTCCAATAGAACAACATGCATGCAGACCATTTAGCAAAATGTAATACATTCAGATTTTGTTTAAATACATATCGATGTATTTCATGTTGCAGAATCATTCTGTTATGTTCCTCACATATTACTGTAGAAGTAGACAAATCATAGCAGGTGGATGCCATTATGTTCACACAAAAAAGATATACTCACACAGGAGTATTAGCCATTCGTACAAGCACCTAATGCCATAATGGCAGTAGCTACAACTGAATCAGTGATTAAAAACATAAAAGAAAGTACGGCAATAGGACAAACATTTGCTACATAAAACATCTATATGAGAAAAGTATGCTACCTTACCCATTTAATTGGTCCAATGGTTCTTTTGTACTACTAAAAATGGCTGTGTATGTTGACCTCCGGGAAACACAAGAAGGACAATATTAATAGATAAACTAGTTTCAAAACTTAGGTACACTCTAAAGGACTTCTTCACAATGCAGCATATTCAGTGACATAATCTCTTCATGTGAGTATGAAAGCATTGACATTAATAATTTGTAGATTTTGCATTCAGCCATGTATCAATCACAGTAATAAACATTACCATTTGAAGCTGCCTCATATGAACAAAAGCATAACCTCTATATTTAACAACCGTAGGAGTCTGCTACCTGTAGATCAAGATTGTAACATCTACAAATATGTTCTTTTAGTGATATTTACCCTTATGAGAAGGTGTTGTTAATGACATCTTCACGTACATCATATAATTCTTCATACCCGATGTCATTTTTATTTGGCAATTCTTCAACATCAGCCTGGGTCTCCTCACTGTAGTCATCATCTTGAATGAAAGGAGTGTTCCGCCGCTGGGCAATGTTGTGCAGAATACAACAGAGCATTGTTATTTGGCAAACTTCCTCAGAAGAGTAGAGGAGGACACTTCCAGACTTATTCAGACAATGGAATCTTACATTCAGGAGCCCGCACCTCAGGTCAATGAGCTCTACAATGTGCCTCATTGAAGCGGCCTTCACTGGCATTGTTGGATTTCTCAGTGGGGGTTACAATCATTGTCTACTAGGATGGACTGAGTCTCCTATAGTACATACAATTGGGATTTTGTTTTATAGTAGATATGCTTTGCACAGTTTACAGACCTTTATTATGGAATACTCAGATATATTGAAACATAAAACTTAACAAGCCAGGCACTCACATTTCCAAGTTGTGCCATTTGCTGTTGTATGCTGCTATTGATTAGTATAAAAGAGTCATGGGTGGTTCCAGGGAAGGGCTCATAGATGCTAGAGATGTACAAATCAGGAAGGCACACCACTAAATTGATTAAATTAAAGTTTTTTTTGTTGGGGTACACTTGGTCTCTGTTGTGGCACTAGGGCAATGTGGGTACCATCAATGGCACCTATGACATGTGGAATGTCACCCAAACCATAAAATCTGCCTTCACATTGATTAATTCCCTTCCAGTTCTTGAAATTGGAAGAAATTCTTACGTTAAGTGATCATCACTTCCATGAATTTCCATAGCACTCTACTAAAAGTAGCTTGTGACATTACAGTACAGTGACTGCAAAATAGAGAATTGCCATGGTTTTCATAATTGGTGTTATGGAAGTATTATTTTCGTTCAGTGGCTAAAGTTGTGGCTCAAGCTGATGGCATAAATCCACTATTGTCTGTTGGTGTTTTTTAATTAGCTCTTGTTCTTGCATGGTGGCAAGGTCTGGGAAAGGACAGAACATCCGAAGTTGGCATCTAAGTGCCCTTGCTAGGGTGTTGTCTTGATGTTGGAGGATATGTCTGAAAGACAATATGTAAAAATCTAAGGGACATTGTTTTAATATCAAAAACATCATAATTAAGGTTCCCAGGTTTAAGTTTTTACTGATTTTTACAGACCAATACAGACAGAAAACAATGTTTTTCCTCTCTGTATTTATTTTTGAATGAGGAATAATACTGAAAATTGTGCTTCTTGTGAGTGACTCTCCATGGGGTCTTTCGAGAATTCCAGGACAACATCTGACCAAATAGACAGCATGGGGAGATAAAAACACACGTTGAGATTTCCTCAAATATAGGCATATTTTAACATATATTTGAAGTATAATGCTAATATTTACCTGAGGGTGTAATGTTTTGCTATATTTGGCTGCCTAATTTGCTAAAGCAAGACAGACATTAAGATAGGGTTTCATGTTTATCAATTAAATAAATGTGAAAATATACAATTTTATTATTCCATTTATTCCCAATACACAAAAGAAATAAGATGGCCAAAAAATAAATATGGATGAATACAGAAGGAAATCTTAAAAAAATAAATAGGATAAAACCAGAAGCCCTAATTATAATCACGAACAGTACTTGTGCATTATAAGACATAACGAAAACCTATTTACGCAAACTCACATTACAACACATATCAACACAGTTATACCCTACATGTGTTTTAAACTTACACCAAACAGTGCTCTCAAGTTCCTGTTGACAAATTAATTAGCATACATTGTGAATGGCAAGAGTATATAAGCTAACTCACAAGTAGCATTTAATTTACATGCCCTGGGTATATGGGATACCACTCTACAAGGGACTTGTAAGTAAATTAAATATGCCAATTGAGTCTAAGCCAATTTAACCATGTTTTTAGAAGAGTGAGCAGAAGCACTTTAGCACTGGTTAGCAATGGTAAAGTGCACAGAGTCCTAAGGCCAACAAAAACAAATTCTGCAAAATGGAGGAGGCGAGGCAAAATTTGGGGGGGTAAACCACCCTAAGGCTCACAGATCTAACACACACCTATTAGTTAACGTGGGGTGATTGCTTCTCAAATGTCCAATGGTTTTGAAATAAGTTCATTAATGGATGTTCATATTTCATTGACGTTCAGCTTTTCTAATGGATTATCACCTGCCTCCTAGAATTGGTACATTACAGACCTCCTCTGAGTTTGCTGCTACACCTGAACTGTTAGCGACCATGACATAACATACTGGTGATAGGGCTCCAAACATCACTACAGATTCACTGGACATTCTAACTGATGAGGTCCTATGTCTTATGCCCAACTATATGGGACGCCACAGCAACAGATACGCAAAATATACCTCTTAGGTTCTGACTAATGCAACACTTTTGAAATTTCACAGATAGCCCTACATTCTATTTTTAAAACATGGTGGCTATGTGAGACGAGTAAAAGTACTTATGCTGAAAAATCATGTGGTTTGTGCTATTTCATATTGCCTTTTCTCTGTTTATTTCACTTTGTCCTTGGTACTTGCTTTCATTAGAGAGTATTAGATGGTTTTTAAAACATGCAAGTTAGACATACACATTTTCGTCTGTTTTGCATGTGTTATGTACTTAAATGCTGGAACTGAGTGCATTGGTTCTGTAACCTTGCATATACATGTAAATGTGATTCATAAGAAGCCATTTGTGCTTCAACCATATGGAGAAATCATACTGAGCTGTATATACAATGCTATTTTTCTCAACCCAGCAGCAAAGAAGGTGATAGGGCTGGAGAGGCAGACTCAAACTCCTCAGACTCAGGATCCTCCATAGCAAACCAGCCGCAATTGGTGGTGGACTCAACCACATGTCCTGGACTTATACCATTGTCTACTACCATCAGGAAGATCAGCACCCTCCCTACTGTTCCCCTCGATGTTGGCTAACATTAATTCCCTAAAAGGGCTGGAGTCTCCTTTGCTCCAAGCACCTCTGATCCTGCCCCAGTTTATCCAGCAGTATAGTCTGAGGAGGTTCTTGATGGGCTGTGCAGTTATTCTGTTGCCCTCTAGGGGGTCAGTCAACAGTTGACAGAATTACTGGCCTTGCAGGATTGCATCTACAGTGTTGTTTGTGCCATACAAAGAGGCATGGCATGTTTGAGAGCGCCCTCAAACTTCAATGCCTCCCACCCACCAAACCCTACCCCTTCCTTTCAAGATTCTTCCTCTACTGTTACCCCACCTTCCACCCTTCATAACACCACCAAGTACCTCTGTTTATCTTTCATACCCTAAATCCACACTCATATCCAAACACTCTGGCAAACACAAGCACCCAGACAGACATTCATATTGAACATATAAAACATACTCACAAACCAAAACATGCAGACACAACACTAACATCACAGCCTCAGCCACCACCACACCCACAATCACCACCACACCCAAAACCACAACACCCACAGCTACCACCACACCCACAACCACACCCACCACACCCACAGCCACCACTAAGCCACACACAGAACCACACCCACAACTCACAACCACACCCATCACACCCCACCACCACCTCATCCAAAAACACTATTCTATCAAAACACACGTCACCTAACCCATCAACACCACAGAACCACAAAACATCACTACATAATCAGAAATCCTAGGATAAGCACACATCTGCAAAACATAAACCACATATACACAAACATGCAGACAAACACAAAACATCTGCAACAAATACACTAACAACACCTAAACACAAACCTGCAGACAAGCACACACCATCTGCCAAACATACACCACCAAAGCACACACACAAAGCCACAACATCCACAACACCAACACTTTCATCACACTCAAACTTCACCCACATTGCAGCAGACAACACAATACACACCCAAATGCAAAAAGACACATCACCATGGTGCTTCAGACACACACTCACTTTCACAATAAGACCCACTCTCACTGCAATTCCTCCTACATCCTCTATTTCCCACACACAACCACATTCAGCCTTCTTACTCCTTTCCCAACCACTCCTTCTCCTCCCAAGCCCCAGAAAAAAATGCTCACCCCTCCTTCTGATAGATAAACTGATGTGCCTGAATTCCATCATGTTCCTGGAGGGAATATGTCCCCTTTGCACAAGGTAATTTGTGTGGGCACATGACGCATAACTGCAGTCTGAGTCCATTTTTTCATTTTTTTCATTTTATGTTTGTATTTGTTTTCAACCGTTTATATTGAAATTGAGAAAGGTATCGCGTTTTGTATTAAATTTATTTTTCCTGGCTAACTTGTGTTGTCTTTTGTTGGACAACAAGCACACTGTTCAAAATGTATTTGTTTAAAAACAATTATAATTAGGGTTGACTAATCATAATATTTGATGTGTAATGCACACTATGATTTTTTTCCTATGTGGTTTAGACCACGTTATTTGGTGACATCTCTATTATTACATACTGATAGCTTTGAGTTATCTTATCCTGTAGTGGGAGGCCTAATAACCACTATTTCCAGTCACCGTTGGTAGCCATCTTGAGGCCATGCTACTTTTCGTGTTATTTTAATTGGTTTTAACCTGTATCACCTTTCTTTTAGTTTATATTCTTTTGCCAGTACTCCTCCTGGCAGGGTAGCCTTCCATGAGGGAGGGGAGTCGCTGGACTCTAGTTTGCTCTTTAAGTGCCCCCCATTTTCAACTTTGTACGCATTTGCCACACCCCCTTTAAAAGTGGGCTACTCAAGGATGGGATCTGCGCATCTGCACAGCAGACGCACACAGCAGGAGTGCTGCTGGCATGCCTGAGGCAAGCCAGTCTGCACCCATCCGATCCCCAGAGAGCACCAGGGGCCAGGACCCCTGCTTGTGTGACTCCGGCCCCAAGCAATACTCTTCCTTCGAACTTAAAATGTTAGCAGCCTAGCTTCCTCGTGTTTGCCGTTGGGTGTTGGACTTGCAAAGCAGTGTCCTGGAGTGTGAGAACTGTGGGTTTGGTTTCTCAGGGGCATCGGCCCCGGGACCCGAGGTAAGCGCTGACCCGCAGACTAGGTCTACTCCCAATGGAAAGGTTGGTGAGTCCTCCCGTGTTTCACTTAAAGCCTCTTTTTACTCTTTTAACTGTCATTCCTCAGTGAAGCACAAAACTGAATTATCTGACCATTGGCCAAGTGCATTCTTTTTGACTGAAACATGGCTTTCAGAAAATTGTAAGCACGACATTCTGTTAGCTGTCCCGCCAGGATATGTGTTAGTTAGACTGGATAGCCAGTCCCAACATGGTGGGGGCATTGCTATCATTTTTAAACAGTCCCTGAGGTGTAGTTTTACTAAAATAGCTATTGCTGGTTGTGAGGGGGATCTCTTTTCCCTGACTTGCTCAAGTAACTTCTCTCTTTCAGGGATTTTGATCGCTCGGCCACCCCGGTCCTGCTGCTAGTTTTCTCTCTTCTTTGGCAAATGTCTTGTCCATGATGGTTCTTCATTATTCTAATTATACTTTTGTTGGGGTTATGAACCTTCATTTTGAAGACTCAACATGCCATTTAGCCTCAGTGAAGGTAGCAGATTTGGCCAGTCTCCAATTAGTTCACCTGGTTTCTTCGCCAGGACTAACTGATCTAGTGGTGGGCCCTCCTTTGCCGCTGATATGGCCCGACCATAAAGCCATCCCCTTCTAGATTCTCTTGTGTAACGCTCCTTCTAATACTGCTTCTGGATTGAAGGTGAAAACTTGGAGATGGGCCAAGGTTACCTCTCCAAATTTCACCACTGCGCTTGTTGTGAATCATCCCATACTTGACAGCTGCCCCACTACTGCAACACTCAAGTTGGTGACTGGATCTATGGAGCAGTAGATTCTATCGCACCAGTGGTAGAGAGAACAGTTTGTAGAATTAAACCTACAGCTGACTGGTTCAATGAGGAATTGGCCATGCTTAAAAACAGCTGCAAACACCAGGAGCATACATGGCGTAGACGTTTCCATCAGACTAGCAAGGAGGCGTATCGATCTGCTCTGAAAATCTATCCCAGTCGCATTAGCCAGGTACAGCATGAATTTTATGCAAATAAAACTGAGTAGGCTCAGAATTCTTCTAGAGAGATCTTCTCTATTGTTAAAGTGCTATCATCACCGGATCGAGTCTCTGCATCAATGTCTTCATCTGAGGAGAGCTGCAATAAGCTTGTGAATTTTTTTCATGGACAAAGTCGCATCAATATATTCCCCCTTTCTGGAGCCAGCTAGAAGTGTCCCTTGTCTACATGCATGCTTTGAGTCTTCTAGTAAAAGCATCACCTGCTCCAGTTTAAACCCATCGAAGGGGATGAGCTGCAGGTTTGTATGTCATCAAGTAAGTCGGGCTCTCCTTTCCATCCGGCCGCTCCATTTTGTAGCTTGGAGCTGCCGAACTTCTTCCTGCATTTATAGATCTGCTCAATAGCTCTTTTGCAGTGGCTCAGGTACCACAGAGCTGGAAACATACCTCTGTCATTCCATTTCTTTAAAAACCTTCTCTTGATCCTTCCAAGCCAGAAAATAGCAGGCTGAGATGTCTGATTCCTTTCCTTTCAAAAGTAACAGAGAAGTACATCAATCGCCAACTGTCAGGATTCACAATCTGGCTTGCGCCCTCGGTGCAGTACAGAGTCGGCTCTTGAGTTATCTTCAGAGTCCATGCGCCACATTTTGGACAGAAGGGATACTGCAGCTCTATTGCTGCTTGATTTAAGCACAGCATTTGACACTGTATCCCACTGCCACCTATTAGAGTGGTTGTGGGGCTATAGTGTAGGCCACAAGTCCTTAAAGTGGTTGACATATTTTTTGTATGGCCATACCTTCCAAGTCCTCCAGAAGTCTTTCTGTTCTAAGATGGCTCCATTGTTGCAGGGGGTGCCACAGGGCTCCTCTCTGAGTGCTACTCTATTCAACTTATATATTAGCCCCGTGGCAGATATCATCGTGCGGTATGGTTTTGAAATCATATCATACGCCGATGACACCCAGTTGATCATCACCTTGTCACAGAAGTCTCTTGCTGCTGCCAACTCGTTGAGGGCTTGCTTGTCAGAGGTGTCCCAGTGGATGGATCTCAACTGTCTGAAGTTAAACGCAGGTAAGATGGAGGTCCTGATACTTGAGAAGCAGCCTTTTATATGGTCCCTAGCTTGGTGGCCGGAGTCTCTAGGTTCCTTTCCAAAGCTTAAACCTAAGGTTAAAACCTTGGGTTTCTGGTTTGACAATAAACTCACATTTGAGAGTCAAATCACAGCCTTAGCTGGCAAGTGTTTTGGCATTTTTAAATCCCTCAAAAGCTTTTTTCATCTCTTGCCTGTCTCGGCCCAGAAGACAGTGATCCAAGCTTTAGTGGTCTCTCGGCTGGACTACTTCAACATCCTATATCTGGGAGTTTCTCAGGCAAGGATTAAGAGACTCGAGTGTGTTCAAAATTCAGTTGCTCGTCTACTGTTTAACCTCCCTAAGTGTGCATCTATGGGTATGGCACTTCATAATTGCATTGGCTCCTGGTGGAGAAACACCTTTCTTTCAAAGCTCTTTGTCTCCACTATAGGATTGTCATATCTTATCTGCACTCTCACTTTAGTGCAGGTTCCCAGAGTAAAGAAAGCACGTTCCGGCAGAAGATCGTTTAGCTTTCTTGTGTCTAAGCTCTGGAACTCTTTCACGCTTCAGCTGAGGCAATCTCCACCAGAATCTTTGTTTTGGAAAAAGTCTTCAGACTTGGCTTTTCAGATAGGCTGTTTCCTTTTGTGTCTGCCATTTCCTTAGCTGTTTTCGACCTCTCAGCGCTGGGACACTCCTTTTCGGAGTAGCTATGCGCTTTATAAATTGCATGCATTCATTCGTTCATTTTACATTCATCTTGTAGTTCCCATTGTAAGTGCTGTTGTGTCATGTCAGATCAGATGCATATGCCCAGCCTACATTTATTTTAATTTATCATGTACATGTAAGCGTCAATGTGATCTTCATGATAGGTGTAAGCCAAAACAATTTAACACATTATTTTATGTTAGGATTGAATAGGTAAAGGGACAGTATCAGTAACATATGTCAGGCATGTTTAGATGACAGGAGAGGTGATGAAGAGCATTTATTGTGATCACTCTTCAGAATGTCCAAAGAATTTATTATATGGGTAACAATATCTATCTTAGAATAAGCTATACCATTACATATGTGTGTAGAATTGTATTATATAATTTTTCATGGGATAGTCGTCTGAGCAGATGTAACATCAGGAGTATGTGAAATACACTTACATCTGTAGGAATCTCACAAATTTTGGAGATTTTTTGATGTAATTATTATTATAGTGGTGAGGTAATGTTGCCAGTTACAGTAGACTTTTATCATGCACTACCTCCCTGATGATGGCCATTGACATCACAAACATGATTTAGCATACTTTTGATATGTTCAGTGTCTTTATACATATGCACACTACATTTAATTAAAGGTTCATTATTACCTAACAAATGTACTGTCCTATCTTTTTATGTGCAGAGACTCCACAGTCGTAAATATACTACTTGTCAAATACCTTTCTGAATAGCAAACAACTGTAATCTTACACAAAAGTGCATGTTTACCTTTGTGAAGCAGGCCCTTTGTGTCAATTTTTTTTTACAATAGACTTTATTCCATAGCATGCCCAGCTTCAGAATTCTGGATCTCGGAGGGCCATGAAGAAGCATGGGTGGACATCAGGATGCAAGAGGGAGAGAGCGAAAAGAGGGAGTTTCATAACATCTGCTGTTTTAGGCATTGACATCTGGTTAGTTTTGACATGTAGAAAGTTACATACATTAGGAACTTTGTGAAGGATCATTAGCCATGTCCTATGCCAAGTGCCTAATATGTAATGTAAGGAGAGATATTTGCTCCAGGGCATGGCTACAGATCATGACCAGTCCCCATGGGACACTACTGCAGACCATGCAAAATGGGTTTTGGAGGCAGAGTACTGAGCAAGGTCTGTACGCAGGTAATTACCCGTACTAGTGCCCAGTAGACATGTCACACCATTATCACAGTGTATGAAATGTGAATTGTGGGTTGTCCTGGTACCAAACCTAACCATACATTTTGAAAATCAAAAATGTTTTTACATCTTTTAATGATAAATAGGATGTCCCCACTGCAGTGGTTTCAAAACATGTGTTTCACAGGAATCATCCGAAGCCAATGAGTTATTTATTTTCAATACATTTTGGAAATTATACTTGACATGACAATTGCAGATTTCAGCCAATGATAGGATAGAAGGTATTAGTATACAAGAGCACACAGACGTTGAATGTAATAATGTGTAATAGTGTTTTAAATGCTGTTTTCCCTATTTAAACAATTTAATAAAACAAATACATCCCAGATACCAGGTTCTCAAGTTCTGCTGACAATTACAGACCATTCTGCCTGCCTCATGGTTTATTTTCATGTCAGAAGAACCCCACATTGGCATTATAGAACTAGTGGTGTGCAAATTCTAAACTTTACTAATTAGTGTCCAATTGCACATCCGGCTGCGGGTACCTGTATACTGTGCTCTCACTCAGGCATGAGGGACAGCGGGGAAACACAATAGTCACAACGCAACAAGATGCAAAGTTGCCTTTCCCAAATGCCACAAGTGCTGTGGCTATCAGCATTTGCTAGTCCAAACTGGTAAGAAATTACTTGCACTTTTCATGCTTCTGACTCTGTGCTGTGGCAGCAATGTTACCTGTGCTGCACAGGCCCCCTTTTTTGCGCCTGATAATTTTTTTAATCTTTCCAACCTGAAAATTAACAAAATGCAAGTTACAAAACTTTGCAACTTCACACACTGATATAGAGAAACAAAATACAGTGTCCAATTTGTTTAAATCTTCTATTCATACCAACTTATAAATGTTATAGTGCACAATATTGGAGTAGGGCCACTGTAGTTAATATAAAGTTACCCTTTCCAAGAGGAATTCAAAATCCATTTTTTGAGAAAAGTTTTACAATCTGTGAATAAAGTTATAAAAAACAATGTGTAGCCTTCTTGAATGCATGTGTGGCAACACATACTACATTTGGTGAACACTGAGCAAGGATTTCACAGTCTGTTTTTTTAAAGTCAATTTTAAGCTTTATTCTTACACTGGTTTCTTCATAGAGATCTATCAGTTGGACTTTACTTCCCTGAAGAGTGAAACAACACAAGGGTCTTCTTTGAGCCCTATTTTATTTTGTACATAAATAGCCTCACTGGAGACACTTATTGGGTGGTTTACTCATTCTTCTATGCTAGGCATATGCAGACAGTAAACAAATCTTGGTGCTACTCAATGACTTTTTTGGCCAAGGCCTCCTCTTTTTCCAAGCATGTCTAACACCTCTAGCAGACATGATGTCAGTTAATCTGTTTAAATGGAACTGTAGGACGATGGAGATGCTCGTCACAGGGGGCCTCCTCCCCACTCCATCATGGCTCCCAACCTTTAGTTGGTACACATGCTAGTGAAGTCATCGCCCATGAATGCACTTGATTGACTATATAATAACACACACCTAGAACAATGCACTCACCTGGGTCATAGCACCTGCACACCAGTAAGTGGTAACCCTAAAATGAATAAAACATGCACATCAGAGGGAACCTGGGTAAAGGGAACTATAAAGTGTACTTCTTGCACTGTTTTAACAGGTGGCCCAGTTCCTTTCCCACGTACCAGTAACAACAGGGATAATCCTCATGAAGGGGTTGGTTGTAACAATGAACCACATAATATGGATGATAGTAATTATATTACAATCCCCGATGAGCCCCATTGTTCGAGTGATTGTCCAGGGTCTAAACCTAACTCCGAAGGCAGTTTTTCTATTCCACCTAGTCTAAATCTTTTATCTTGGAACTTAGCCGGTTTAAATGCAAAGATATGTGATCCTGACTGGTTACTCTACATTATGAAGTATGATGTGTGCATGTTCCAAGAAACCTGGGCTACAGAGACAGCTTACATAGAAGGGTTTACCTCCCTTAGTGTAGAAACTAAACCTTGGCACCTTGGTAGAGCAAGTGGAGGGCTTTTAACTTTGGTTAAGAACGGTTGTTTTAATACCCTAACTCTCTTGGCAATTGATTGCCCAGATCGAATGGGGATTATAGTTACCTTACCCTTGGGACTTTCTTTGGCCCTATTTAACATGTACATTAGAACAGTAAAGCCAAATGATAAATCCCCTATTATAACAGAGTTAGATATTACACTGGATACCGTACATCCCGATAATAGTGGCAGGGATTTTAACACCTCCTTTGAACCCTGCACTTTTCTAAAAATATTACCATAGAGGAGGATGAGCATTGGGGTATTCCAGCATTGACAGTACCATCAAGGAAATATCTTTCTTCTAGTGCATTACAAGTAGCCTCGCTGATAATTAGCAGAGGACTTAGAGCTTTAAATAGATCCACCATCTCTGATCCGAATAGAGCACCAACATTTAAAAGGGGAACATGCACCAGTGTAATTGATTGTGTATTGATTGATGAGAGATTGTGGCCACTGTTGGCTGATATGGAAGTTAATGAAAGGTCTGATAGTGACCACAACTCTCTTGAGGTGACTTTTTGTGGCGAGCATTTGAAACACGGGAGTAACGTTGTGTTTACTGTTGTTCCTGCCCCAACTGTAACTAATAATCGCCGCTCTGTTAAATGGCCAAAAGTCCTGGCAAATCAAAAATTGTATTCAGAGTTATACAAGCAGTTTGTTGATTCCCTAGCTCAATATGAGGGGATAGAAGCAGTTGATATTCCTGTCTTAATCGTGCGCAACCAGCTGTTTAGAAAGCTGCCAAAGGTTTTTTTTTACAAAGAGGTGATTGCCACAAATACCAAGCACTCTAAATAAAATGCATGGTTCGACCCAGCATGTAAAATAGCAAAGAGCTTGCTGAGATTGGCTATTATAGAGAGGGACAGATCTAAAATTCGTATGGCCAGAAGCATTTATAAAGCTCGATTGAGGCAGACCAAATGAGACTGGGAGGATAACTACTGGCAGGATCTGCTCATTGCTAGTAGAATTAAGGACAATCAAACTTTCTGGAAATTAGTAGCATCAAATAAACTTGAAAGTGTGAAGCCTCCCTGCTACAATATTTCCCCTGAAAAATGGGTGGCACACTTTTCTGCCCTTTACACCGCAAAAGAGAATAATGATCCTGGCAGAGCCAATAGTACGATTTGATCCGCTCCACCACAACCTGCAGATCAAGAGGTAGATACTGCTCAAGTTTCCATTATTGTCGAAGAGACTGCTAGTGCAATAGATTCGCTCAAATTGGCCAAGGCACCAGGCCCAGAAAAAATTCCGGGAGACCTCTATAAGACAGAGCAGCAAATTTGGTCAATTTATTTTAATCTGCTAGCAAATGCCATTTTAGGAGGGGGGAAGTACCTGAATCCTGGAGGGGGGCTGAGATTATAACTATATTTAAAAAGGGAGATGCAAGCAACCCAGCCAATTACAGGCCTATAAGCCTGATTGATAATGCCCAGAAAAAATTTACTAGACACATTTTGAATAAATTGTTAGAGTGGGTAAAGGCTAATAAAATAATGTCGCCTATCCAAGCTGGTTTTAGGCCAAAGGTCAGCACTATTGATCAGATTTTTAGATTCTCGATTTTATACTTGAAAACAATTCTTTTAAAGCAACAAAAGCTCTATGTAGCTTTCATAGATCTTAGAGCTGCATTTGATCTTATTCCCCATGTGAAGCTATGGCAAGTCCTATTAAACCTCGGAGTTCCCCGTAACCTTGTACAACTGTTAAGCAAATTGCATGAGAACAACTTTGCACAGGTTTGCTGGGGTCCAAATGGCAAACTAACTGAACGTATCCCGATTGAACGTGGAGTTTGCCAAGGCTGCGTACTTGCACCCACGCTGTTCTCCCAGTACTTAAACGATGTAGTCGAAGTTTTAGAAAGTTGTGTAATCGATTCCCCCACTCTGAACATGGTGCTGATCTTACTATTTGCTGATGACTCACTCCTCATCTCGAAGACACCTATGGGCCTGCAGACCATGGTTAATAAATTCTTAGACTTTTGCAAGTCTAGGGGTCTTCAATTAAATCTCAACAAGACCAAATTCATGGTACTGGATAAGGGGATGAGGAAGAAAAGGCAGTCATCCGGGTGGAGAATGAGACACTTGAAAGGGTAGATATCTTTGACTATTTAGGGGTGCGATTTATGGAGAGCTTTAAGTGGCTGGGTCAGATTGCTAAGAGTAGACTGTTAATCGAGCACCGTTCTAATGCCATCATTAGGACACAAAAGAGAACGGTATCGCACGTAGTATTGCGAGTACTGGAAATATTTTGTGCCAAGGCACAAGGGGCTGCACTTTATGGGGCTGAAAATTGCGGCTATGGGGATGTACAGCCCCTGGCAACGGTGGAAAACAACTTTGCTAGGAAACTAGTTTGTCTCCCATCCAGTTCACCCCTTATCCCATTGTACCTTGAATTGGGGCTAAAAAGAGTAACTGATGTGGCCATATTAAAAATATTAGTTTATTGGGTCCGCCTCTGGAGTACCCCAGAGTCAGCTGATTATAGGGACTCGCTTGATAAAGTACTTAAGCAACCAGGTGCTAGGTCGCTCCCCTGGATTAAACTTGTGTACACTTGGATGGGGAAGCTAGGACTACATAGCTTTTGGGCTGATCCAATCAAATTAAATAAAGCGGATAAAAACGTACTGAAAGCTACTTACTGGGCATACATTAATGATGAACTTGTAAATAGAAGCCCTGTGGAATCCCTGACTAATGTGTTTCTTGAACATACATTTTTACAATTTTTTTAACAATATTTAGGTTTTTTACCCTCCTCCTTACCTAAGAGCCTGTTCTTATGATTCCGCTTTGGGACACTTCCCTTAACATCATTTACCCATAGATGGAGCAAAGAACAGGCATCCATGGTTTGCCTTATGTGCAACCAGGGCGATGAGAACGAATCACATCTACTCTTTTTTTGTTTAGAGTACTCTACCTCTCGCCGCAAGTGTATCATTCCCATATGCCGTGAACTGGGGGTCTCTCGATACCAGGTAGCATCTAGGATTTTAAAATCTGATACATCCTTTAAAGTTGTTTTAGCTGTTAGTAAATTTCTAGAGGAAGCTTGGTACAAACGAAGAATAATCTTAAAAAAAGTGATGTGTAAATGAATTATGGACTTTCTCTTTCCTTACATCCCTCATCTGTGAATAAGCATTTTATCTATCTTGGAATGAGATCTTGGTGTAAGGACTTTTATGGTACTCTTGTTGTGTATTTATTGTGTACGTTTATTGCTGCTTTTATTTTGCACTGATACTAAACCACAGATCACTTAAGTTCTTGACATGATTCCATCAATGGGGTTGTCCAACAGTCTAGCGGGTGTTATTGCTGGTACCGCTAGTTGCACTGATATTGAAGCACTGGTCACTTTATTCCTCGGAATGATTTTATAACTAGGGTTGTAATCAGTATTACTGCAAATATTGCATGCATGTCACGTGTCTTTTTTATTCTGATTTTTTACCCTTTTAATTATATTACTTAAATATCTTGCAATTATGTACCTTACATTTTCACAGATAATCGATTTGGGATATGATCTTAATGTACCTTACATTTTCACAGATAATCTAATTGCTGTGATGCAGAAAGGTTCCCATAGTTACGATCTGTACTGTATGATATTGTCCGTTCTGCAGTTACCCGCCGGGGGGCTATGGAATGCTGTTTATATAAGTATCTTGATGTATGTTCTGTGTATTTATTATTTTTAACTGATATTGCTTTTTGTTTTGGATGTACACTTAGTAACAACTGAATAAAGTATTGTTCAACTCAACTCCACATGCTGGTGAAGTCAGAAACCTACGCAGTATGTTTGATTTAGGTTTAACCTCTACTCCCCACATAAGCAAACTGCCGCTATCAGTTTTCTCATCCTGAGAATGTTGAGGAAAATACCCCATTTCTCCTTATTGATAGTAAGTGTCTTGTTATTCAAGTGGCTATCTCAAGTAGGTGAGAGTATGGAAGTGCCATTTTAGCTGGGCTTGCCCAAATCTTTGATCAATAAAGTTTAGCTGTCCAAAACAACACTATTTGACTACTGGGTCTGAAAATTTAACTGAATCAGCATATTCCCATTTTGCAAAGATTCATTGGCTCCTGGCCAACAGGATCTCTTTTACAGTCTTTTGAATGGTACGCAAAGCCATCTATATAGCTGGTTCAAGGTATCATTTGAAGGATTTTTTTCTTATATCAACCTAAACTCATGTCTGTTAGTTACATGTACCTCAATGTTTTGCCTTTCAGATTACCTTGTTTAGGTGGTTGCTCCTTCTGTTGTAAAAGGGTGGTTTTGTGGGGCGTGCCCCATCTCTTTTTTTTGCTGATATCCAGACCTGCCATCATGTAGCAAGGAAATTGAAACACGTGTTTTCTAACTTTAAAGGCTTCACTGTTAGATGAGGAGTTCAAGTACCAAGATATCCTTGCCATACTCATTCAAATTTAAATGAAATTAATTCATAGGTCACCTTAAAGCACATCTTTCTTAAATCTGTTTCAGTCAAAGTTCGCAAAACTTGACATTCACATATGTACTTGATTCATATGCAAATTAAAAAGGGGCTCTTCCATTCGAGGAAAACACTCTAAATTTTTTCTGGACTTATGTGTAGTGTGAGTGTTCACAGAAAAATCTAATTTATATTCAATAAGTATCTCAAAACATTATGTGCCAGTAGTCTACGGTCTCATTACTAATTGAAGTTCTGCAAGTTCAGTTACTATCCCAGGGCTGGACTAGAAATCAAAATCACCCCTGACAGAAATGATCGAACCAGTCTCACACTGCAGGAGATGACCGCTAGAACAAGGCCATGGGCTTTGGTAGTTGTGTAAAGGCAGCCCTCCCTTCTCTAAAAGCAGCCCCCCTAACCTGCAGCCCACTGGGAAACTACTACAGTGGAAAAATGCCCAGTCCTGCCGTGACTATCCGGACATAAAAGTTCTGGAACACATGTAACTGGACCTTAACAGATGTACAATCGCTCTAACGAACATACATTTGGATTTACAAGTGTACATTCATTCTAACCAACGTGCATTTAAACCAACAACTTGCGCCTGAACCTATGATTGTACAATCCCACCAAGAATGTATGTTTAGACCAAACGATATCTACACAACATCACATTAACACGATTCAACTTAACATGCACCAAGTGAACTGACCGTAAATATTGCATGTGCATATTCTTGACTGAATGATCACTAGTATGTTCTGACTTTTAATTGATGTCAGAATGCATAATTTTATTTTTTTCATTTTCTGTTTAGACAGACACAACCTGTCATCCTTCAAAAGTGGTTAAATGGAGTGGCACCAATTGGACAATAGTAACGTCTGTTAGTTTTATAGCACTTAGAAATGGCAGAAACGAGTTGTTTAAGGCTGCATGTAAAAAAAGCCAAGATATATTTATATCCAGAAAGTGAGGAAGTGCCTCGAACCAGGAAGAAAATAAACCAAACCACCACTAAGTTACATATGTTCTAAATGTATGTCCATTTTATTTACTTTCTCTCATGTCACTTACTTTGTCGTTTATGTATCCCGTGAGAGGAGCGTGTTGCCTAGTCAGCTACAGTAGGAGTGAACTACCACTGCTGTTCAGTTGTGGATAAATTCAGCAGCTTCACATCCCTGCTGATTTCCCATCTTCAACAAGGCCCCTTCATTGCATTTTAACATGAAAGTTAAGTAAGTAGGCAGAGAATGTTGGTTGCAAGCCTCACATGAAGCATTACAAACAAGAGTATTCGGTGGCCGTCCAGTTGGCAATTACCTTGGGTTAGCCATAGGGCTCATTGGGGAGGACCTGGCCCACCCTCTAGAACCGGGTATGGTCCATAGCATGAGAGGTGAGCAATAACTTCTCTTTAGTAGAGACATTTTTCAGTGAATTCTCTTGGTCTTTTTTTTCTGAGTTCTATATAGCGCGAACTTGACCTGAAGGAATCAGTCAGGTATCAGAGCTCTTTGCATGAGCACCAGTTGCGTTACACAAGGACACATTCATTGTTGCGCGTCAGTGCCGAGACATGATCCCGGTTCCTTACATTTGAGCTCCACCGACCTAGCCGTTAGGCCACATACTCTCCCTTGCTAAGATTATTGTAACCTGTGCCAAAATTACCCACTCAGCATGCTCTTTGGCCATGTTATGGAGACTCTATAGAAGCTGGCCGTGCTCTCAGTTCTCTCACTCATGGGTTACACAAAGCAGGGTCGTTGTCCATACCCAGCATGCTCCAGTCACACGACATGGTGGTTGTCTGGTAAGACAGCCTGTACCACTTCCCCAAAAGCCCACTAGGCACAAACCTTGGCCAAACACTAATGATGTTTTGCTCTTTACTCAATTCCACTTTTCTTGTATTGGTCATGGTCAACGTTAAAAAAAACATACATGTCACCTTGCCACACATGGCTAAATTAGTTTTGTTTTTGCAGGGCAAATATGAGAATTGGTAAAAGTCTATTTTTGAGTCGTCATCTTTTCTTTCAGATCGTTTTCCACTGGGAAATGACAAGTGCTACTCCAATGTAATGCACCGTGCTTCTCTTGAGATCTAAGGAATTCTACCCTGACCCAAAATTTGCCTCTTTTCTTTCCTTTTTTTACAGATAGAGTGTGAAACAGTCAAGCATGATTCACAAACCATTGTATGTCCTGTGTAATGTTGAATAAAAAAAACCCTATGCTTTCACATCTGGTGGGTCTGCTTTGCTCCTCCAAAGTGTTAAACATGCTTTCTTGACTCACCCATTGCTCCATTATTTTTTTATCTGTTCAAAAGGTATTTTTGTCTTGTGAAAGCTTAATTCTTACATCCATATCTTATTGGCTTTCTCCTTGAATGACACAAACATTTCCACCAACCATGTACATGTTGTACAGTAAAGTACGTTGGGGTTGAGAAATACCTGCCTATACTCCAAATGGCAACATCATTCTTTTTTCCCAGAAAGGGCTTTGAGAACTCACTGATCCATTTCTTGCATCTTGGAGCATTCACCTGAGTGAACACCCTCCATCAGAGCACTGTCTTCCTTGAAGCAAATTTGAAGGTTCTTAAATGATGCTCGAGCAAACAGGCTTCGTGTCTTGGCCAATCAACGGCTTTTTGTCTTGGCTATTAAGATTTAATTTTGCTTTCACGCCTTTATTCATGTTTTTTTAACCAAACTCTCAACATTTTTATAAAGTTTTGTTTTGTTTGTGTTTTAAAAACCGGTATACAGATTTATATGAAACGAGACAGGGAACCTAAGTTGGTAGAGCTCTACCTTCCCATCAAGTCTATCGTAACACTCTGATGCAGTTTTTTCTGTGCACTTTGATAAAAATGTTTAAGGGATATGACTATGAAATACAATTTTTGGGGACAGCCCATTAACATTTTCCGAGCTCCACCAATCTGCATGAAACTTGGGAAACAATCCTAAAGGGAATGAATCCTTGTCTTGCAAAATTTGAGCAAATGTCTAAAATGGGACAAATATTTTAGCTTTGAAAACACAATATACTATATTACGTAATTCTGGCCTCACCAAATTTACAGAAATGCTGTAAAGCTCTATAAAACATGTAAGCTAAGGTAAACAAAGTTGGATTTTAGAATAATATTTGTTTCATTTTGTGATTATTTACGTTCAAAACGAGGAGACAAAGTGCATCCCATTTTATGATGTCTATATAATATCTGTGTACTTGCCCAGTCAGAGAGACAAACTGAAGACCCCTTGAGGAGTGTTAATGCCGATGAAAAACTGCAAAATTGAAAATTAACTTACCATTTATCTGAGGTGAAATTACACTGCCTCAAAGGGTCTGGGCTGAAGGCAGAGCCACAGTCTGTCATCATTATGTTGTTCAGCCGCTGCATCGAAACTCTTATTAAATTAAATGTGAATCAAATAAAACAGAACACAATATTGTGTTTTCAAGTTCAGACTGAGACCAAGCACAAGGTTTACTTATATGCAGCCATACACATTTTTGGCTGTCTGGCCCATTAGCCCTGAGGTCCCAAACTGCCAGATTTAAGGACATTGTTGGCTTGTATGAGAAAATAAGAAATGAAAATTCTATTTCTTGAATTTGTTTTGAAAACATGCTAAAACAGGTTAACAAAGGCAGCCTTTCGAAACGACGGTAAAAGAACACTAGGGATTCCAAAAACCATTTTTATAACATTATAGCAATATTTTGGTTTATGCATTGCCAATGAAAATAAACCTGTTCCAATAAAAGATTATACTCAGAATAATGTGCATTCTCGCAGGTATTACTACAGTACAAAGGTCAGGTTCCATCTTATTATCATAGTGCAGTATACCTAGTCTAAGAAATCGCATATAACTGCCTCACAGATCAAATGTGAAAATAACTTTAAAGTGGAAGCAACTGCCTCAACATTCACACTCAACTTCCCTGCACTCGAAAATGATAATAAAAGCAATGGCGGCAGTGACATTTCAAAGTGTGGCGCGTAAAAGGTGGAGATGATTTTTTACATAGCGAGCGAGTAAAGTGAGAGAGATTGACTGACATAAGTAGGGTTCAGGGGGTCTAGTTATTGGGATTTGTCTGATTGGACACTGTTAGCCCTGGCATCCTTGGTGTGGTTTCTACTGTGTTGTTGCCTCTACCTCCTGTATTTTTGATGTTATGCTGGACTTTGTTTTGCTGGTTTATGTACTCTGAGCACTTTACCACTACTGATCAGTGAAAAAGTGCTCCCTGTGTAAATTGTGATTCTGATTGGTTCTCCATGATTAGCGTATTTGTTTTACTGGTAAGTCCCTAGTAAAGTCCAGTATGTGTGCCCTGGGGCTGTAAATCAAATGCTACTTTTGGGCCTAGATCACTGGTTGTGCCACCCACATGAGTAGCCCTGTAAACGTGCCTCAGGCCTGCCATTGCAGTGTCTGTGAGTGCAGTTTTAAACTGCCATGCCGACCTGGTAAGTGCACCCACTTGCCAGGCCCTAACCTTCCCTTCTACTACATGTAAGGCACCCCTAAGGTAAGCCCAAGGTACGCCCATGGGCAGGGTACAGTGTATGTGAAAGGTAGGACATGTACTGGTGTATTTTACATATCTTGATAGTGAAATACTGCCAATTTAGTTTTTTCACTATTGCAAGCACTAGTCTCCATAGTGGAGTTGCCTTGTAACATTTTACAAGTGTAACTTTCAATTGGGGACAGATAGAGATTTGGAGTTTGCGCTCTCTGAGCTCAGAATTTGAAAACACATCTTTTAGTGAAAGTTGTTTTTAAATGGGGTGCTTGAAAATGCCACTTTTAGAAAGTGGGCATTTTCTACTTTAACAATCCAGTGCCTCTGCCTGCCTGCCTGTGGAATCAACGCCGAGTTTAGACTGACAGGGGGCCTGTTTGCGCATTCACTCTAGCCCGTCACACAAAGGGAGTTGAGGTGTGCCCTGCATATGGTGATGGCCCATCACCAGGCTGATGGGCCTTCCTGAGCTAGAGTGGTGGGAGGAGTTGTCACTGACTCCTGAATAGGGCTGAATCTGTCCTCTCACAATGGTGTCTCCACCCCCCTGGAGTGTGTCTGGAGCCAAGACTAGGCCTGGCAAGAACTTGTGCACTGTAAAGACAATCCTTTGAAGTATGCCTACTTCAAAGGCCAAAAGAGGCACACGTTTTGGACATAAAACCTCAGACTTTTAGAATGCACTGACTTAACCCCATTTTTTCACCTGGTTTTGGTTAAATGCCTGTTTATCACTATTTCAGTTGAAAAGACAGCAAAAAATATTAAAACTTAACTCAAAAATGCACACTGATCAACGAGAGTAAATTGCATATCATAGTATGCAGATTTTTTATAAAACACAATACAGACATTGTTTGACATTACAGTGAAACTGAAAGTGGCCAACATGTTATTTGGAACAAGTATCAATAAGCACAGATTATATATTTATTATTACATGTACATTAAATTCTATGCTTTTATGAAATTTCTGCATAAATTATTTTGCTGATTTAAAAGCCCAATGCCTAAATGTTCAATGGAAACCAACTGAGGTCACAATAACAAGGCACAGTTACTGCATGTGAACGTATCTATACCACTGCACAATTATAATCCTTGTGTTTTGGTTAAAATGAAATACCGTTGTTAAGTCACCTGAATTGCCTCCTTTTTCTCATAGCCATTCCAACACTTAATAATAATAATGAATAGAACATTATACTCTGCATATTTCAATAACTATATACCATGTAGGGCATGCCAATAAAACATAAGTGACCGAAAACAAGTTATGTTGAACAAGTGTACCAAGAATCAAACATTTACACATGTTTTAATGTAGTACCAAGGTCACATCCAGTGAGGTTATCACAGAAAAGCTTAGCTACACAATGCCTTAGCTTTCAACCAAGGATCACTGTTGATATGAAAACAATTGTAGAAATATAAACTGGGGCCAAAGCATGTGGTTTTATCACTCTATACAGGTGTAACCCCTTATGCTCTGGACATTTTGGGTTTTGTTATTCAGAGCATTGTTTAATATAAATACACACTGTTAGAACTGGGGGTCTCTAGTTGGCAGAGGTAGGTACCTTTGTCCAAATAGGGACCCTTGCTTCTAGTCAGGGTAAGGGGATACACTACTAAAATAACCCCTGCTCACCCCCTTGGTAGCTTGGCACGAGCAGGCAGACTTATCTCAGAGGCAGTGTGTAAAGTATTTGTGAATACATACAGTAATACAGTGGCAACACTACAGATGGACACCACACAAGTTGTAGTATAAAAATAAGTATTTTTATATAGACTTAACACAAGACCCAAAACGACAAAAATCCACAATACAATACGAAAAATATGACTGTCAATGGTAGAAAATAGTTCAGTTCAAATGCAGGTGATAAATGCGACACTCTACGTTCAACCTTTGGATGCGTAACGCAATACAAACAAAAGAGTTGCAGGGAAGGTGATGCGTCGGTTCCTTACACGCAAGAACGGTGATGCGTCGGTTCCTTGCTCCGGGGGAGGTGATGCGTCGGTTCCCTACTGCTGCGTAGGGGACGGTGATGCGTCGGTTTCTTACCGGAGAGGAGGTGATGCGTCGGTTCTTCACTGCGTGGGGAGGTGATGCGTTGGTTTCTTACTGCGCTTCTGTGGCGATGCGACCAGCAGCGCCTCGATGCGATGGCGACCCGGTGCAATGAAACAAAATGGCGTCTTCCTCTCGATGCAACAACAAAGGGGGCGATGCGTGCACGCCCGACGGCCGTGCGGCCACTCAGTGAATCTTCTGAGCCGCGACAGGCCCTGCGACACTCTTCTCCGATGATGCGACGGCGTCTGCTGCGACGGCGACACTCTTCTCCGGTGATGCGAGGCACTTCGGTGATGCGATGGCGACAGCGGCAGCACGCTTTCTCGGCGATGCGACGACAACTGCTGCGGCGGTGACACGCTTCTTCTTCGTGAGTCGCGCTTCCAGCTCCCGGCGACACGCAGTCTCTCAGAAGGCCCAACACAACAGTAGGCACTTCAAATTCCCAGCAAGGGAATTCAGGGGAGCTGGTTGGTGAAGTCTTGTATCCCTGAGACTTCAGCAGGAGGCAAGCTCAATCTTCAAGCCCTTGGAGATTTTCTGCAAGATGATGAAAGTAGGCACAAAGTTCCTTTCTCCTTTCTTTGGCAATCAGGCAACCACTGCAGGCCAATCCCTCAAACAGCACACAGCATAGGGATAGTCTCCTCCTTAAGTTTCTCTGGTTCCTCTCCTCAGCAAAGGTTCTTCTTGTTTCCCAGAAGTGATCTAAAATCTTGGGGTCTGGGTCCCAATATTTATACTAGGAAATCCTTTGTCCTCTGAAGGCAGAGGGTCCTGTACCTAGTCCAAACCAGTTCTGGGTGCATTCTGCCAGTGCACACCTTCTTCCTTTGTCAATGTGGGCCAGGGACATCAGACGCACCACAGGAGGTGGAGCCAGCATTGTGGAAGGCAGGCACAGCCCTATTCAGGCCCAGGTGCTACTCCTCCCACCACTCTACATGCAGGTAGGCCTATTCAGCCCTGTGCTGACTCACCCTGTCTCCTGGAGTCCCCCAGCCCCTGTCACTCACAAACCCAGACATACAATACACAAGCTAGCAGAGGCAGGCTGGATGGTTAGGCAAGAAAATACCTACTTTCTAAAAGTGGTATTTTCAAACACAGAATGTTAAAACCAACTTCACTAAAAGATGTATTTTATCATTCTGAGTTCAGGCATACTAAATTCGTTTTTCTACCATGTTCCCTGGGTCAGTTAGGATTATAAGATGTTATAATCAAACTGCCCATTCTGGCCTATGGGGACAGGTAGCCTTGCAATAGTGAAAAACGAAATTGGCTGTAATTCACTATCAGGACATGCCACACATACCAGGGCATGTCCTACCTTACACATACAATGCACCCTGCCCTAGGGCCTACCTTAGGGGTGACTAATATGCAGGAAAGGGAAGGTTTGGGGATTGGTAAGTGGGTGCACTTACCAAGTCGACATGGCAGTACCAGACTGCACACAGGCTCTGCAATGGCAGGCCTGAGACACACTTTACAAGCGCACCTGTGGGTGGCACAACCAGTGCTGCAAGCCCACCAGCAGCATTTGATTCACAGGCCCTGGGCACAAACAGTGCACTGTACTAGGGTCTGACAGTGAATCAAATAGGCCAAACATGGAGTCCCTAATCCACACATTAATTTACCATAGGGAGCACTTGCACTTTGGCACTGAATAGCAGTGGCAAGGTGCCCAAAGCATCTAGACCAGCAAAAACATATCAACAACAGTGGAGGCATAGTGAAAAAATGGAAGGGAGACCCACGCCAAGGATGCCAGGTCTAACATGGTCCTCTCCAGCTGAAATGTGGGGAGAACTATCCTACCTCTAGGGAGTTCTCATCACTAAGGCGGAAGAATCTGGACAGACCATCAGCATTGGCGTGTTCTATACCAGGGCGGTGTTCCACCGTAAAGTACATCCCCTGTAGGGAAATGGACCACCTCAACAGCTTTGGATTCTCACCCCTCATCTGCATCAACCATCTGAGGGGCCTGTGGTCTGTCTGAACCCGGAAGTGAGTCCCAAACAGGTATGGCCTCAACTTCTTCAGTGCCCAGACCACAGCAAATGCCTCACGCTCAATAGCACTCCACCTCTGTTTCCGTGGAAGTAACCTCCTACTGATGAAGGCTACAGGTTGGTCTAGGCCCTCCTCATTTAACTGTGCCAGAACAGCCACTACACCATGCTCTGAAGCGTCTGTGTCTGTTTGGACCACAAACTATTTTGAGAAGTTGGGCGCCTGAAGCACGGGGGCCGTGCACATGGCAGTCTTCAAGGCATCAAAAGCTCTCTGACAGGTGTCAGTCCAAATCACTCTCTTGGGCTCCTTCCTGGAAATCAGCTCTGTCAAGGGTGCAACGATGCTGCCATACCCCTTGACAAATCTCCTGTAATACCCGGTGAGTCCTAAAAAGGCTCTTGGGTCTTGGGGGGCTCCCAAACCAGAATGGTATCAGTCTTGGGCTGTAGGCGCGCCACCTGGCCGCTCCCAACCTGGTGTCCCAAGTACACCACGGAACCCTGCGCGATCTGGCACTTACTCGCCTTGATCGTGAGGCCTGCCATCCGCAGCGCCATCAACACTTCCCAGAGGTGGCGCAGATGTTCTTCCCAACTGGCGCTGAACACTGAGATGTCATCCAGGTAGGCGGCACTGAAATCTTCCAGTCCAACCAACACCTGGTTGACCAACCTCTGAAAGGTTGCAGGGGCATTCTTCATCCCAAAGGGCATAACCCGGAATTGGTAGTGCCCATCTGGTGAGGAGAATGCTGACTTCTCTTTGGCCCCATCAGTCAAGGTGATCTGCCAGTACCCAGACGTTAAGTCAAACGTGCTGAGGTACCGGGCAGCCCCTAACCGATCGATGAGCTCATCAGCTCTGGGGATGGGGTGCGCGTCAGTCCTGGTGACTGAATTGAGTCCTCGGTAGTCCACACAGAACCGAAGTTCGGGTGTGGCACCAGGTGCGGCAGCCTTTGGGACCAAGACCACTGGGCTGGCCCAAGGGCTGTGAGAGGACTCAATCACCCCCGATGCAAACATCTTGGAGACCTCCTCCTTGATGCAAGCTCTCACCCTGTCAGTCACTCTGTAAGCCTTGTGCTTGACAGGAGGACTGTCCCCAGTGTCCACATCATGGACGCACCAATCAGTGACACTAGGAGTCACGGAAAACAGGTCAGGAAACTGTCCCAACAGTTGGCGACAGTCTTCCTGCTGCTCAGGTGTCAGGGAGTTAGAGAGGTTCACACCCTCCACTGATCCATCTTGCTCTGTTGCAGACAGGAGGTCAGGAAGAGGTTCTGTCTCCTCTTGCATTCCATCATCCGTTGCTAGGAGCATGCCCACTTCAGACCTCTCAAAATGGGGCTTCAGGTGGTTGACATGTAGGACCCGCAAAGGGTTCTTGGGAGATCGCAAGTCCACCAGGTAGGTGACGTTACTCTTGCGCTCCACCACCTCAAATGGTCCGGTCCACTTATCCTGGAGCGCGCAAGGCTCCACAGGGGCCATGACCCACACTTTCTGTCCAGGCTGAAACTCGATCAGAGTGGCATTCTGATCATGCCATCATTTCATCTCCTCCTGGCTGGCTTCCAGATTCGCCTCAGCGAGTTGTCTGAATCGCCTAGTTTGGTTTCTAAAGGCCAGCATGTAGCTAAATACATTCTGCGGAGGTTTACTGGGAGCTTTTGTCCCAGCCTTCTTTCACCAAACTCAGAGGTCCTCTTACCGGGTGACCATAGAGCAGTTCAAAGGGACTGAACCCTAAGGACTTCTGTGGCACCTCACGGTAAGCAAAGAGAAGGCATGGCAAGAGGACGTCCCACTTACGCCTCATGGGTTCTTCCAGACCCATAATCATGCCCTTCAGGGTCCGGTTGAATCTCTCAACCAGCCCATTCCCTTGGGGGTGGTAAGGAGTGGTGAACTCATAGGTAACACCGCACTCCTGCCACAGGGACTTCATATACTTGGATATGAAGTTTGTACCACGGTCACTCACCACCTCCTTGGGGAACCCCACACGGGAGAAAATCCCCATCAGTGCACGTCCCACCATGGGGGCCGTCACTGTCCGAAGAGGGATGGCTTCTGGGTACCGGATGGCATGGTCCACCAAGACCAGGATGAACCTGTTGCCCATGGCTGTCTTGGGGTCTAGTGGCCCCACAATGTCAATACCCTCCGTTCAAAGGGGGTGCTGACCACAGGGAATGGCTGGAGGGGAGCCTTGTGCTTCCTCCCACTTTTTCCACTTGCCTGGCAAGTCTGACATGTCCTGCAATGAGTGTCTGAACTCTTGCGCATCTGGGGCCAATAAAAGTGGGTGACAAGCCTTTCAAAGGTCTTGCCCTGCCCCAGATGTCCTGCTAAAGGCACATCATGAGCCAAACCCAGTAGGAAGGCTCTGAAGCGCTGGGGTACCACCAGCACACGGGCTGACCCAGGCTCAGCAACCTTAGGCCCGCTATACAGGAGACCATTCTCCCAGTATTTCCAATGTGATCCAGACTGATCACCTGCTGCCTGGTTTGTGGCCTGTTGCCGCAAACCCACAAGAGAAGGGCACTTGTTCTGCTCCTCACAGAACTCCTCCCTGGAGGGTCCTCCGTCGTGCTGCCAATGGGTCAGCTCAGGCAGGTCCCCCAGTTCGGCCACTTGCTCCCCTGTAGGTTCCAGAGCATCCCTCTCAGGTTCTGCTTCCTCCTGGGCCGTGGGAACTACGGGGGACAGTTTCCCACCCCCCCTGCCTCTTCTCTTCAAGGCAGGCACCTGGGCCACCCTCTCAGGCTCCAGGTCCTCTTGAGCACCTCTACTGGCTGCCATAGACAGGGTGGTTGTGCACGCCCACTCAGGCAGACCCAACATCTCTAGATGAGACCTTCTCTCCACCTCTGCCCAAGGTGAACTTTCTAAATCGTTGCCCAACAGACAGTCTACAGGCATGGCTGGCCTCACAGCTACTTGAAAGGTACCTGAGACCCCCCACTCAAAGGGAACCTGAGCCACTCTGCAGTGGCTCTCTGAGTTGTCCGCGGCAACTACTGGGCAGAATGCATTGGGGATCACCTGCTCTTCAGACACCAGCCGACAACTGACAGCTGTCACACTGGCTCCGGTGTCTCTCAGAGCCTCCACCCTTTGACCATTGATGGTCACCCACTGCCTGTATTTCTTAGTGTTATCAGGCAGTTGGGCCCTGGGGACCATCTCACTGTCTCCTAAAGAGACCAAGGACATTGCTATGGGACCCCACCCACCTTGGGCACCCATCTCCTCCCCCAGGGCTACACTAGCTACCTGCCGGGGTGGTGCACCAGTGGGTGCTGATTTTCCATACAAGGGACATCTAGTCTCCCAGGAGCAGTGGCCCACTTGACCACACTTAAAGCAAGTCTTGGGCCCCCTGTGAACAGGCTTATCTGTCGGGGCCCCTGGCTTCTTTTCAGGGGGAGGCTGGGAACCCTTCCCTTGGTTCCCTTGGGGATTACTTTGTGGCCCTTTCTGGAACTCCCTCTGTTTACCCTTGTCCCCCCACACCTCTGCTGGGGACCCTGCCCACCTTTGGCGGAGTCTCCCACGTGACCCTTGTGGACCCGGGTGCTCACCCAGCGGTCCGCCTCCTCAGCAAGCTTCCTAGGGTTAGTCAACCTACTATCAATAAGGTGCTGGCGTAGCTCTGGAAAACAATTTCCTGACAAGTGCTCCCATGCAATCAAATCAAAGAGCGCTTCAAAATCATTCACTTTGCTACCCTTCACCCAACCATCCAATGCTCTGCAAAAAAAGTCACATATTCTACCCAGGTACTGCCCTCCAACTTTTGCAATTCCTGAACCTCTGCCTATACAGTTCAGGGGTCAACCCATACCTGGACATCAATGCTTCTTTCATATGACCATAAGAATTGTGGACTTCAGAGGGCAAGTCTAATAAGGTATCCCGCCCCTCACTAAGGAACCGCCCCCACAACCCCGCTCCCCAATCCTTCTCAGGGACCCGGTGTGAGGTCGTAGCTACCTCATAGGCTTTAAACCATTGCCCAATGTCATCATTTTTATAAAACTCTTTCACCACATCTTTAGGTATATACACCCTTGCTTCAACAGGCATGGACGGTGTGCTGCCACCAGAGGGAGTAATCTCTAAGCTCCTAGCTTTCAACTCCAGCTCCCTCAAACTTCTCTCATGCTCCATTTGTATCCTCTTTTCCTATAGGGTCAATTTCTTAATTTCCAATTCTAACTGCCCACCCATCTTAAGCTTGGTCAGCTCCATTTCATGCACCCTACTTCTCTCCCTGTCCCCCAGCTCTCCTGGGGTCAGGGTCTTGGAAGAAACACTGCTACCTGCTGGGGAAGGTGCTTTCTTCCCCCCGGGACCCAATAGCCCATCTAGCTGCCCTCCTGCATCCTCAGCCCCCTCCTCATGCTCTTCCACATGCTCAGGGGTACTCCTTGCTTCCACCCAGGCCCTCAGCGCCTTTTGGAACTCATCCTTCTTGGAGAGACCGGTCATAGCAACTTTAAATCTCCTGCAGAAGTGTTTCAGCTGTTTTACAGTGTAACTTTCCAGCTTTTCTTCTTCAAAATCTAAATCCACAGATGTGATGGATGCTGTTTTGCTCATGGTGACTAAACTTGGCAGTTCTTGGCAAAAATAGAAATCCCAGGATAAAACAATCTACCAAAATGTAAGAGGTTGCGTTTGGTCTGCACTCACTAGTAGTACACCAATCACTGTATATGAGTCACAAATACAAGTCCAGAATCCCACCGCTGACCACCGATGTTAGAACTGGGGTCTCTAGTTGGCAGAGGTAGGTACCTTTCTCCAAATAGGGACCCTTGCTTCTAGTCAGGGTAAGGGGGATACACTACTAAAATAACCCCTGCTCACCCCCTTGGTAGCTTGGCACGAGCAGGCAGACTTATCTCAGAGGCAGTGTGTAAAGCATTTGTGAATATATACAGTAATACAGTGACAACACTACAGATGGACACCACACAAGTTGTAGTATAAAAATAAGTATTTTTATATAGACTTAACACAAGACCCAAAATGACAAAAATCCACAATACAATACGAAAAATATGACTGTCAATGGTAGAAAATAGTTCAGTTCAAATGCAGGTGATAAATGCGACACTCTACGTTCAATGTACCTTTGGATGCGTAACGCGATACAAACAAAAGAGTTGCAGGGAAGGTGATGCATCGGTTCCTTACACGCAAGAAAGGTGATGCGTAGGTTCCTTGCTCCAGCCCCCAGCCCCTGTCACTCACTCGGTTCCTTGCTCCGGGGGAGGTGATGCGTCGGTTCCCTACTGCTGCGTAGGGGACGGTGATGCGTCGGTTCCTTACCGGAGAGGAGGTGATGCGTTGGTTCTTCACTGCGTGGGGAGGTGATGCGTCGGTTTCTTACTGCGCTTCTGTGGCGATGCGACCAGCAGCGCCTCGATGCGATGATGACCCGGTGCAATAAAACAAAATGGCGTCTGTGAGAAGTTGGCCTGGCATATGCTGTCCACTAATTCTAGTGGGCACCTTGCACCAGTCCAAACACCCCTTATTGGAGATAGGTTAAAGACAACCTTTATTGAAAGCTATCCTAGTGGTAGCTATGGAGAGCAGCCTTCAGGCTAAGTCTTGAAGGAATGTAAAGCAGCTTGTTTTACCAGTCTGTAATCTCTTGAGTGACCAAATGAAAGAGGACCACACCAGGTATATATTCAAAATATATGTATTTAGTGCTAAACACACCCCTCTAGTCTCTTTATGAGGCTAGAGTTCGAAGTACATAAGTTATAAGTTAGTTATCTACAGTAATAGCACAAATACACGTTTGAGCCCTAGGGGCGTACCAAACCATATACCAATAAAGTGGTATAAGAACCATGACTGAGCTAGACACAGGGCCTAGAGCCTGTAGAAGTGCTTGGACCACAAGGAACCACCCAAGGTAGTGACACAGGGGACCCACGGGGGACGCGTGCAGTGTATGAACACAGCCGCGAATCGCCGTTAACTTCTATGGGGAAAGTCGCGGTTTGAATTTAAAAGAAAAGGGACACTTAGAGGAGGACTTGGAGCAAACCCTTTGAGAACTAGGCTGTTCTAGTGTCAATACCCATGGGAGCACCGGAGTACTCGAGTTACCTCACCCAGGGGAGCCGGGTGCATAGGTGTCTTTCGGGGTCGGGTTTCGTCGTCGCTTTCCATGGCGATCTGCTGCAAAGTGCTGCTGGCGGCCAAGTCGAAAGTGTTCGGGTGGATCCAAAGGTGGATCGAAGATCTGAAGAACATGAAAGCAGAGGGGACAGAGTCTGGGTCACTAGCCAGTGACCAGGAAGGCGATGAGCAGATGCCCACCGATGTTGAGTGCTTCAGGTAGGTTGATGGTCATCTTGACTCTTCAGCCACGAGGTCCAGGAGGCGTCGACGATGACCAGGAGCTGGATTCGAGCTGTCCCACGACGTCTGTCGATTGCAGGGGTATCGGCGACCAGATTGGACCCAACAAGCCTTGGCAACGGCAAGTCTTGTGGAAATGGAAGAAGGACGATGTTGCAGACCAGCAAGGTCTGTGGGTCTCACCCAGCAAGGGTAAGTCAGGGCACACCTGGAGCAACCAGGGAGCCCAAGCAAAAGAAGATTGGCCTTCGGGAGGGCCTACTAGCCAACGGACTAGCGACTGTGAAGGAGCCTCGAGTCGACGCACGTGGAGCTGGCTCACAGGACACTCGTGGAGTGGAGGCCAGTGATCTTCAGTGCAGTTGGTGCTGGAGGCTGGGGCTACTTGGAGCCCAAAGCACGACTTCGTGGGAGACACAGAAGAGGATGCACTTGCAAATGTGATTGGTGTCCAGGGGTCATGGTTCCACATTACCCACGACAGCTACGGGCCTCAGCTTTGCTGGGTACTCAGGGCAGCCTCGGGGAAGTCTGGAAATCCAACTCTGGTGATGCAAAGACTTCGGCGTCCAGCGGGAGCTTCAGCGATGCAGACCGGACAATTGCTTCTTTGGTGCCTGCCAAGCAGGGGAGTCACTCCTTGACCCCAAGGGAGATTCTTCAGTCCTCTAATCTTGAAGTAGAGCGTCGAAGGTCCAGGATTCTGTGTCAGAATTTCGTCCAGGTTAATCTAAAGTCCTAAGGACTGGGGTCCCATACTTATACTAAGGTAGGGGGTTGGACATACTCTGTGGCCCCACCTATGGGAGGGTCAGGGCAGAGGGGTGGTTACACCCTTTCCCTTTGTCCAGTTTTGCGCCAGAGCAGGGGCTGGAAGCCCCTGAGCCGGTTTGAACTGGGGTATGCACAGGGACACCAAATGTGCCCCCAGTGCAGGACTTCAAAGTACCAGAGAGTGCTCCCGCCCAGCCCCAATACACACTATCCTGTCTGGGGAGGTGGTTACACCTCCCTGGGACAGGAAACCTATTGTCCAGGCCTCCCCTGCCGGTGTTTCGGTCAGCAGCAGGAGGCCAGACTCGTGTCTGTGGCAGCGGCATCCATTTTGTGATGCCAGGGCTCTGGAAAGTCAGTACCGGGTATACCGGTGTGTACATGTCTCTCCCTCTAGAAGGGTGGAATGCTACCCCCGCTGCCAGAACTGGCGGGGGGGTAGTATTCCAAGATGTTTGACACCAAACACGACATGTTTCCGTGCAGCCATCCCAAAGTTAGCATTTAACGCGAGGTTATAATGCGCTTAAGAGTATATGGTTGGGCTGCACTACAAACAGCATCAGAGAAGGGTCTCCGAATGCTGCAGAGGGGCCCAGCTCATGTAGGGGTACCCTCTCACATAGGAACCACGCACTCTGCCTTCAGGATTGATAAGGCCTGCCATAGGAGTGACTTATAGGTTTATATGTGTGTATGTATGTAGTGATATAGGTAGCCTATATCACAGTAAGGGGTGCATGCACCACCTTACCCCGGCTGCAGTAGCAGACCTGTGGTGTCATTTTGGATGGCCTTCCAGGGGTGGCACAATACATGCTGCAGCCCCTGGTAGGCCTCTGAGGTACCTATGCCCTGGGTACATAGTATACCATATACTAGGGACTTATAAGGGCACTCCAGATTCCAATCAGAGATGTACCTAAGGCACATGGAAACCATTTTAGAGAGGAAGCAGCTAGGCTGGGGTTCTGATTAGCAGGGCCCCAGCCAGACTAAGGTCGAAAAACAGTGAAGCATCAGCAAAAAGTGGGGGTACCCATGTGAAGCAGATCCTACTCTCCTACACAACCCCCCATAAACGTAGGGACATTAAACTAACCTTGCCCAGTTAAGTCTTCATGTTCTAAGTGGAAGTACCTAGAGAGTCCATCTGCATTGGCATGGTTACTCCCAGGTCTATGTTCGACTGTGAAGTCCATCCCCTGTAGGGAAATGGACCACCTAAGCAGTTTGGGGTTTTCACCCTTCATTTGTTTTAGCCATAAGAGGGGCTTATGGTCTGTTTGAACAAGGAAGTGAGTACCAAACAAGTATGGCCTCAACTTCTTCAGAGCCCAGACCACAGCAAAGGCCTCCCTCTCAATGGCTGACCAACGTTTCTCTCTAGGGGTCAGCCTTCTGCTAATAAAAGCTACTGGCTGATCCTGACCTTCATCATTCAATTGTGACAGTACAGCCCCTACCCCCAATTCAGATGCATCTGTTTGGACAATGAACTTCTTGGAGTAATCAGGACTCTGTAGAATGGGAGCAGTGCACATGGCCTGCTTTAGGTCATCAAATGCCTTTTGACAGCTAACTGTCCACTGAACCTTTTTGGGCATTTTTTTTGAAGTTAAGTCATTCAGGGGTGTCACTATTGATCCATACCCCTTGACAAATCTCCTATAGTACCCAGTCAGGCCTAAGAAGGCTCTCAGCTGAGTCTGGGTAGTTGGAGCAGTCCAGTCCATGATGGTCTGGATCTTGCTCTGCAGTGGTTGAACCTGGCCTCCACCCACAAGGTGGCCCAGGTACACAACCTGACTCTGCCCTATCTGGCACTTTGTGGCCTTGATAGTCAGGCCTGCTTTCTGCAGGGCCTGCAAAACATTTCTGAGGTGGACCAGGTGATCCTCCCAGGTGGAGCTAAAGACAGCAATATCATCTAGATATGCTGCACTATAGGCTTCCAGACCTGTAAGGACTGTATTCACCAACCTCTGAAAAGTGGCAGGTGCATTCTTCAGACCAAAGGGCATCACCACAAATTGATAATGCCCACTAGGGGTTGAGAATGCTGTCTTTGGCTTTGCATCATCAGCTAGTCTGATCTGCCAGTAGCCAGCTGTCAGGTCAAATGTGCTTAGATACTTGGCTGAGGCCAAAGTGTCTATTAGCTCATCTGCCCTTGGTATTGGATGGGCATCAGTCCTAGTGACTGCATTGAGACCCCCGTAGTCCACACAAAACCTCATCTTTCTTTTCCCACCATTGGTGTGAGGTTTTGGCACAAGGACCACTGGACTAGCCCAAGGGCTATCTGAGGGTTCAATAACTCCCAAATCCAACATCTTCTGGACTTCTGTCCTGATACAGTCCCTGACATGGTCAGGTTGCCTATAAATCTTATTTTTAATAGGCAGACTGTCCCCAGTGTCCACTTCATGAGTGCACCAGGTAGTCTGACTGGGTGTCAGTGAGAATATGTGTCTGAACTGATTGAGCACCTGTCTGCAATCAGTCTGCTGCTGGGTAGTGAGGCTGCCTGCCAAGGCTACACCATCCACTGACCCATCATCAGGGTTCTGTGAGAGCAGGTCAGGGAGTGGGTCACTCTCTTCCTCCTGTCCCTCATCAGTAGCCATGAGCAAGCCCATGTCTGCCCTGTCCACATATGGTTTTAACCTGTTGACATGGAGAACCCTGTGGGGACTCCTGGGTGCTCCTAGGTCTACTAAATAGGTAACCTCACCCTTCTGTTCAACAATGGTATGGGGTCCACTCCATTTGTCTTGGAGAGCTGCTGGGGCCACTGGCTCCAACACCCACACCTTCTGTCCTGGCTGGTAAACAGTCAGTACAGCCTTTGGTCATGCCAGGCTTTTTGCAGTTCCTGGCTAGCCTCAAGGTTTTTAGTTGCCTTTTTCATGTACTCACCCATCCGGGAGCGGAGACCAAGTACATAGTCCACTATGTCTTGCTTTGGGGGCTTGAGAGGTAACTCCCATCCTTCCTTCACCAAGCACAATGGACCCCTGACAGGGTGACCAAACAAAAGTTCAAAAGGGCTGTAGCCAACCCCTTTTGAGGCACCTCCCTGTATGCAAATACAAGGCAGGGCAAGAGTATGTCCCATCTTCGCCTAAGCTTTTCTGGGAGCCCTTTAATCATGCCCTTCAAGGTTTTGTTGAATCTCTCAACTAAACCATTGCATTGTGGGTGATAGGGTGTGGTGAACTTGTAAGTCACCCCACACTCCTTCCACATTGCTTTTAAGTATCCAGACATAAAGTTAGCACCCCTGTCTGATACAACCTCCTTAGGGAAGCCCACTCTTGAGAAAATTCCCAGGAGGGCTCTTGCCACCACAGGTGCTGTAGTGGTCCTAAGGGGAATAGCCTCTGGGTACCTGGTGGCATGATCCACTACCACCAGGATAAACCTGTGCCCAGATGCTGTTTGGGGATCCATGGGACCAACAATGTCAATCCCCACCCTTTCAAAGGGAACCCCCACCACAGGTAGTGGTATCAGGGGGCCTTTGCAGTGCCACCTGCCTTGCCACTGGCCTGGCAGGTTACACAGGAGCGACAAAACTCCTTGGTGTCTTCAGACATGTGGGGCCAGTGAAAGTGAGGGACAATTCTGTCCCAAGTCTTGTTCTGGCCCAGGTGACCTGCTAAGGGAATGTCATGGGCTATGGTCAATAGAAAGCCCCTGAACTTCAGAGGTATAACCAACCTCCTGGTGGCACCAGGCTTGGGGTCTCTACACTCTGAGTACAAGAGTCCATCATCCCAATACACAGTATGGGGACCACTAGCTTTCCCAGCAGCCTCAGCAGCAGCTTGCTGTCTGAGGGGTTCAAGAGAGGGGCAGCTCTGCTGCTCCTGGCTCAGATCTGCCCTGGAAGGGCCCCTGTCCCCAAGAACTCAACCTGGTCAGGTTCAAGCTCCTCTGGGACAATTCCTTCCTCAGGACTGAGATCAACCCCTCAAGAGACTGATCTTCCTTCTGAGCCAAGGGGGAAGGCACTACCTTTACCCTACTACTCCTCTTCTTGGAGGGCACTTGGTCCATTATTCCAGAATCCAAGGCCTGTTCAGTGTTAGACATTTTGGCTTGTGACCTGGTCACAGCAAACACATCTGCAGGGATGCCCAGCATTTCTGCATGGGTCCTGAGCTCCACTTCTGCCCAAGCTGAAGTTTCTAAGTCATTGCCAAGAAAGCATTCAACGGGTAGGTCTGCACTTACCACAACCTTCTTAAGGCCAGTTACCCCTCCCCAGGAGAAGTTAACAACTGCCAGAGTATGGTCTGTTCTGACGTTGCTAGCATTGGTCACTTGGTACATTTCACCAAGTATAATCTGCCCAGGATTCACAAGGTCTTGTGTCACCATGGTGACACTTGCCCCTGTGTCCCTAAATGCCAAAGCCTCTTTTCCATTGATTAAGGGCTGTTGCCTGTACTTGCCCAGATTACTGGGTCTCACAGAGGAGGTCACATCCATGCCTCCATCAAAGACTATAGGACAGCCTGAGTGAGTTATCTGACTAGGTCAGAGCTCATCTCCTTACCCAGGGTCAACCCTACTAAACCCTTGGCTTGTGTAGTCCCACCACCAACTGTAACTGCACTAGGGGGAGCAGGTGCCTTAGGGGCATTGGTGGGGGCTGGAGTAGAGTCTTTGGACTTGGTGCAATCACTGGTCCAGTGGGTCTTTTGCTTACTGACCTTGCACCATGGTTTCTTTTGGCCTTTCCCTTTGTTAGACTGTGAATCCCCACCTGAAGAAGATTTGTGGGGGCCTTGTGAAGACTTTTGGTCTTCACCCTTCTCCCCACCCTTATCAGAGGTTTTCAAATCTTGCTTCTTAGGGTCACCACCTTGGTTCTGTACCTTCTGCCTCACCCTGGTTCTGACCCATTTGTCTGCCTTCTTTCCCAATTCTTGGGAAAGGTCAGATCAGAGTCCACCAGGTGCTGATGCAACAGCTGATTTTGACAATTGTTAAGGATCTGCTCCCTCATGATAAGATTGTACAATCCTGTGAAGTCACATACCTTACTGCCCAATAACCAACCTTCCAGAGCCTTGGCAGAACAATCAACAAAGTCCACCCAGTCTTGAGTCTGTGCCTTTTGGGTATCCCTGAACTTTAACCTGTATTGTTCAGTGGTTAGGCCAAACCCATCAATTAGAGCACTCTTCAAGACTTTGTAATTATCAGCATCCTCCTCTCTAACAGTGAGGAGCTTATCTCTACCTTTGTCTGCAAAGGAGAGCCACAAGATTGCTGCCCACTGCTCCTGAGGGACCCTCTGTACTTTACAGGCCCTCTCTAGAGCAGTTATCCATTTGTGGATGTCATCCCCACTCTGGTAGGGAGGGACAATCTTGCTCAGGTTTCTATGGTCATAAGACCTTTCCCTATCTCTTGGGAAATTGCTGCCACCATGGGACTCTAGTCCCATCTTTTGTCTCTCTCTATAGAGATCTAGGGACTCCCTGTCTATAGCCAATTGCTGTTTTCTGAGCTCAAGCTGGGCTTGTTCATACTGAAGCAATCTCTTTCTCCTTTCATGAGAGGATTCCCTCCTATGAGAGGAGACAGAGGTCCCTATTGAGGTGTCAGAGTGGTTAGACTCCTGAGAAGGAGATCTAGACCTTCTGGGCACACTCAGTACTCTTCCTGGGGGGACAAAGGGGAGGTCATCCTGATCCCCCTCCTCCTCCTCCACAGGAGGAATTGGGTTATCCAGGACAAGGTCATTTTCACCTTCCTGGCCAGTTTCAGAGGGGGGGGGGGCTGGGTTTCTTCACCCCTGGCCCCTTCCTCATCTTCTGCCCCACCCTCTCTGCCTACCCCTTCAGACCCTATGGGCCTGCTGAGATCATCAGCTAGTAACACCTCCCTGAGGTGTTGGGTGCTGGCACTTTTGCCTGCCTTCAACTTCCTAGTATTGCATAATGCTCTCAATTCCAAGAATGGGAGTTTATCATACTTGGAGGGAAGAAGCCCACTGGCTTCTGGCGAGGACTCACTGGGTCCTGGCTTTGAAGACATTACTAGTGAGGTGTGGTGTATGCACTACCTACTCTAGTGTGGCCTACTAAACTCTCTTGAGTTGTAGAAAGGGTGTGCTATCCCTTAACACACAACTCTAAGTTCAGTAGAACTTACTGTATTACTAAGCTTGATTTATATGTACCTTAGGTACCCTTAGTGGTTTTCAGTTGATCAATTCAATTGAGATTATCTGGTAAAACAATAGCAAGCTGGAATCCCACACGCTGCACACCAATGTGAGAAGTTGGCCTGGCATATGCTGTCCACTAATTCTAGTGGGCACCTTGCACCAGTCCAAACAACCCCTTATTGGAGATAGGTTAAAGACAACCTTTATTGAAAGCTATCCTAGTGGTAGCTATGGAGAGCAGCCTTCAGGCTAAGTCTTGAAGGAATGTAAAGCAGCTTGTTTTACCAGTCTATAATCTCTTGAGTGACCAAATGAAAGAGGACCACACCAGGTATATATTCAAAATATATGTATTTATTGCTAAACACACCCCTCTAGTCTCTTTATGAGGCTAGAGTTCGAAGTACATAAGTTATAAGTTAGTTATCTACAGTAATAGCACAAATACACGTTTGAGCCCTAGGGGCGTACCAAACCATATACCAATAAAGTGGTATAAGAACCACGACTGAGCTAGACACAGGGCCTAGAGCCTGTAGAAGTGCTTGGACCACAAGGAACCACCCAAGGTAGTGACACAGGGGACCCACGGGGGACGCGTGCAGTGTATGAACACAGCCGCGAATCGCCGTTAACTTCTATGGGGAAAGTCGCGGTTTGAATTTAAAAGAAAAGGGACACTTAGAGGAGGTCTTGGAGCAAACCCTTTGAGAACTAGGCTGTTCTAGTGTCAATACCCACGGGAGCACCGGAGTACTCGAGTTACCTCACCCAGGGGAGCCGGGTGCATAGGTGTCTTTCGGGGTCGGGTTTCGTCGTCGCTTTCAATGGCGATCTGCTGCAAAGTGCTGCTGGCGGCCAAGTCGAAAGTGTTCGGGTGGATCCAAAGGTGGATCGAAGATCTGAAGAACCAGAAAGCAGAGGGGTCAGAGTCTGGGTCACTAGCCAGTGACCAGGAAGGAGAGACCCCATGCCGGAGACCTCAGGATCAACCAGAGTCTGGGACTGGCTGTCTTGGTTTGTTCCAGAGGTGTTCCCAGCTCTCCCTGTGGGTACATAAAAGACACAATGATTGATGTGTATGTCCACAGCTCCTCAAATCATGCACATTACATAGGCTACTGAACCTGATGATAAGTTTATGTACATAGTTGCCCTCCTTCGGCCATGATGCTGGCCTATATTTTTGTAGAACTATGTAATTTGGATAAGATGGGGATTGATGAGCATGTCCAGCTCTGTGCAAACATAGGCATGTTGTTTTTAGTTGACATAACATGTCCAATGACATTGACTAGTTTGTGACACCCTGTGAATGACATAGGTGTGTTGGTGTTGTCCACATCTTTACCTTCACGGTGACATACGTACACTTCCTCTCCCAATGTAGTTATTTTTTAGGCCTGTGTACTGCGCTTAGTGCATGTCTTTAGCAGTCACATTGTTGTAGCTCACTACACACTTACAGTCTGGTATTTTTTCAGATATTTCTTGGATTTTGTGAGTGAGGTGCTTCTTGTTCTCATCTCATTAGGCACATGTGAATAGCTGTGAGTAGCACAATGTGTTACTGCTTAGCTTTTTGCCTACACAGATCATGTATTTTGTACATAGCCTCCATAGACAGATGAGTTCACAAACTCTGAATATTGGTATTTTGTGGCAAAGACCTTTGATGCACAGAGGTTTGAGTGCTTGTGTACTAATAGTGAAACTTACACCCCTCCTCCCACTCAGCCCCACCAGGCCACCATGAAAACAATGCTGGTAAGTGTACTTGCAAGATGATTGTCACTGTTAGCTGGTGTTTGTATCAGAGATAAAAGTGGTAGTTGTGATAGTTTCAGACATCAGTCCACAGTGTATGACATCTTGGTAGTACACATGAACTCACTGTGAGATAGACATCCCCAACAATGAAGTGGTTGTGCTATGTGTGTGGAGGAGTGTTTACTGTTATTCCGACTCCCATCAGGCCCTGTCCTACATTCACCTTCCTGCCCAACCACACAAGCTTGATGTATGCTTTCATATAATTGAGTGGCAATGTATTTGCAAGATGTCTGAGACTATGGAAAGGTGTATGCCCTTGATCCACCTCCCATCAGTGCTGTGTGCTCCACGCACCAGTCCCCACTCTCAGGCATTTTGTTGTAACATTCATACTCACTGTCAGGTAAGCATACTACATTGTGTGCCTGTGGGGCTGTGTGGGAGGAGGAGTGTTTTCAATGCCCAGATCTCCCATCAGGCCCTGTACTACACACACACATTCCAATGTGCAAAAACGGCACACCTGGAACTATGCTTTCCATGATAGTGAGTGGATATCTACTGACAAAGAGGGCTAACACTGGTGCCTGGTGCTTGGAGCACAGGTCCCTGTTAGTAGTTGTGGAAAGGTTAGACACCAGTGGCCAGTTAAATGCATTCTGCTAGTAAATTTGGACACACTGTGGGTAAGCTTAGCTCCTGTTGTGCTGTTTGTGCTGGGTGGGAAGGTGTATGTTGGACAGGTCCTGATGTCAGTTGTAGCCTTTCCAAATACTCCTCCCTCTCACCCAGCCCAGCTTACTCCTCTGTGAGAATGGCTAACTGTCAGTGAGGGGAAGTGTACTAGCAAGGAGGCTGACATTGCTGCATGATGTTAAAGTTGTAAGCAACTCCCAAACAGGCCTTGAGCACCAAACACCATGCCCCAGTGTCAGCCATCTTGCCAGTACACTTTCCGTCACTGTGATGTAAGCATAGGCACAGAGGAGTTAGTAGGGCTGGGTGGGAGGATGGCTATTTGCAATGGCTAAAACTACCATCATGCCTTGTCCCACACACACATTCCCAATTTCCCACCCAGCACCAGAAGCCTACCTGTAACTCAGCTTCCATGACAGTGAGTGGGAATGTACTTGCAAGAGGTCTGACACTGATGACTGGTGCCTATTTGCCCACAACTCCCATCAGGGCCTAGTTGTTCTGAACACCAGTCCCCAGTATCAGCTATCTTGCCAGTACGTTTCCACTATCAGGTAAGCATGTTTCCTGCTGGGCTGGTTGGGCTTTGTGGGAGGAGGAGTATTTGCACAGACTTCAACTCCCATCATTCCCTGTCCTCCACACACCTTCCCATACAGCCCAAACAGCAGACCTGGGACTATGCAGTCCCTGACAGTGAATGGAAAAGTACTGTCAAGATGGCTGACACTGTGGCCTGGTGTTTGCTTTGCCCACAACTCCTATCAGGGCCTAGTGGTCCAAAACACCAGTCCCCAGTGTCAGCCATCTTGCCAGTAATTTTCCACTCACTATCAGGTAAGCATGTTTTCTGTTGGGCCTGTTGGGCTGTGTGGGAGGAAGGCTATTTGCACAGACTTCAACTCCCATCAGGGTCTGTGCCCACACCCACCTTCCCAGCCATCCCAACCAGCCTACCTGTGACTCAGCTTTACTGAGAGTGTGTGTAACTGTGCTGGCAAGATGGCTGATGGGCTGATGCTGGTGACTGTTGTTTGGAGCAGAAAGCCTTGCTGTGAGTTTGTAAGTAGAATGTACATGGTTTTAATTTGCTAACTTTTAAATTTCATTGCACGTATGTTGTTAGTCAATATGGCATACACATCACCTGTTCATTTACTCTAGTTTTTATGAAGTTTGTAAACAGTCATTTGTATCACTGTATCCTTGACAGTGATGTCTATGGATGTGTATTTGGTAACAATATTGTAATGTGCAGTTAGTACTCACCAGACTCTTGTGATCCTGGTATTCCATAGACACCCTCCGGCGGAAGGATGTCACGCACCTTCTCCTCCTAGGAAGTGTAGTGCACGAGTGGTGCAGGAGGGCCACCGCCAGTCTGCTGGCTCTGGGCGTGTTCTCTGCCCATCAGTTTCTTGACCCTCCTTCGCACATTGTAGTACCTGTTCCTGATATCATCCATTGTATCTAGGCAAGGTGCTTGAGCGTTCACCTTGTTGACTATCCTGTCCCACATCTTATTTCTCTGGGACTGGGGGGTCTGTTGGACTTGGTTCCCAAATAACTGTGGCTCTACTCTGAGTATTTCATCTGTAAGCACTTCCAACTCCTTCTCTGTGAACGTTGGCTGCTTCTTGGGGGGCATGTTGAGGGTGAAGTGGAGGTGAGGATGAGTGTGAAGGTGAGGGTGAGTGTGAGTGTGAATAAGTTAAATAGTGTGTTTTTAAGAGTATACTTTGGGGAAATAAAGATGTTTGCAAGTTGTGTTGTGAGTGAAGTGTGAGTGTATGAGGCAGAGAGCAGTGAGTCTGTGGCTATTTCTGTGTCTTCTCAGCTGTTCAGTTGGTGCAAAGGATCATGGTCATCTGTTTGGCCCTTTATATAGGTGGATTGGTGGGTATGGCTAATAATTAGATTTTTTTTGGCTTTGACAATGCTTGATTTGTCATTATTTGACATTTTCCAGTTGCCTTTTGTGACACAAACTGACACAGTTCATACACCGCGTTGTATGCATCGTCATCTGTTCGTGGGGTAAACCGAGTGTGAATCATGCCCTGAAGGCTATATTTCAGCGTTAGCGAACGAGTCGGTAGCATCAGGCTTGTTTCCGGACGTATCGGTCGGACAGATTGCGTTCGGTGGGAGTTTACATGCAATGTATCGTACTCCGTCGTTCGGGCAGCTCGTGGTCGAGTCGTTCGGAAAGCAGTCCGGAACCGAATCGGTAGGAATGCTTTCCTTACAAAATCGTAATCGGACCCATAACATATATAATTTACTATCCCCACTCCAAACTACATGAACTCAGGGAAGGTACTGGACACTAAACATATATAATTACTATTCCCACTCCAAACTACATAACAACAAAATTATTTAAAAAAATTAAAAAATTTACTAACTTTTCAAATTTTATCACCATTTTTTAAAATATAATACACATAAACAAATATTTGAATTTTTTCAAAATTTTTAATTTTACAATTTTTAAATTCAAACATTAATAACAAACATCCCATAATAATTTAAAAAATAATCTCCCAAACATTAAACCCTAGAAACCCAACATCACTAACATTTTGTTTTTATCCCCTACAAACCCAACATCCCACTCCCAAAAATATATTTTTTTAAATATGTTATAACATTTTTAATCTTTTTACATTGTCTTTAAAATAATTTAAAGCATTTTTTTTTACATATTTTAAAACCGCCCCAGCCTTATTCCCTATACACTCAACACTCCGCTCCTAAAAAATTTATTAAAAAAATATACAAATCATTAAAAAGAAATATAAAAAAGAAATTACTATACAAAAAAGAAAACTATGCAACATTAAAAAAACAATATTTTAAATGACATTTTCAACATCGATATTTTTAACATTGATATTTAATACAACACCTAAATTTGATATTCTTGATCTCAATATTACATACCACAATATTTTTAAATGACGATATTAAAAGCACGATATTTATATACCACGATATTCTAAACTCGATATTCTGTCTAAATACCGATTTTTATCTGTTGCCAAAAGTCATCATCTATAATGTTTAAGGGTCTCCATGTTGCAGTTTGATCTTATTCCAGACTGGTAGTCATGCGGAAGATGGTTAGCATTAATGAGATCATGGAGTTGAACATAGACTGCTTTTTCAATGACCTTGCTGATGAATGGTGGATGAGTAATGGGCTGGAAGTTGGCAACATCATCAGGGTTTAATGTAAGCTTATTTAGGAGTTCCCGGAGTGAGGGAAGGATTGACAATAGTTAGTGAGGGTCAGAGAGTGTCTCCAAAGAGAGCGTTGATGAAGGCTGACAATCTGACATCATCTTATTAAGAAATGGGCTTGAGGAGTTGACTATGTCAGTTAGATCTGCAGGACAAAGGGCGTTGAAGGCTGATCATTGCTGGATTCTACAGGAAGGGGTGGGTGTAAGAGATAAAGCAGGCTTCATGTTATTGATGTTCGGTTGGATTACAAGTATTTACACTGAAGAAGAGGTTGATGGCATTGCGCTTTTCTGTGAAGTGTGGTCTGTCAGGGTGATGATGGAATGCTTTATTGTCTTGAAGAGTGTCTGCTTCTATTGTTAGGTTCATGGTTTTTGTATAGTACTTTTTTTTGACTGATGTGATGATCTGTCTGTGTGTTGCGCAGAGGGACTTCAGTATAATGAGATGATCTGGAATTCTGTTTTGCAGCAATTTTCTTACCTGTCTGCAGGTGGATTGTCATTTGTCATCAAGGTGTTTGAAATACCAGGGTACTGAAGGCTTTGACTTGCACTTGCATGTTTTAATAAAGGTGTGGATGGTCACATAGTTTGTGTTTGAGTGTGTGTGTGTATTTGGTTTGCGGGTGTGTGTGTGTGTGTGTGTATATAAGGATAGATATACTTTTTATCATAGTAGATTTAATACATTAACTAAATAAAATTAATATAATGTCAAATATATATTTGTAATAATTGTGTTACATTCATATATATATATATTTATATTGGTGTGAATCAACATTTTTTCCCGATATGTTTGCACCTACTATTATAAGTACACAGACATGATATTTAGGTAAACAATATTTTTGGTGCAATAGTTGTGTCACATAATATTGTTTACCTCGGTATTGTGTCAGTGATTCTACAATGAAATAGCGTGGAGTGAAGTGCCATACAGAGGAATAGCAAAGAGTAGAGAGACATAGAGTGTAGGGGCATAGAGTTAAATAGCACAGATTGGAATGGCATACAGTGGAGAGGCATAGAGTGAAGTGGCGTACAGTGGAGCAGGGTAGAGTGGAATAGCATACAGTGGTGTGGCATAGAGTCAAGTTGCGTACAGTGGAATAGTGTTGATTGGATTGGCGTAGAGTGCAGTGGTTTACAGTAGAGTGATGTAGAATGGAGTGGAATGCAGTGGAGTGTTGTACAGTTTAATGACGTAGAGTGGAGTGGTGTAGAGTGAAGTGGCATACAGAGAAGTGACGTAGATTAGAGTACCATATAGTGGAGTGGTATACGGTGGAATAGTGTACAGTGGAGTGGCGTAGAGTGGTGTTGCTTACAGTGAAGTGGCATACAGTGGAGTTGCATACAGTGGAATAGCGTAGAGTGGAGTGGCGAGTGGCGTAGAGTGGAGTGTTGTATAGTGAAATGCCATAGAGTGGAGTGGCATACAGTGGAATACCGTACAGTGGAGTGGTGTCCACTTAAGTGAAGTACACTGAAGTGGCATACAGTGGAAAAGCATAGAGTGGAGTGACATAGAGTGGAGTTGAGTACAGTGGAATAGCGTAGAGTGGAGTAGCATAGAGCGAAGGGCGTGCACTGAATGGCATACACTGAGTGGTATAGAGTGAAGTGGCATAGAGTGGAGTGGGGTAGAGTGGAGTGGCATACAGTGGATTAGCGAAGAGTGGACTGTCATATAGTGGAGAGACCTAGAGCGGAGTTGCTCAGAGTCTATCAGTGTAGAGTGGAGCTCTGTATAGTGAAGTGGCATAGAGTGGATTGGCATACAGTGGAGTATGACACTTTTGAACAAGTAGCATGAAAGTGTGTGAACAGATGTAAATGTAATGTATCGGAAATGGGAATATAGATTATGAGGTATAAATGACAGTTTTTGGTAGTATGTTTAAATAGTGTAAGTAGTGTTAAAGTTAACAGTATTAAAATACTTAGTTACATATTGCGCCGTGGTATACTGTGGTAACACTGTAGTATAACGCAGTACATGCTGATGAGAAGGTAGTAATGAATGGCTAATGGCTGTCTTTACAAAACGTAAACGGCAGCCATGTCATTTTCAGCACACTTTCGCTGCATTCTGCGTTTCACTACAATCTGGGTTAGGGCCTTATATATAGGTAAGTAGTAGGTTTTATTGTTGTTCCCCATCTATTACCACTTTATAAAAATGATAATAGTTATAGAAATGCATTTATATTTTTATATATATATATTTACAGCACTTTACAGAGAAAGGCACTTTTAAAAAACAAAGTGGAAGTAACATGGTAACTTTAAGGAATTACCGCACCACTCCATAGATTTTTTGTAAAGAATGAAATTTGTAAAAAGTTAAAATACATTGTGGTACATTATATTTATAAAATATAGTGTACTTTAGTGTACTTTTCCTTTTTTAACATATTTATTTATTTTATTTTTTAAGTGCCCCAGTACTTCCTAATATTCTCCAAATATTACCACCATAATAAGTGGCAATAGATAGGGAAAAATATAAAACTAAGTACATACCTATATCTAAGGTCGTAACACAGAACACAGCCAAAGTGTACTGAAAACAACAAGTTTGCATTTAATGTTTGTAAAGGCAGTCATTAACCAATCACATAATGCCTTGTCATCGCTAAATTCCATGAAAATACCATGAGAACAGATCTCACTAAGTTTAAATGCCTTATAGCTTAAGAAATACTTACCTGTAGTTCCCAAAATGATCATCTGCACACCATTATATTCTTGCCAAATTTCATTCAAATCCGTTTAGATGTGTTTGCACTACAGATGAGTACAAAGTCTAAGGAAAAGGAATTGGTGACAACACATGTTTTGGGACCTCCCTTTTTTCTTTGCACTCCTTTGATGAATCTACATGAAAATTTGCATCATCCACCAATTTAGAAAAAGAAATAGGTATGCAAAGTTTTGTGGAGATTTGTCAAACGGGTGCAAAGTTATTAGATGTACACATACCCTGACAATATTTTGATACTTGATATTTTTGCTAAGCTATTTAAACAATGGGGCATATGTACAAGGACTGGCGATAACTACTGCTAACGCAAGTTAGCTGCAGTTCTCTTACCGCCGTGTACCGCTGAAAACTATCACCTTGTTAGCGACGTATTTACAATACGTCGCTACATGGCGATAGCTTCAGGGATCAGCGGTGAAAACTGAAGGTAACATTAGCGTGATGGCAATAGGAATTCCGGCGTTAGCGGGCGAAAACTAACGCAAAGGCCCATTACCGGCAAAAAAACGCACATTAGTCAGCCCAACGTGAGTTTTTTTTGCCTCTATAGCCAAAAATAGCCTATCAGTCGACCTCCATTGAAAAATAGGCCAAAAAACAATGGAATGCAGAATGGAGCAGCCAGGGCCAAGTGCAGCACAGATCAACAACCTCCTCAAGCCCCCCCAACCACCAGGATGACCAGCCAGAGTCCCAGGGGAAGAGGAAATGCAGGGCTACATCCATGAAAAGAGGCGCATCGCGGTGTGACACCAGTGATGCATCACTTCTCATTGCGCACTCTTCGCAACACCATGGCATCCAAAACCTTGAAAGCGCGGACAGTCCCTGGGGCCCGGAGGCCTCGCTGGTTCTGCATCTGGAGCCTGGATGCCTCGCTGGTCCTGCGTCTAGAGCCTGGATGCCTCGCTGGTCCTGCGTCTGGAGCCTGGATGCCTCGCTGGACCTGTGTCTGGAGCCTGGAGTTGGATGCGGAGGTGCTGTGGAGTCGATGAGCCATGGTGGTAGACATTGAGGCGCGGCGATTACCCTTACCTGGTGGTGAAGTCTGGCAGGGCGCACGGAGACACGTTGCTGACCTGTGTGAGAAGACCGCCTTGAGCCCCTTGGAGTTGTGAATGGTAGAGGCACTCCTGCGCACCAACGTAGGGAGGACTGCATCGCATACTACGATCCACCACTACACTGGGATGCACGGAGGGGATTACCAATGGTGGGCGGCACCTCTTTGTATCACAGGACGGATGAATTTGCGCTGGCCGGACGCAGTGGAGGATGAGGACCCAGAGCTGCACCGAACTTGTGTGACGGGAGCACCTCAACTTCACTCCTAAGGGGGCCCTGCTGCATCACCTTCATCGGGAGGTTCCCCAGCGGACTTGACGGTGGCTGCTGTACCCAGGCTTGTGAAATCCCACCTGGCTGAGGCTCCTGCTGGCTGAGTCACAGATTTGGAGAGAGTGTAGCTGATTGCGCCACGGTGTCAATGTCCAGGTAAATAGAAGGTGGGACGCGTAGCAGAGGAGGACAGGGGGTCGTGTTGCCCAGGCCTAGCACCTGGTGTGACGCACCCCCAGTGGCGGCTCATCCGCAATGACAGAAGAGCATCACCCCACTGCTGTCAAGCAGACTCAGGAGAACAGGAGCAACGAAGACACGGGACCCGGCCTCGAGGTAAGATGTCTTTCATTTAAATATTTACAACACCGGCTCACACTCACACCCCTGTGTCCCTGCCCCCATCCAGTGTCCTTTCCGGCATTTCCCACCTCCCAGCTGTCCAGTCCCCCCCCGCAGTACTTCTCTATGGCGTGCGCTGTGCGCCCATGCGCAGTGGCAGTACCACTGGTGTACCAAAGGTATATATGACGTTACAACGCATACCATTACATTGCATTCCATTACAATGCATTCTAATACTAAGCATATTGCAACAGTAGGGAAAGTGCTGGATAGCGGAGATGAAAAAATTACTATTCCCACTTCAGTGAGTGCAACCCTAAAACTAACCCTTGCACCTCAAAACACACCCTGAACCCTAAAATTAATCTTTGACCCCCCAAAATACACCCTAAAATTCATATTTGACCCCAAAACACACCCCAAATTTCATCTCTGACCCCCGAAACCCATACCCACCCTAAAACTATAAAACACCATTACTAACCTCACAATGCGTTGGAATGGAACGCTATGTAAAGGCATCTGCGTTGTTGTAGTTGTGTAGTAAAGGCATTACGATGTAATGCCTGCATTGTAATGGACATCTCCTGTGCCAAAGGCAAGCCATAGGCAAGCCTGTCTGCGTCCGTCTACCCCTGGACCGCGCTCAGCACCAAGGCTTCTTCCTCTGGGACACTCCACCGCTACGATGCCAGCACCCTCCTCGCCATCAACCCTGGACACCACATCGCCTGCCAGGACCGACCTCTGCTCCGGACTGGACATCGCCATCGCCATCACTGATGGCTACTAAGTCACCCGCAAGGACCACCCCCACCGTCCAGGAGCAGGCATTGCCATCACCTACAGAAGCACACTCCGACTGGCCACGCACTCTAATGACCCAACGGTGACCATGGAACACCTCAACTTCCAGATCCAGACTAACCCCAACCCCATCCTCTGGGGCACCCTCATCTGCAGGCCCCCCCGGGCCATGGACCCCCATTCTCCGATACCGTTGTAGCCCTCATTGCACCCCAGGCTCTCCCATCCACCGATGACATCCTACTCGGTGAACTCTACTTCCACCTGGACAACCCCAGTGACCAGAACACCACCCCTTCCTGGGGAAGCTCGCCAACATCAGACTCAAGTAGCTAGTCACCGCAGCAAGCCACATAGCAGGACACACGGTCAAGCACGTCTCCTCCGCCAGCGGGAACGTCAACTACAGCCACACCACCAGACTCTCCTGGACCGACCATCATTGTATAAATCACATCTTCACCATGCCCACCGTACACCACCGCCATCATCGCCCCCCTCGCAGCTGGATCAAGGCCACCGAAGAACTTCTCGTCAACTGCCTCAGCTCCACCACTCCGCCAACGCTTACAGGCGATAACACCGCAGCGCGCAACCACCATCAATGGATCTCCAACTGCGCCGACACCCTGGCATCCCTCCAGAAAAGAACAGGCACAATCTAGCACCACGTTGTGCCTTATTTGCAAAGTGACGCATGTAGGCATATGCGTGACCTTGTGAAGCCCTGTGCCACATCATAGCTGCATCAGGTATGATGTATACAGGGTGTGCGTTCCCACGCGACAAGGCCTCATAGGAGTGGCACAGTGAAATGCATCAGATTTCACTGCAACAATTGTATGACGGCACTGCGTCAGTACCTGACACCTGCCTGATGGCAGGCGTAAGGATGACGCAGTGCCACATGGATAGACTGGCCCCATGCATTGCTGGAGTTGCGTCATACTTGTGACACAACTGCAGCAATGCGTGACTTTAGCGCAGACAGATACGTCAGGATTCTAGACGTATCTGTCATTACTTGCGTCATGGAGCGCTGTCCAGTGAATACAGCGCATCCATGGTGTCGCAAGAAGGGCGTAGTGAAAAATGTTGTAACGCTGTCTTGTCGCAGCGCTGCAACACTTTTCATAACTGAGGCCCAGGAATGCGCACTATCTTATTGATGGTGCGCATTCCTGCCCTGTAGTTTTGTCGCAGGGCAGCGCAGCAACATTGCTTTCAGCGCTGTCCAGCACCAAAACCTGCTGAAATGAGGCACCAAGTGTAACCTCCATTTTTAAGACCAGCTATTTTCTGGTCTTAAAAAACTGCCTCTAACTACAGTTAAGGCAGTTTTTTTGGTCCTCCTACCTTCAAGAATTCCCTTGTAAATATCGCGAAGTGGGGTTAGCGGCCGTTTTTGCATGGGAACGCCTCCCTTGCATGTCATTATCGCTAACAGAAGTGGCAATCTTTAACTATGGACGTTTTCGCTGGAAAACTGACGCTAACAGAGGTTAGCGACAGCTTGTACATATGGCGATGAAAATATCGCCGCCGAACCGTCAGAAAAGTGCCGCTAAGGCAGCGTTAACTCCTTGTACATATGCCCCTTTATTCCTGTACTATACTATGGAAAGTTTGCACCCCTGCCTCAGGTTTCTCCATTAGCTTTTTGACATTTTGCCTCAGTGCACATGAGACTTAAGCCTCTACGCTGAGGGTTTCTTGTGATATGGAATAGGATCCAGAACAGAGCTACTTTCCTTTACTGATATTGGCTAACATCAGCTCACTAAGCTGAAGAGGACTGTCAGTGGTGGACTGAACAGATTATAGTGGCCAGACAGGCCTTTTTACACCTGCTAGGAAGAGTTGTCCACTAGACTCTTCCACATTTTTTTAATGGTTTGCCAGTCCTCTTTATTTGTTTCATCCAAGTGAAACATGGATGACAAGTATGTGTGTGTGTGTTTGTTTGTGTGTTTGTGTGTGTGTATGTGGGTGGGTGTCTGTGTGTGTGTAACTCATGTATGTACACTGTATCTGTTATATGTGGCTGTGAACAAACAAGGTATTATTTTGATTTCATGCACTTAAGTAACATGTAAGAAGTATTTTCTGAGTTCACCCAAGAGGGCAATGTGAATTGCAGGGCTTCTCCTTAGTACTTATGGGCCCTTTGACATGGACCAATAATGAGGGTGTGGAGGATATGAGAACGATGGATCCCCTTGGCAGTGTAGGGAACACCACTGCCCCTTCCTGCTTCATTATTTCCCAGTTGTTTCACCCACATGACATTAAGGAGCTGATTCCGATCTTGTTCGGAAAGCATTCCGACTGAATCGGTTCCAGAATACTTTCTGAACGACTCGACAGCGAGCCTTCCGAGCGATGGAGTACGATGCATTGCATGTTAAACTTCAAATGAGTCGTACGGAACGCAATCCGTCCGACTGAACCATCCGGAAACAGGGCCGATGTGACCGACTCGTACGGAAACACTCAAGAATAGCATTCTGGTTACGAATCAGACTCGTTTTAAACCACGAGCAGATGACGATGCATCCGAAGCGGTTTCGGAACCGTGTCTGTCAGTGTATCAAATGTCAAGGGGGAAAAGTCAAAAACAGTCAAAACAACCAATTGCAATGCCAAATAAAAAAAAGAAATCAGCCACACCCACAAATCCACCTATATAAAGGGCCAACACCATTACCATGATCCTTTGCTACAACTTTTAATAGGTCCAAGGAGCAATTACCACACATTCCCTGCTCTCTGCCTCTCTGCCTCACATACTCACACTTCACACACCAAACAACTTGCACAGATTATATTTTATACAACTTCTCACAAACACACACTCTTTTTCATATTCACTCTCACCCTCACCTTCACACTCACACTCACCCTCACCTTCACCCTCAACATGGCCAAAAGGAAGCAGCCACGTTTTACAGAAAAGGAGTCGGAAGTGCTTGTAGATGAAATTGTCAGAGTAGAGCCACAGTTATTTGGGAACCAAGTCCAACAGACCACCCTGTCCCAGAGAAATAGGATGTGGGAGAGGATAGTCAACAAGGTGAACGCTCAAGCACCTTGCATGCGCACAATGGATGATATCTGGAACAGGTACTATGATGTGCAAAAGAGGGTCAAGAAACTGCTGGACAGGGAACACGCCCAAAGCCAGCAGACTGGCGGTGGCCCTCCTGCACAACCTGTCCACTTCACTTCCTGGAAGGAGAAGGTGCGCGCTATCCTTCCGCCGGAGAGCGTCTGTGGACTCACAGAAGCACCAGAGACTGGTAAGTACCCAATCCAAATTCAAATAAAGTTACCAATTACACCCCTAGAGACATCACTGTAAAGGATACAGCTAAACAAATGACAGTATTAACATAGAAAAACACTAGATTCAAAGATCATGCGATGTGCATGTCAGATTTATAACAAATATACTGTCAATGAAATTGAAAATGCATAAAACTATTACCATGTACATACTTTTCACAAACTCACACCAAGGCACTGTGCTCCAAACAATATGCACCAGCATCAGACATCTTGCCAGTACTTTTCCACTCACTCACATGAAAGCTGAGTCACAGGTAGGCTGTTTGGGATGGCTGGAAAGGTGGGTGTGGGCACAGGCCCCATGGGACTTGTAGTCGCAGCAAACACTCCTCCTCACACACAGCCCCAACAGACCCACTGGAACTATGCAAGCTTCACAGTGAGTGGAAATGTGCTAGCAAGATGGCTGACACTGGTGCATGGTGTCTGGAGCACAAGGCCTGAGGGGAGTTGTAGTCAAGTCAAACAACATGCACCAGCTTCAGACATCTTGCCAGTACTTATCCACTCACTCACAGGAAAACTGAGTCACAGGTAGGCTGTTTGGGATGGCTGGGAAGGTGGGTTTGGGCACAGGCCCCATGGGACTTGTAGTTGCAGCAAACACTGCTCCTCACACACAGCCCAAACAGACCCACTTGAACTTTGCGATCCTCACAGTGAGTGGAAATGTGCTAGCAAAATGGCTGACTCTACTGCATGGTGTCTGGAGCACAAGGCCTGAGGGGAGTTGTAGGCAAGTCAAACAACATGCACCAGCATCGGACAACTTGATAGTAGACTTCCATTCACTGTCAGGTAGCCATAGGCCCAGAAGAGCTGTTTGGGCAGTGTGGGAGGAGTAATGTTTGCACTGACAACATCTCCTCTCAGGCTCTGTCCTACACACACCTTCCCACACAGCCCAACCAGGCCACCAGGAAGAGAGTGGTGTCCTGACAATGAGGGGAAGTGTACTTGCAAGACGTCTGCATGGTGTCAGAGTTAACCACAACTCACATCATTGCCTTGTGCTCCTCACACCAGTTCCCAGTGTCAGTCATCTTGCTAGTACACTTCCATTCACCATCAGGGATAGCATAGACCCAGGTCTACTGGCTGTGCTGGCTGGGAAGGTGTGTGTAGGACAGGGCATGATGGGAGTTGAGGTCAGTGCAAACAGTCATCCTCACACACAGGCCAACAAGCCCACATAGAATTGAACTTCCCTGACAGTCAATGAGAATGTACTGGCAAGATGACTGGCTCTGCACACTGCTGTTTGGAGCTCAAGGCACTGATGTTGAGTTTTGGACAAATCAGACACCAGTCACCAGTGTCAGACATCTCAGAAGCACATTGCCACTCACTATCAGGAAAGTAGAGTCACAGGTAAGATATTTAGGATGTGTAGGGAGGTGTGTGGAGGACAGAGCCTGATGAGAGATGGAGTCAGGGCAAACACTCCTCCTCCCAACCAGCACAAACAGACCACCATGAACCATGCTTACCTGATAGTCAGTGGAAATCTACTGATAAAATGGCTGACACTGGGGACTTCTGTCTGGACAACTACGCCTTACCGGGAGTTGTGGACAAATAGGCACCAGTCATTAGTGTCAAACAACTTGCAAGTACATTTACGCTCACTATCAGGGAAGCTGAGTTACAGGTAGGCTTTTGCTGCTGGCTGGTAAGATGTGTGTGGGACAAGGCCTGATGTGACTTGTAGCCATTGCAAATACTCATCCTCACACCCAGCCATGCTAACTCCTCTGGGCCTATGCTTACCTCATAGTGAGGGGAAGTGTACTGGCAAGGTGGCTGACACTGCTGCATGGTGTTGATCTTGAAACCAACTCCCATCAAGGTCCTGTGCACAAAACTTCATGCAACTGTGTCAGCCATCTTGTTAGTATACTTCAATTCACTGTCAGGTAGCCATTGCCGCAAATGAGCTGGTTGGGAGGAAGAGTGTTTGTCATGACTACATCTATCATCAGGCTCTGGCCTCCTACATAGCCCAAATAGCTTACCTGACAGTGAGTGGCAATGTGCTGCCAAGGTGGCAGACCCTGCTGCATCCGGCTGGGATATTTTGCACCACAGTGACGTAAGCATAGCACATGCTGGGCTGTTTGAGTTGGGTGGGAAGGTATACGTAGGACAGGGCCTAATGCAAGTTGTAGCCATTGCAAATACTCCTCCTCCTCCCATCCAGACTAGGTAACTCCTCTAGGCCTATTCAAAACACACAGTGAGGGGAAGTGGACTAGCAAGATGGCTGACTCTGCTGTGTGGTGTCTGGAGCACAAGGTCTTGTTGTGTGTTGCAGCCAAAGTCAAACAGGCACCAGTGTCAGCCAGTTTGGAAGTACATTTACACTCACTGTCAGGTAAGCATGGTTCCTTGTGGGCTGTTTAGGATGGGTGGGAGGATGAGTGTGAGCCCTGGCTACATCTCCCAGCAGGCCCTGTTCTACACACACTCTATCCACCCAGCACAAACAGCCCCTCTGTAACTAAGCTTACCTGACAGTGAGTGGATATGTACTGGTAAGATAGATGGCACTGGGGACTGCTGTGTAGACTATAAGCACTGTTGGGATGTGTGGTCAAATCAGACACCAGACAAGTGTCACACATCTTGAGAATGCATTACCAATAACTCTCACAAAACCATTCTGACATGTGGTCAGTTGTCTCTGGGTGGGAAGAGTGTGTGAAGGACAGAGCCTGGGGGGAGTCGGAGTAATGGTAAACTTTATTACACCCACCACGAACAACCACTTCATCTGGGTCTATGCCTACCTGACAGTTAATGGAAGTGCAACAGCAAGATGCCTGACACTGGTGCATGGTGTTTTGGGCACAAGGCCTTGTTGGGATTTTGATTCAAGTTTAACACCATGCACCAGTGTCATCATCCTTGCCAGCACACTTACCCTCACTGCCAGTTAGCCATAGTCTCATAGGAGTTAGCTGGGCAGATGGGAGGAGGAGTATTTCAAAAGGCTACAATTCACATCAGGCACTGTCCAACATACACCTTCCCAACCATCACAAACAGATCGACAGGAACTAAGCGTACCCAGAGTGTTTTGGAATTTACTAGCAGGATACATGACACTAGGCACTGGTGTCTGACTTTTCTACAAATACCAACAGTGACTTGTGCTCAAAACACCAGGCACCAGTGCCAGCCATCTTTGTCAGTACATATCCACTCACTCGCAGGAAAGCATAGTTCCAGGGGTACTGTTTTTGCACTCTGGAAAGAGTGTGTGTAGTGCAGGGCATGATGGGGTTTCTGGCCATTGCAAACACTCCTCCTCACACACAGCCATACTAGACCACTAAGAACCATGATTACCTGAATGTGAGTGGACATCCAACTATAAAATGGCAGAGACTGGGGCCTGGTGTATGGAGCACAAGGCCATGAGGGGAGTTGTCTTCAAGTCAGATACCAGTTCGCAGTGCCAGACAGCCGGACATTCTGACACACTGTGAGGTAAGCTTATGTCCTGTTGGCCAGTTTGCGCTGGGCAGGAAGGTGTATGTAGGACTGGGCCTGATGGGACTTGGAATAACAGCAAATCACTCCTACAACCACAGCACAACCACTTCATCGGTGGCTTTGTCTACCTCACAGTAAATTCATGTGTACTAGCAAGATGGCAGACACTGGGGACTGCTGTCTGTACCTATCACAACTGTCACATTTGCCTATGTGCTACAAACACCAGCAACCAGTGACAAATATCTTGCAAGTACACTTACAAACATTGTCTGGACAACACTCTTCCTGGTGGCCTGTTGGGGCTGGGTGGGAGGAGGTGTGTACGTTTCACAAATAGAGAACAAGCACTCAAACATCAGATTTTCATAGTTCATTGCCACAAAATTGCAGAAAGCTGAGTTTGTGAACTCCTCTGACCATGGAGTCAATGTACAAAGTACATGATCTGTGTAGCCACAAAGCTAACCAGTCACATATTTTGCTAGTTACTGCCATTCACAAGTGTAGAATGAGATGATAACAAGAAGCACCTCACTCACTCCATTCCCACAACTTTCTGGCTAAGTTAACAGAATTTGAGTGTGTAGGCAGCCACACCAATGTGACTGCTAAAGACATGCACTAACACCAGTACACAGGCACAAAAAAGTACCTAAATAGGGAAAGAAAGTGTATGTATCTCACTGTGAAAGTAAAGATGTGGACAACACAAACAAACCTGTGTCATTCACAGGGTGTCAGGAACCAGTCAATGTCTTTGGACATGTAATGTAAGCTAAGCACAACATGCCCATTTATGCACATACCTGGACATGTCCATCAATCCTCCTCTTGTCCAAAATACATAGTTATCACAAAAAATAGGCCAGCATCATGGATGAAGGAGGACAATCTATCTACATTGACTCATCATTAGGTTCAGTAGCCTATGTAATGTGTATGATTTGAGGGTCAGTGGACATTTACAGAAGTCATTGTGTTGTTTCTGTACTCCCAGGGCTAGCTGGGAACACCACTGGAACCATCTAGGACAGCCAGTCCCAGTCTCTGGTCGACTAGGAGCTCTCCGGCATTGATGTCTGTCATCCATCTTCGGACGACGAGGAACGACCTGGCCCATTAGGTTTGGGTCACCCCACAGCACCAGCGGCGGTAACATCAGGATCCTCTGCGACCACTCCTGCCTCAGCTGACAATACCCACCTGACCCCTACCTGTATGGACACAGCAGTCCAGGAGACCACCAACAGCACAGCAACACAGGGCACTCTGGAGTTGCCCAACAGCAGCACCACTGTCAACGATGAAGGAGGCTCTGTGTCGACTGTGCAAGCACCTACTGGTCCTGCTTGGGTGGGTAGGGGTTGGTTGGAGGGGCCGTGGGGACCTGCGCCAAAATGCAGCTGGTGCTGATGATGAGGAGATCCAAAACCTTTCCAGAATCCTCCATGTATATGAGGATTCACAAGGAGATTTTGCCCACGTCGTTGGGATCTTCAGGACAATTCAACAGCAGCAGGCACATCACATACCAACAAGCCAGGCACGGTCAAGTTGTAGCTGAGACATCAAACGGGGGATGGCGCTGTTCCTCATGATAAATGCATCATTTGCCAATCCAGGAAAATGTGTGCAGACGTGGGAGATGAACATGTCAGCCAAACATACCACCTACACATTGATGGAGTAGTAATGTTTGCGGTTGCGATACACCGTCTCATTTGCCTGTGGTGGTACAAATGCAACTTGGGTGCCATCAATAGAGCTAATGATATGGGGTATTCATCCCAAAGCATAAAATTCCCCCTTGATGTCTGACAACTCTCCAGGTGTTGGGAACTTAATGTAGTGGTCCAGGTAACGGAGCAATGCTTCCAAAACATCACGGAGAACACGGCTGAACATGGTTTGTGACAATCTGCCAGATGTTGCCACTGTGTATTAAAATGAACCGGTAGCAAAGAAATGCAAAGCTGCCATAACCTTCACTTTGGGCATCAGTGCAGTTGAATATGTGCGACCAGCCTGCAGATGAGATGACAACTGCTCAGACAACTGTTCAATTATTGGCCTGGTGAATCAGTACTTCCTGATGGTGTCACGTTCTTCCATGGTCTGTAGGTCTGGAAAGGGCCTGCACACTGGAGGTCATCTGTCAAATCTATGTGTAGAGAGTAAACACAGTTGGTGTCAGGTCACAATGTACAAAGCAACATGCATTGAGACAAAGAGAACATGAAATGTGAACACAACTGAAGCTACAGAACATTTGAAATACAGAGTTCAATTAAAAAGGAGGACCTTAGAAACATATCACAGCATCAGTACCCTTCCCAGACATGTTACCAAGGTATGGTGACACAGCAATTAGAGTGGTGTAGTGTACAAATCACTAGTGTCTGACATCATCAATGTGAACAAGAATCAAATACTCAACTGTTCCACAGAAAAATATTACACATTTATGTTTTTCGGAACAATTACATGTTTAATAGGTAGACAGAATAGGAACATGTAATGCAAGAGATGTGTGACACCTGATATACACAGCGTCTCACATACTCAATCATGCCCACCACTGTCACAGGGTGGACATTGTCATGTAGTTATGTCTATATTACACATACAATCACATACACAGACTATGTTCAATGTTGATGATGCAAATATATGTAACAACACCATTCACTGAGGTCTTGGGCACACAGATAGACTAGTAATTCACATTACACAAACAAGCTGAAGATGCAGAATAATGTCACTGTCTACTCATCCAAAGGTAAAAGCTTTAGCCATTACTTACACAACAGACATCTACAGTCTGAAATGACAACAATTGCACAATGGGTCATACAGTCCACAAATGAAGTGACAAGACAAGAATGCACATGTACATCCACACAAAAGTAATAGGCACTGTGAACAATACTATGCGGATAACTGGATTTCTCTTCTGACATGCTTGTATTTGCCCATAAAACAGTGTGTCATGTGCCCCTCAAGGTTAGCTCCTCATGTGAGTGCGTCTTATCCACTTAAAGGTAATTTTTTTTATTTAAACAGTGCATCCACACATGTAATGGACAAAAATACAACAATCACAGAAGTGTATGCTCTGACGACCAATTATTCAAAGGACGCGGTATCCGCATCCGAACCGATTCAGTCACAGTCATTGGCTATTGGTTGTTATGGTGAGCGACGCGGGCGAGTATTCAAAGGATGCTGTAGATGCATACAAAACTATTCGATCACAGCCATTGGCTGTTGATTGTTATGGTGAGCGACGCAGGTGAGTATTCAAAGGTCGCAATAGACGCATACGAAACGATTCGGTCACAGCCATTGGCTGTTGGTTGTTATGGTGAGCGATGCGCGTTTGGGCTAATCGCGTGGAAACCGACTCGGTTATCTCCCATCACCATTGTATCAAAGTCAATCGTGGTGTGATGATGAGTTTTTGAATGTCGCGGTAGGCATGTCGTTTGCAAGCAATGTAATGCATTGGACTGATTCGGAAAAAGCGACCAACGCAAACCTATCACTTTTGCTGCATGGATTTGAGACCACCTCTGCTGTTTAGATATAAGTCTGTCTGTTCCCTAGGGACTTTACTTGCCTGCACTACCTGCATCATTCCTGTACCTCCCCATCTCTCTGCTGCTGTTACACATCCTCTGGTAGCTACTATGGCACGGACACAGTCCTGGGCCTCAGCTTTCTCAGAGGAGGAGAACCAGACCCTGCTGGACACACTCCTGCCACTTCACAGCCAGCTGTACGGCAAACCAGAGGAGCAGGTTAGTGATGATTACAGTGCATTGCCATTGGACATGTGCAATAACCATGCACTACTGGTATTAGGAATCTCATTTGCAAAAATTTCTTTTGGGTTTTTGAAAGTTTAACAGTGTGTTGGGAACTGTTCTGGACAGGTGTCCTCATGTATATATCTAGTGCTTCTGTTAATGCTTGGAAGTTAAGTAGGATTGAGTTAAATGTATATTTATTTCTGTTAATGAGAGACGATATTGGGACACGTGAGAGATTTTTTCACAACTGAGAAATATGAACTGTTGCAGTTTGATAATCTATATGTGTTATCACATTATTAAAAGTACGGTCAGAAGGTAACAAGTAGTGACTGTATAAATTGCTAGGATCGGAGGGGGATAAATACCAGCTGTGTGAAGACTGTCATGAATTTGATAACAGTTGTGTGAAGATTTTCATGAATTTGAAAATTTGCAAAGTATACATATGATGTTATTCTATTGTATCTAATCGGGACCAACTAGGCGATGCATGTATTGTGGTACAATCACATGGGGCGGCACTCTCTTTATGTATATATACATTGGTACACGGGTCTTTGGGTGACACTCGTCGATCGTATCTGAGTAAACGATGATATGGGATATATTTACGATCCTGTTTTAAATACATGAGGGTTTTACTTGAGCTGCAAATACCAATTTTCTTTAATACCTTCTCTGAAGATTTCTGATATAATTTTGGGAACCATGGACCATTTACTGCACATTATATAGACACTAATGATATATTACGCAGCAGATTTCCTATCGCGATCCGCCATTGTCACGAGTAGACATGGATGAGAGCCTCTACAGTTCTAAGAAATAGCAAGTTGCCGCTCTAGTGGCCCTATGTACAGTGGTACACGGGTTTAGGGTGATACTTGTTGAACGTATCGGAGTAAACGACGATACTGGACATAATATAAAAATTTATCTTCTAAAAAATAATCTGCTCAATGTTTTTGAATTAGGATGTCAGCTATATCAAATAAGAATCATGAGCAATATATTGTACATCATATAAATACTACGGATATTATTATGTAGCGGACTTTACACCACAATATGCTAATGTCATGAATAAGCATGGGTGATGGACTTTTTCAGCTGTAAGAAATATCAAGTTGCCGCTCTAGTGGCCCGTTGACACGGGCGCTCAAATACGGGGGCCGGGAAGTGTCTTCCGCTTCACGATTTGGAACACGGCGCGGACTCCACTAAATTTGGTACAGCGTATTCGCTTTCAGGTAGGCTTTGTTTTCTTGGAGGGCATTTCACTTTGAGCAGTAGTTATTTGACTATGGGGGCAGAGCCCTTATGAAGTTCTGTTTTGCTTTAACAGGACAGGATAAAAGAATCACGAACATCGTGTCAAACCCAACTTTATCACAGTCGGGTGAACACGCCAATCACTGTTGCAAGTGAGACTTAGGGATTCGTTTTGAATTCTAGGTATATAGTTCAAATCCTGATTGGAGCATACTAGTAATTGTGTTTTTTTGTCTAAATAGGAATACTGATTTACTAAATACAAGGCATCTTTTGACATTAGACCAGCCGGGTCGGAAGTAGAACCGGCGGAGAGGTGAGGGTTACTTTATACTGAATAACATTTATAATGATGGAGCTAACATGATGATTTGTTATATCATGTCTTATCAGTGGTTTTGGGAGATCTCTAATACTCTCAACCCCCTCTTTGGAAAGAGTAATAAGAGGATAGAGAGCCTGACAGGTAGGGAACCGTTGGTGTGCTTAGAATACATACTAATGTCTCTTTCGTTGCATGGTATTGATCACTGAATACTTTATGAACACATGGGTGTTATACACGCCCCCCCCTTGTTTTGAATTGAACTATAATTTTCAGTTTCTGGATAGTAACTGGGGTAAAACAGCTTAAGAGTACCTAAATATATCATAATATCGGTTCAGGGTAAGAGGCACGACACTGTGACATGCCTCACTCTGAGGACCACACAAATTTGATATACTGTAGTGTGTTTTCCGCATGGTTTTCTGTCTCTCGCCCGCTTTACAAGAGACTACTTGCATGGGTGTACACGATTTTGAAAAAATTATTGCATTGAATTTATTTTGTCACTACATTTCTCTAGTTTCCACACAATGGTGAATTGTGTTCACCATATTTCATATTTGTTTCTAATGTGTATGTACATTGACACAGTGATTATCATATTGTTTTAGCCCTGAAGAAGTTGTGGGGTTTCCCCCTATCAACGAAACACGTGTTGGCTGGGCGTTTCGAATTAAAGACAAAGAAAAGATCATAACGAATTATGTTTTCTGTTGTATAAACGAACGCATGTCAAATGTACACTAGATATGTGCGTGTGCAGGGGATAAGAATAACTTTGCTAACTGACCTCTGGGTCAGAATATTAGAGGGTCTAGGGTGTTTCCCTCGCCTCTAGCACCACTGAAATTGCTATTTTCCTCCGGACGCAAATTTATAGGCGCCAATTATATCTTAGAACTAATGACACCCCAATAAAACAGTTGTTCTAGACATGTACACTGCTGTAGAAGTGTGTGTACTGGGGCAAACATATCATCACTGTTCTCATGGGACACAGTTGTCATTGAACACAGAACTAATGCACATGATTCCATATGCCTACCCCTTAGACATTTTTGCCAATCTGACCATGACCTATGTGTAGAAGTGTCTGACTCAGAAACATGTCGCATGTGAACTAAGGGAATGCCATCCTTACAGGTCAGCCCCCATGAGAAGGCGAAGATGTGGAGGACCATCGCCTGGAAGGTGTGTGATGTGGGGGTCGCATATTGGCCCGTCCGTCATTGCTGCAAGAGGAGACAGGACCTTCATGGCTGGGCCAAGAAGATAGCTGAGGTCCAGCTGGGCCTGTCACAAGCTGGCAAGAGAGGTGGGCAGCGAACCTTGACCCCCCCAAATGCTCTGCATCCTAGCATTGGTCTTCCCTGACCTGGATGGGTGGTTGAAGGCCAAACAGCAGCAAGGAGGGGGTGAGTATGTGCCCTGTTGCACTTCTATCTTTTAGCATGCATGTTGTAATATCTTAGCCTGATGGAACTTTTACAGGTCGTAAGTCAGCCAAACCCACAGTTATTTTCAAAAGATACATATGCAGAAGGATCATTAGAAGGCTGGTTATGCCCCTTTCCTCAGGGACATGTGAGTAATTTATGTTCAGGGTAATGACAGTAGTGGCATGCACATGTGTTCAGCAAACATTCTGAAAACATGTGCATGAGGATGAGCTTCAGCAATAATGCCATAGCTTGACATGTTGCTGCACATTGACTGATGGGTGAGCCTGTTCTCAGTATGGCTTTAACAAATCATTGAAGTATGTTGTAATTGGAGCACTCGATCATGGAAAGCCCATGCTATACAGTCTGTCAGAATGTGTTGTCTATGTTCAGGCCTAGGTGAGTTTGGCTTGGTCAGTGTGCCAATGTTTGGTCCCAGCCGTGCTGCTAAGGGGCCCTGACCTTGACTGGTAGGTCGCTCCCCACCACACAGCTCCGTCTGTGTGCCCTGCTGCTGCCCCTGATTGTGCTCGTTTTTCCTTTCTGTGCCCCCTTGCTGCCCCTGATTGTGCTCGTTTTTCCTTTCTGTGCCCCCTTGCTGCCCCTGATTGTGATCGTTTTTCCTTTCTGTGCCCCCTTGCTGCCCCTGATTGTGCTCGTTTTTCCTTTCTGTGCCCCCTTGCTGCCCCTGATTGTGCTCGTTTTTTCCTTTCTGTGCCCCCTTGCTGCCCCTGATTGTGATCGTTTTTCCTTTCTGTGCCCCCTTGCTGCCCCTGATTGTGATCGTTTTTCCTTTCTGTGCCCCCTTGCTGCCCCTGATTGTGATCGTTTTTCCTTTCTGTGCCCCCTTGCTGCCCCTGATTGTGCTCGTTTTTCCTTTCTGTGCCCCCTTGCTGCCCCTGATTGTGCTCGTTTTTCCTTTCTGTGCCCCCTTGCTGCCCCTGATTGTGATCATTTTTTTCCTTTCTGTGCCCCCTTGCTGCCCCTGATTGTGATCGTTTTTTCCTTTCTGTGCCCCCTTGCTGCCCCTGATTGTGATCGTTTTTTCCTTTCTGTGCCCCCTTGCTGCCCCTGATTGTGATCGTTTTTTTCCTTTCTGTGCCCCCTTGCTGCCCCTGATTGTGATCGTTTTTTCCTTTCTGTGCCCCCTTGCTGCCCCTGATTGTGCTCGTTTTTTCCTTTCTGTGCCCCCTTGCTGCCCCTGATTGTGCTCGTTTTTTGATTGTGATCGTTTTTTCCTTTCTGTGCCCCCTTGCTGCCCCTGATTGTGATCGTTTTTCCTTTCTGTGCCCCCTTGCTGCCCCTGATTGTGATCGTTTTTCCTTTCTGTGCCTGTTTCCCGCCGCTGCGCCCTGCGGCCCCGCCCCCTCACTGCCCATTCGCTGCCCCATTCCCTGCTCCTCCCTCCCACCTCCCCATTTATGGCGGCCGCTGTGCGGCCGCGCCGCTGGCGCGCCTAAGGCGCGCCTAAGGCAAGCCCGTCTGTGTCCGTCCGCGCCGTGGCCGCGCCCAGCGCCAGACCCCCTGGTCCGGGCATCCCCCGCGCCCGCCACATCAACAGACGCCGATACGACGCCAGCACCCTCCACGCACTCAACCCCGGAAAAGATCACGCCTGCTACCAGGCCACCCCGAAGCGCACCCAAGGGCCCTTCACCTGCTGGAACTGCAGCTTCGCCAGCACCCGCCCCGCCAAACCACCGCCCAGGAAAGAACCCAACTACCTCAGATGCATCCTCCTCAACACCCGCTCCGCCCGCAAACACGCCATCGAACTCTGGGACCTTCTCGACTCAACCTCCCCAGACGTCGCATTCCTGACGGAGACCTGGCTGAATCCCGCTTCAGCCCCCGACATCGCCATTGCCATCCCGGACGGATACAAGATCACCCGCAGGGACCGCACCAACGGAGTCGGAGGAGGCATCACCATCGTCCACAGGAACACCCTCAGAGTCTCAACCAACACCGACGACACCCTCAGCACCGCCGAACACATGCACTTCCAGATCCACACCGATCCCAACACCACCCTCAGAGGAACCCTCATCTACAGACCCCCGGACCCCGACCACAGTTCAGCGATTCCATCGCTGACTTCGTCAGCACACACGCCATCGCCTCCACGGACTACATCCTCCTCGGGGACCTGAACTTCCACCTCGAGAACAACAAGGACACCAACTCCACCACCCTGATCGACAACCTCGCCACACTCGGACTCAGACAGCTCGTGACTACACCCACCCACGCCGCCGGCCACACGCTAGACTCCATCTTTTCCGCAAGCCCACACGTCTCCTTCAACCACACCTCCGAACCCCACTGGACTGACCACCACTGCATCCACTTCACCTACAGGAAGCCCACCACGCACCACCGCACCGAACAAATGCCTCGCCGCTGCTGGAGCAGAGTCACGGAAGACCAGCTAACCACAACCTCGCCCTGAGCCCACCCGCCGAACCCTCCGACCCCGACACCGCCGCCCGCAACCTCAGACAGTGGATCGACGACTGCGCCAACACCCTCGCCCCGCTCAAGAATCCGCCCAATAGCCACACCAGCAAGAAAGCCACCTGGTTCACCGAAGACCTCCAGGCCTCCAAACGAACATGCCGAAAACTGGAGAAGATCTGGCTCCACGAACGGACAGCGGACAGCTACGCCGCCCACAAGAGCGCCACCCGCAATCACCATCACCTCATCAGATCCGCCAAAAGGTCCTCACTCAAAGACCGCCTAGACAACAACGCACACAACAGCAAAGAGCTCTTCAACATCGTGAAGGAACTCTCCAACCCCAGCTCCAACACCAACGACATCCAGCCGTCGCAAGACCTGTGCGACTCACTGGCCACCTCCTTCCACCGCAAAATCGCCGACATCCACGACAGCTTCAACACCACGACCGCCCCGGCAACCACCGAGACCACTGCCCCCACAACCACCAACCGCCTGCTCTCCTGGACCAACATCAACGACGAGGACACCAGCGAGATCATGAACACCATCCACTCCGGTTCACCGCTAGACCCGTGCCCTCACCACGTCTTCAACAAAGCCAGTACAGCCATCGCGCCCCATCTCCGGAAAATAATCAACATCTCCTTCGAGACAGCAACCTTCCCGGAAAGCTGGAAGCACGCCGAGATCACCGCCTTACTCAAGAAACCCAAGGCAGACCCCAAGGACCTCAAGACCTTCCGACCCATCTCTCTGCTCCCATTCCCCGCGAAGGTCACCGAGAAAATCGTCAACAAACAACTGACCCGCTACCTCGAGGAGAACAACATCCTGGACCCTTCCCAGTCCGGCTTCCGCAGCAACCACAGCACCGAAACCGCCCTCATCGCCGCCACCGATGACATCAGGACCCTGCTAGACAACGGAGAAACAGCAGCCCTCATCCTCCTGGACCTATCAGCCGCCTTCGACACGGTCTGCCACCACACACTACGAACACGCCTTCACGACGCCGGGATCCAAGAGAAGGCCCTGGACTGGACCACATCCTTCCTTTCCGGCAGAACACAAAGCGTCCGCCTCACCCCCTTCCGATCCAAGGCCACCAAGATCATCTGCGGCGTACCCCAAGGCTCCTCCCTCAGCCCAACGCTGTTCAACATCTACATGGCACCCCTCGCCCACGTCGCCCGACAGCACAACCTCAACATCATCTCCTACGCCACGACACCCAGCTGATCCTCTCCCTCACCAAAGACCCTCACACCGCCAAAGCCCACCTCCACGAAGGAATGAAGGCCGTCGCCGAATGGATGAGGACCAGCCGCCTGAAGCTGAACTCGGACAAGACGGAGGTCCTCATCCTTGGTTCCCACCCTTCAGCCTGGGACGACTCCTGGTGGCCAACATCACTGGGAACAGCCCCGCCACCCACCGACCACGTACGCAACCTAGGGGTCATCCTCGACCCCACCCTCTCCATGACTAAGCAGGTCAACGCCGTTTCCTCATCCTGCTTCAACATCCTCCGAATGCTCCGCAGGATCTTCAAGTGGATCCCCACCGAAACAGAAAAATAGTCACCCAGGCCCTCGTCACCAGCAGGCTGGACTATGGAAACGCCCTCTACGCAGGAACGACGGCTAAGCTCCTGAGACGGCTGCAACGCATCCAGAACGCCTCTGCACGTCTTATCCTCGACATCCCCCGACGCAGCCACATCACACCCCACCTGAGAGACCTGCACTGGCTCCCTGTCAACAAGAGGATAACCTTCAAGCTCCTCACCCACGCACACAAAGCACTCCACAACTCCGGACCAGCCTACCTCAACAGACGACTCAGCTTCTACACCCCCACCCGCCAGCTCCGCTCGACCAGCCTCGCCCTCGCCACAGTCCCCCGCATCCGGAAAACGACCGCCGGCGGCAGATCCTTCTCCCACCTCGCCGCCAAGACCTGGAACACCCACCCCACCAACCTCCGACAGACCCAAGACCTACTGGCCTTCAGAAGACTCCTCAAGACCTGGCTCTTCGATCAGTAGCAGCACCACCCCCCTCTTTCCCCAGCGCCTTGAGACCCTTGAGGGTATGTAGTGCGCTTTATAAGTGACATGATTGATTGATCAAACTGTATTCTTATGGGACAATCACAGCTATGCTAACTCTGGTCACATCTCACACTGACCTTACACATGATGTTGATGAATATTCCATTCTCTCCATTCTAAAGAGTGAGTCCATGTGTCTGACTCTCTAAAGGTGAGAACACAAGCCATTCCGTATCAAACACAGGTGGTCACTGGTCGAAACATGGATGCAATTGTGAGGTATGATGTGAGGTACACATTCATAACAGTTGACATGTGTGTAAAGGCTCTTGACTATTCCTACTTGATGGCTTTGTATACCATGTATTTGATGCATCACTGTCAGATTCAGAGATGTCAAATATGCATCAATTTGGAGTTAGTCACCAAAAGGAGATGTTAAACAGGAGCAATAGCAGCTGTACAAAGTGTGCAATATGTCTAATCGAAGTGAGGGACATTCAGACTTGGCCCATACAAATGGGAACTTGTGCAGTCTAGACTGGATTGGTACCCAGTGTTGACTGTACTCATGACGGATATTGGTTCAGTAACAATAGTCTATACAGACAATGCACCCAGATGTGCCAGTGGAATGGTGTTCCACCTGAAGCACTATGAAGCTGCAGTCATCAGACTTGGAAGGTTGTATACCATTTTTCACATCTATGAAACTTGAGCTGTTTTCAATGTGCAAAACATTCTGATTCTTCTACATGACACTGTGCATAGATAACACAGGACAGTATGCCACATGCCTGTCACCCTAGCTATGCGTACTACCTTGGTGTCTCCGCAATAAGAGTCAGATGTGTGAACTGATAGTAGAGAAGCTAAGTTACAGGACAAATTAGATCAATCACTGTTATCTGTGTGACATGACTCATGCGATGACTACGCAATGTGAATGTTTGACAAGGAAGACATTTGAGCTGTGACATATGAGCCAATGGTTCCCCATTTGATGACTAAGGATAGCAGAATGGATACCATGTCTCAATTCAATTCTGTGAATCATATTCCCATTGTGATGGCTAAGCTCCCTTGCAGGAGAGGAGACAGGTATATCAGGACAACCCCTGCTACATAGTGCATTAGTTGACCTTGTGGTTGTGTAATTTCATGTTGATACACCCAATGTTGTAGATCACAACATTTGTGATTGAGCAATGGTTAACTGACAGACTAACAAGTACCATGTATGTTAATGTAGCAAGAGCTGATAGCACAACTCAATGTTATGTCTTTTTGGATCTGTGAAGATTTGTGATGTTACCTATGTGTCAAGTACATATGGATGACTTATGTAATTCATTTTCATTCTTGGTCACAGCATCATCAGTGGCCAGCGGAGGAGACAGTGCCATGGATGTGATGGGAGCAGTACGTCAGTCTGGGTCCAGTGATGAGTCGTAGGAGGAGGGACCCAGTGAAGGAGAGGGTAAGGGGAGCCTCACTGGGGGCAGCTCTGCAACTCCATCAGCAGACTCAGAAGCAGATCACAGCTCCAGTGAAGTCTCCCATGTGATGGTGGGGGAGACAGTGATTGGATCCTCAAGCTCAGAGTCCACTACCACCACCACTACCATCTCCACCCTCCCAGCTGCTCCCCATCCCACTGTCTGTGGCCGCTACTGTGGCAGGGGAGCCGTCTCCTTTGGGTCAGGCACCTCACCCCCTGTCCCTGTCTCCCCTGCTGCCCTCAGTGTGGAGGCCAACAACATCTTGAGGCAGATCTCTGTGGGGCAGACATCCATGCTGAATGTCCTCCATGCACATACCACTCACTTGACACAAATGTCATCATTCCTGGAGGACATTCACATTAACATGTCTGCCCTAGAGATATCCAATCAGGCTTTGGCCTCCACACTGACAGCAGCAGTGTCCCTGCTCCAGCAGTACCTCCCCCTCCTACCTCTTCCCCACCCACTTCCCAACTACCCTCCCTGACCCAAGCACATGCAAACACACACATGCACACACCTCAACATCCACACGCAGCACACAAACACAAGTTGCAAACCACACACTCGCACACTCAGGAGACACACAGCACACTCTCCACCAGGGACATGACAGCAGACGACACACATGCATCCACAGACACTCTGCATAACTCACAATCCTCTGCCGCCACAAACTCTACCCTTTCCTCTCCTGTTCCCTCCTCAGCCCAGGCACGCCACCTTGTTCCCATTGAATTCTTCCCTCCCCAAACCTACACATGCCCTCCTAAGAAGAGGAAATACCTCCCCCCTGACCCGGCATCAGCATCTGCCCCCCCCCTCATAATAAACAACCTAAACAAACAACCCCACTAGAAAATCCCCCTGGTCTCAGAAGAAAAAATCTGCTCTGGCAACCCATAGTTTACCAGACCGACCATTACCTCTGTCACAAAAAGAAACCAGACTAAAAAGACCTGTCCCATCCCCATTCTTGACACACCACTCAAAATTTTCAAAGTCCCCAAATAGTTAAGGACACCCCATCCCCACCTCCATCTGCCCCTACCACTACAGCTGCCACCCCCTCAATTAGAGCCAACCACTGCAGTGGAGCCAACCCCCACCCAATCAGAATCTACCACTGCAGTGGTCCCTAACACCCCTCCTAATCCCATCCCTCCCAAAACACAACCCAGTCCCCACTAGTTTGTCCCCTTTGGTGTCTGGCATGCCCCCTAGATGCCCCTCCCAAGGAAGGTGTCCCCAAGCAGAACTTGTGCAGGCAAGAGTTTTTGGCCCATAAAACCAATGAACATTGATGGACTGGCCATTGGCCTTTTGCAATTTATTTATCTTCGTTTTGATGCTGAATAAAGCATGTTTACATTTTTTATTTCGAATTTCTGTGTCCACCAAATTGTTTTTAGTTAACTGTATAACATGTACAATTAGTAGTTTACGTATACAATGATGTTTGTATGGCATGGATTGCATATGGTCCAAAGAGTATGAGCACTTTGACAGTATGTATTTAAAATTTCTGTGTCTACATTTCCTGGGTGTCATCGTCAACATCAGTTTTGGCTAAGAGTGTGACATGAAGTCACAAACCTTTTCATTTTTAAAACACACTTACACATAGGTCGTGCTTTTATTTGTCAACATAGTGCAAGTGTCTCAAAGTGCAACAGTTTAGGCGAAGCATGCTGCATATGTTTGTAATGTGCAGAAAGACACCTGACTCATCAATACACCTGGATACATATAGAGTTTGACTACATGGCAGTGACTTTGGACACACCCATGTACATAAAGTGATGTTACAATACTTGTATGTGACTTGATGGTGGTGGACCCATGTCTGTGTCTACTTCAGATCTGGTAGAATAGTGGCAATATCAACCTTGCCACAGGTGGCATTCCACTGTGGGCAAAATCCCTTCATGGGTGTGAACTCATCTGATGCATTTCCTGAGCCCATGGTGAGTGTAAGGTGAGCAGTATTCCCACAGTCTTCCAACCCTGTTGCCTCAACAGGACTCCACTTACTGCAGGGATTCTTGTTGGCAAGGCGTGTGTTGTCTTAATAGTCCATTGCTTACTCCAACTCCATTTTTAAAAGCCCGAATCACCGTCCCAGACAAAATTACCACCTCAGTCCTAATGATAAATATCATCAGCATCCTCAGAGGAGCCTGAGGGTGCCCTTTTAAGAATCAGAAGAATAGGACTATTACAAATATTTCCAGACGTTTTCTCAACGACTCCCTTTTGTATCAAATCCTGAAGAATCTGAAGAAGAGCCCATTCTCCTGCCTGCGGTATCTTATACTGAGGAATACGAGACAAAACAACATTCTCTTTAACTTGTATAGAAACTGGTGGTATATGCAACAGCCCTACATCTGTGTCACCTTTGGCCCATAGAGTGGGTGGGACATCAGCAAATCCAGCCGGAAAGGGGGCATCCTGGGACAAACACTGTTTAGTACTCACATCCGGACCCATTGTGATATAGACACCTGCAGGAGAGCAATAGATTGTAGTATACAACTTCATCAACAAATCCAAACCCATCAAATTCTCACCACAGTTGGATGTCAACAAAAATGGAGAATCCACAGTAAAAGGACCAACAGCCAATGCAAGGGGGTGTGAAATGGGGCTTACAACCGGTACACCTGAAAAACCTACCAAAACATTATTGTGGCCAGACAGGGCTGCCCCAGGGACCATATGTCAAGAATTAGAACTCTTTGTCCCACCTGTGTCCACCCAAAATTCCTTAGTCGAGCCTTGCAAATCCGCTGTGACATAAGGACCACGCTGATCTACATGTATCTGAACTGGTCCCTCTCCCTGTCCCTGGCTATCCTAGCTATAGGACATACCTGTCGCCTCATCCATATCGTAATCATCATGATAATACTGGCCATCATGAGGGTCATCAAAATAATTATTATCAGAATGACCCTGTGAGACCGTAGCATTCGGAGCTTTCTCTGTCCCACGACCTCTCCCACCAGAAACTCGCCCTCTAGGACCTGCAACTTTCTGTAAAAGCACAGAGCACTGGCAAACATTCTGAAAACATGTGCATGAGGATGAGCTTCAGCAATAATGCCATAGCTTGACATGTTGCTGCACATTGACTGATGGGTGAGCCTGTTCTCAGTATGGCTTTAACAAATCATTGAAGTATGTTGTAATTGGAGCACTCGATCATGGAAAGCCCATGCTATACAGTCTGTCAGAATGTGTTGTATATGTTGAGGCCTAGGTGAGTTTGGCTTGGTCAGTGTGCCAATGTTTGGTCCCAGCCGTGCTGCTAAGGGGCCCTGACCTTGACTGGTAGGTCGCTCCCCCACCACACAGCTCCGTCTGTGTGCCCTGCTGCTGCCCCTGATTGTGCTCGTTTTTCCTTTCTGTGCCCCCTTGCTGCCCCTGATTGTGCTCGTTTTTCCTTTCTGTGCCCCCTTGCTGCCCCTGATTGTGATCGTTTTTTCCTTTCTGTGCCCCCTTGCTGCCCCTGATTGTGATCGTTTTTCCTTTCTGTGTCCCCTTGCTGCCCCTGATTGTGATCGTTTTTCCTTTCTGTGCCCCCTTGCTGCCCCTGATTGTGATCGTTTTTCCTTTCTGTGCCCCCTTGCTGCCCCTGATTGTGCTCGTTTTTTCCTTTCTGTGCCCCCTTGCTGCCCCTGATTGTGCTCGTTTTTCCTTTCTGTGCCCCCTTGCTGCCCCTGATTGTGCTCGTTTTTTCCTTTCTGTGCCCCCTTGCTGCCCCTGATTGTGATCGTTTTTTCCTTTCTGTGCCCCCTTGCTGCCCCTGATTGTGATCGTTTTTTCCTTTCTGTGCCCCCTTGCTGCCCCTGATTGTGATCGTTTTTTCCTTTCTGTGCCCCCTTGCTGCCCCTGATTGTGATCGTTTTTTTCTTTCTGTGCCCCCTTGCTGCCCCTGATTGTGATCGTTTTTCCTTTCTGTGCCCCCTTGCTGCCCCTGATTGTGATCGTTTTTCCTTTCTGTGCCCCCTTGCTGCCCCTGATTGTGATCGTTTTTCCTTTCTGTGCCCCCTTGCTGCCCCTGATTGTGCTCGTTTTTCCTTTCTGTGCCCCCTTGCTGCCCCTGATTGTGCTCGTTTTTTCCTTTCTGTGCCCCCTTGCTGCCCCTGATTGTGATCGTTTTTTCCTTTCTGTGCCCCCTTGCTGCCCCTGATTGTGATCGTTTTTTCCTTTCTGTGCCCCCTTGCTGCCCCTGATTGTGATCGTTTTTCCTTTCTGTGCCTGTTTCCCGCCGCTGCGCCTGCGGCACCGCCCCTCACTGCCCATTCGCTGCCCCATTCCCTGCTCCTCCCTCCCACCTCCCCATTTATGGGGGCCGCTGTGCGGCCGCGCCGCTGGCGCGCCGAAGGCGCGCCTAAGGCAAGCCCGTCTGCGCCCGTCCGCGCCGTGGCCGCGCCCAGCGCCAGACCCCCTGGTCCAGGCATCCCCCGCGCCCGCCACATCAACAGACGCCCGATACGACGCCAGCACCCTCCACGCACTCAACCCCGGAAAAGATCACGCCTACTACCAGGCCACCCCGAAGCGCACCCAAGGGCCCTTCACCTGCCGGAACTGCAGCTTCGCCAGCACCCGCCCCGCCAAACCACCGCCCAGGAAAGAACCCAACTACCTCAGATGCATCCTCCTCAACACCCGCTCCGCCCGCAAACACGCCATCGAACTCTGGGACCTTCTCGACTCAACCTCCCCAGACGTCGCATTCCTGACGGAGACCTGGCTGAATCCCGCTTCAGCCCCCGACATCGCCATTGCCATCCCGGACGGATACAAGATCACCCGCAGGGACCGCACCAACGGAGTCGGAGGAGGCATCACCATCATCCACAGGAACACCCTCAGAGTCTCAACCAACACCGACGACACCCTCAGCACCGCCGAACACATGCACTTCCAGATCCACACCGATCCCAACACCACCCTCAGAGGAACCCTCATCTACAGACCCCCCGGACTCCGACCACAGTTCAGCGATTCCATCGCTGACTTCGTCAGCACACACGCCATCGCCTCCACGGACTACATCCTCCTCGGGGACCTGAACTTCCACCTCGAGAACAACAAGGACACCAACTCCACCACCCTGATCGACAACCTCGCCACCCTCGGACTCAGACAGCTCGTGACTACACCCACCCACGCCGCCGGCCACACGCTAGACTCCATCTTTTCCGCAAGCCCACACGTCTCCTTCAACCACACCTCCGAACCCCACTGAACTGACCACCACTGCATCCACTTCACCTACAGGAAGCCCACCACGCACCACCGCACCGAACAAATGCCTCGCCGCTGCTGGAGCAGAGTCACGGAAGACCAGCTAACCACAACCCTCGCCCTGAGCCCACCCGCCGAACCCTCCGACCCCGACACCGCCGCCCGCAACCTCAGACAGTGGATCGACGACTGCGCCAACACCCTCGCCCCGCTCAAGAATCCGCCCAACAGCCACACCAGAAAGAAAGCCACCTGGTTCACCGAAGACCTCCAGGCCTCCAAACGAACATGCCGAAAACTGGAGAAGATCTGGCTCCACGAACGGACAGCGGACAGCTACGCCGCCCACAAGAGCGCCACCCGCAATCACCATCACCTCATCAGATCCGCCAAAAGGGCCTCACTCAAAGACCGCCTAGACAACAACGCACACAACAGCAAAGAGCTCTTCAACATCGTGAAGGAACTCTCCAACCCCAGCTCCAACACCAACAACATCCAGCCGTCGCAAGACCTGTGCGACTCACTGGCCACCTCCTTCCACCGCAAAATGGCCGACATCCACGACAGCTTCAACACCACGACCGCCCCGGCAACCACCGAGACCTCTGCCCCCACAACCACCAACCGCCTGCTCTCCTGGACCAACATCAACGACGAGGACACCAGCGAGATCATGAACACCATCCACTCCGGTTCACCGCTAGACCCGTGCCCTCACCACGTCTTCAACAAAGCCAGTACAGCCATCGCGCCCCATCTCAGGAAAATAATCAACATCTCCTTCGAGACAGCAACCTTCCCGGAAAGCTGGAAGCACGCCGAGATCACCGCCTTACTCAAGAAACCCAAGGCAGACCCCAAGGACCTCAAGAACTTCCGACCCATCTCTCTGCTCCCGTTCCCCGCGAAGGTCACCGAGAAAATCGTCAACAAACAACTGACCCGCTACCTCGAGGAGAACAACATCCTGGACCCTTCCCAGTCCGGCTTCCGCAGCAACCACAGCACCGAAACCGCCCTCATCGCCGCCACCGATGACATCAGGACCCTGCTAGACAACGGAGAAACAGCAGCCCTCATCCTCCTGGACCTATCAGCCGCCTTCGACACGGTCTGCCACCACACACTACGAACACGCCTTCACGACGCCGGGATCCAAGAGAAGGCCCTGGACTGGACCACATCCTTCCTTTCCGGCAGAACACAAAGCGTCCGCCTCACCCCTTCCGATCCAAGGCCACCAAGATCATCTGCGGCGTACCCCAAGGCTCCTCCCTCAGCCCAACACTGTTCAACATCTACATGGCACCCCTCGCCCACGTCGCCCGACAGCACAACCTCAACATCATCTCCTACGCCGACGACACCCAGCTGATCCTCTCCCTCACCAAAGACCCTCACACCGCCAAAGCCCACCTCCATGAAGGAATGAAGGCCGTCGCCGAATGGATGAGGACCAGCCGCCTGAAGCTGAACTCGGACAAGACGGAGGTCCTCATCCTTGGTTCCAACCCTTCAGCCTGGGACGACTCCTGGTGGCCAACATCACTGGGAACAGCCCCGCCACCCACCGACCACGTACGCAACCTAGGGGTCATCCTCGACCCCACCCTCTCCATGACTAAGCAGGTCAACGCCGTTTCCTCATCCTGCTTCAACATCCTCCGAATGCTCCGCAGGATCTTCAAGTGGATCCCCACCGAAACAAGAAAAACAGTCACCCAGGCCCTCGTCACCAGCAGGCTGGACTACGGAAACGCCCTCTACGCAGGAACGACGGCTAAGCTCCTGAGACGGCTGCAACGCATCCAGAACGCCTCTGCACGTCTTATCCTCGACATCCCCCGACGCAGCCACATCACACCCCACCTGAGAGACCTGCACTGGCTCCCTGTCAACAAGAGGATAACCTTCAAGCTCCTCACCCACGCACACAAAGCACTCCACAACTCCGGACCAGCCTACCTCAACAGACGACTCAGCTTCTACACCCCCACCCGCCAGCTTCGCTCGACCAGCCTCACCCTCGCCATAGTCCCCCGCATCCGGAAAACGACCGCCGGCGGCAGATCCTTCTCCCACCTCGCCGCCAAGACCTGGAACACCCTCCCCACCAACCTCCGACAGACCCAAGACCTACTGGCCTTCAGAAGACTCCTCAAGACCTGGCTCTTCGATCAGTAGCAGCACCACCCCCCGCTTCCCCCAGCGCCTTGAGACCCTCGCGGGTATGTAGTGCGCTTTATAAGTGACATGATTGATTGATCAAACTGTATTCTTATGGGACAATCACAGCTATGCTAACTCTGGTCACATCTCACACTGACCTTACACATGATGTTGATGAATATTCCATTCTCTCCATTCTAAAGAGTGAGTCCATGTGTCTGACTCTCTAAAGGTGAGAACACAAGCCATTCCGTATCAAACACAGGTGGTCACTGGTCGAAACATGGCTGCAATTGTGAGGTATGATGTGAGGTACACATTCATAACAGTTGACATGTGTGTAAAGGCTCTTGACTATTCCTACTTGATGGCTTTGTAAACCATGTATTTGATGCATCTCTGTCAGATTGAGAATTGTCAAATATGCATCAATTTGGAGTTAGTCACCAAAAGGAGATGTTAAACAGGAGCAATAGCAGCTGTACAAAGTGTGCAATATGTCTAATCGAAGTGAGAGACATTCAGACTTGGCCCATACAAATGGGAACTTGTGCAGTCTAGACTGGATTGGTACACAGTGTTGACTGTACTCATGACGGATATTGGTTCAGTAACAATAGTCTATACAGACAATGCACCCAGATGTGCCAGTGGAATGGTGTTCCACCTGAAGCACTATGAAGCTGCAGTCATCACACTTGGAAGGTTGTATACCATTTTTCACATCTATGAAACTTGAGCTGTTTTCAATGTGCAAAACATTCTGATTCTTCTACATGACACTGTGCATAGATAACACAGGACAGTATGCCACATGCCTGTCACCCTAGCTATGCGTACTACCTTGGTGTCTCCGCAATAAGAGTCAGATGTGTGAACTGATAGTAGAGAAGCTAAGTTACAGGACAAATGAGATCAATCACTGTTATCTGTGTGACATGACTCATGCGATGACTACGCAATGTGAATGTTTGACAAGGAAGACATTTGAGCTGTGACATATGAGCCAATGGTTCCCCATTTGATGACTAAGGATAGCAGAATGGATACCATGTCTCAATTCAATTCTGTGAATCATATTCCCATTGTGATGGCTAAGCTCCCTTGCAGGAGAGGAGACAGGTATATCAGGACAACCCCTGCTACATAGTGCATTAGTTGACCTTGTGGTTGTGTAATTTCATGTTGATACACCCAATGTTGTAGATCACAACATTTGTGATTGAGCAATGGTTAACTGACAGACTAACAAGTGCCATGTATGTTAATGTAGCAAGAGCTGATAGCACAACTCAATGTTATGTCTTTTTTGGATCTGTGAAGATTTGTGATGTTACCTATGTGTCAAGTACATATGGATGACTTATGTAATTCATTTTCATTCTTGGTCACAACATCATCAGTGGCCAGCGGAGGAGACAGTGCCATGGATGTGATGGGAGCAGTACGTCAGTCTGGGTCCAGTGATGAGTCGTAGGAGGAGGGACCCAGTGAAGGAGAGGGTAAGGGGAGCCTCACTGGGGGCAGCTCTGCAACTCCATCAGCAGACTCAGAAGCAGATCACAGCTCCAGTGAAGACTCCCATGTGATGGTGGGGGAGACAGTGATTGGATCCTCAAGCTCAGAGTCCACTACCACCACCACTACCATCTCCACCCTCCCAGCTGCTCCCCATCCCACTGTCTGTGGCCGCTACTGTGGCAGGGGAGCCGTCTCCTTTGGGTCAGGCACCTCACCCCCTGTCCCTGTCTCCCCTGCTGCCCTCAGTGTGGAGGCCAACAACATCTTGAGGCAGATCTCTGTGGGGCAGACATCCATGCTGAATGTCCTCCATGCACATACCACTCACTTGACACAAATGTCATCATTCCTGGAGGACATTCACATTAACATGTCTGCCCTAGAGATATCCAATCAGGCTTTGGCCTCCACACTGACAGCAGCAGTGTCCCTGCTCCAGCAGTACCTCCCCCTCCTACCTCTTCCCCACCCACTTCCCAACTACCCTCCCTGACCCAAGCACATGCAAACACACACATGCACACACCTCAACATCCACACGCAGCACACAAACACAAGTTGCAAACCACACACTCGCACACTCAGGAGACACACAGCACACTCTCCACCAGGGACATGACAGCAGACGACACACATGCATCCACAGACACTCTGCATAACTCACAATCCTCTGCTGCCACAAACTCTACCCTTTCCTCTCCTGTTCCCTCCTCAGCCCAGGCACCCCACCTTGTTCCCATTGAATTCTTCCCTCCCCAAACCTACACATGCCCTCCTAAGAAGAGGAAATACCTCCCCCCTGACCCGGCATCAGCATCTGCCCCCCCCTCATAATAAACAACCTAAACAAACAACCCCACTAGAAAATCCCCCTGGTCTCAGAAGAAAAAATCTGCTCTGGCAACCCATAGTTTACCAGACCGACCATTACCTCTGTCACAAAAAGAAACCAGACTAAAAAGACCTGTCCCATCCCCATTCTTGACACACCACTCAAAATTTTCAAAGTCCCCAAAATAGTTAAGGACACCCCATCCCCACCTCCATCTGCCCCTACCACTACAGCTGCCACCCCCTCAATTAGAGCCAACCACTGCAGTGGAGCCAACCCCCACCCAATCAGAATCTACCACTGCAGTGGTCCCTAACACCCCTCCTAATCCCATCCCTCCCAAAACACAACCCAGTCCCCACTAGTTTGTCCCCTTTGGTGTCTGGCATGCCCCCTAGATGCCCCTCCCAGGGAAGGTGTCCCCAAGCAGAACTTGTGCAGGCAAGAGTTTTTGGCCCATAAAACCAATGAACATTGATGGACTGGCCATTGGCCTTTTGCAATTTATTTATCTTCATTTTGATGCTGAATAAAGCATGTTTACATTTTTTATTTCGAATTTCTGTGTCCACCAAATTGTTTTTAGTTAACTGTATAACATGTACAATTAGTAGTTTACGTATACAATGATGTTTGTATGGCATGGATTGCATATGGTCCAAAGAGTATGAGCACTTTGACAGTATGTATTTAAAATTTCTGTTTCTACATTTCCTGGGTGTCATCGTCAACATCAGTTTTGGCTAAGAGTGTGACATGAAGTCACAAACCTTTTCATTTTTAAAACACACTTACACATAGGTCGTGCTTTTATTTGTCAACATAGTGCAAGTGTCTCAAAGTGCAACAGTTTAGGCGAAGCATGCTGCATATGTTTGTAATGTGCAGAAAGACACCTGACTCATCAATACACCTGGATACATATAGAGTTTGACTACATGGCAGTGACTTTGGACACACCCATGTACATAAAGTGATGTTACAATACTTGTATGTGACTTGATGGTGGTGGACCCATGTCTGTGTCTACTTCAGATCTGGTAGAATAGTGACAATATCAACCTTGCCACAGGTGGCATTCCACTGTGGGCAAAATCCCTTCATGGCTGTGAACTCATCTGATGCATTTCCTGAGCCCATGGTGAGTGTAAGGTGAGCAGTATTCCCACAGTCTTCCAACCCTGTTGCCTCAACAGGACTCCACTTACTGCAGGGATTCTTGTTGGCAAGGCGTGTGTTGTCTTAATAGTCCATTGCTTACTCCAACTCCATTTTTAAAAGCCTGAATCACCGTCCCAGACAAAATTACCACCTCAGTCCTAATGATAAACATCATCAGCATCCTCAGAGGAGCCTGAGGGTGCCCTTTTAAGAATCAGAAGAATAGGACTATTACAAATATTTCCAGACGTTTTCTCAACGACTCCCTTTTGTATCAAATCCTGAAGAATCTGAAGAAGAGCCCATTCTCCTGCCTGCGGTATCTTATACTGAGGAATACGAGACAAAACAACATTCTCTTTAACTTGTATAGAAACTGGTGGTATATGCAACAGCCCTACATCTGTGTCACCTGTGGCCCATAGAGTGGGTGGGACATCAGCAAATCCAGCCGGAAAGGGGGCATCCTGGGACAAACACTGTTTAGTACTCACATCTGGACCCATTGTGATATAGACACCTGCAGGAGAGCAATAGATTGTAGTATACAACTTCATCAACAAATCCAAACCCATCAAATTCTCACCACAGTTGGATGTCAACAAAAATGGAGAATCCACAGTAAAAGGACCAACAGCCAATGCAAGGGGGTGTGAAATGGGGCTTACAACCGGTACACCTGAAAAACCTACCAAAACATTATTGTGGCCAGACAGGGCTGCCGCAGGGACCATATGTCAAGAATTAGAACTCTTTGTCCCACCTGTGTCCACCAAAAATTCCTTAGTCGAGCCTTGCAAATCCGCTGTGACATAAGGACCACGCTGATCTACATGTATCTGAACTGGTCCCTCTCTCTGTCCCTGGCTATCCTAGCTATAGGACATACCTGTCGCCTCATCCATATCGTAATCATCATGATAATACTGGCCATCATGAGGGTCATCAAAATAATTATTATCAGAATGACCCTGTGAGACCGTAGCATTCGGAGCTTTCTCTGTCCCACGACCTCTCCCACCAGAAACTCGCCCTCTAGGACCTGCAACTTTCTGTAAAAGCACAGAGCACTGGCCACGCCAGTGACCCTCCTCCTTACAACAGGCACAGAGATTTGGCCCTAAAGGTGACGTTGAAGGCTGTCTCCTGGTACGTGGAAGCTGTCTAGAAGGATCACCCCGTCCCCTACTATTTCCCCTAAACCTTTGCTTCAACAACACCTTCATCTTTAAATCATTGTGTTTCTTATCAGTCCTATCCTTTTCCTCCTGATCTCCGTGTACATAGTACTGGGCCATATTCAAAATAACAGAAGGAGAAGACGTAGACCAACTACTCTCAGACGCCTGTAAACGAGTTGTAATTTCAGGAAGAAGATTAGCGACAAATCTATGAATGAACAATCGAACTCCTCCCTCGATGGACATACCCTGCCCACTATAGTCCAAAAACGTATCTTCAAACCGGGTAAAGAAATCAGACACACTTTCATCCTTCTTCTGTCAACAAGCTGTCAATTTATCCCAGCTTACCTTCTTAGGCGGAATAAGGGAATGCATATATGTAATAATGCGGCCTGGCAAAGCAAGTATCTCAGCTCGGAGTTTATCACCTGGCTTCCTTTCCTGATCCCATCCCTTAATCACGTCCCATGTACCCCCCAACTCCGCAACATGATCTTGAGTATGAACCTGTCTCCAAACATCAACTGGAACAAGGAGACCAAAAAACATTTTAATATCAGCAAGAGTCATTACAGTAGAAGAGGCGGCCTCTGTCAATTCCTTATAATAAGTTGTAGGATTCTTCCTAGGATCAGGCAAATGACCCTTAAGGGCTAAAACCTCACTCCTTTTCCACGGAGTATAAACCCATTGTTCCTGAAAATGGGCGGCTACAGTCAGTCTAGTAACATTACCGCACTGATCCGTTATCTCAGGTATTTCTGGGTGATATATGGGATGGACCTCCCTCATCGGAAACTGAGTTATCTGAGTAGGGCTCCTCTCATGTAATCTACCCTTGTAAGCAACCAGAGTTGTAACATTCCCAAATACTTGACCTGGCTCCACGATCTCTAATATCAAATAAAATTTGAGGCGCTTCTGTCCCAATGTGCTGTTGCCAAAGACTAATCAATGTAGCAGACATATGCTTAAGGGCGTGTTGCTGTATAAAGGGTTCAAAATCCCACATGACTTACCAAACATCCTCCACACTATAGATCGCATTACGAGCCCACCGCACAGCCTGGTCAGCTATTACTTGTTTCTCTTAATCCCACACTCCAGATCGCACTTAAGGGCCTATTCGCTCCTTGAGTTTTGTCCAATCTCTATCCTCGAATCCACGTACTGGCGTCTCAACATGCAAAGGTATCGGAGGATGAAAAACCATGGAAGGAGAAGCAACAGAAGTGACAGGTACAATCGTCACTGGCGCTTGCACCAGAGGAGAAAGAATGGAGGATACAGGAGTCGAAACAGTAGATGTGCTAAGGGTCACAATTGCCAAATTGGCGAGGACAAAGAAGAAGCGGGAGGTGCCATAGCGAAAACCATCGAAACAACAGCCGTAGATATGGAAACAGCCAAAGCAGACGTAACAGGCTGCTGCGACTGTAACGAAACAGCGGGATATATCCTCTGCGGGGCATAAGGAAGCGGGGGTCAAGTATCTAGCAACCCCTCTACAAAGGTATCGTCTTCTTCTTTGGTCAAATAAGACTTATCGATATGCAATCGAAATCTCCTATCCTCACATTCAATTCCAGACCCTTGTTTTTCTCTACCATATGCCACAGCTTTCTGTGTCAATGTTTGCATTTTCCCTTTCTGTGCATCTCTCTCCATCTTTAACCGTCTCTGTCTAGCCTCCTTCTGCCAAGTTCTGAGGGAATCAAACATAGACTGTCTACTTCTTTTCTTAAATAATTGCTCCTGTAAAAACCCAATTTTTTGTTCGTTAAAAGTGCCCGTCAGCGGCCACTGCAACTCGGCGTTGTTCCTCGTACATTTGTGCCATAATATACTAAACATAATAGGGCCAAGACCATGCTTCACATACATATCAAAATTAGGGCTGCCTTCAGGAGGCGCCAGCTGAGCTTCTCCCAATCGAGCATTTGCAGAACAACAACGACAACACGAATACAAGATTTTACTAAGACTAGGCATTTTAAGAGGAAGACAAGTTTGTTGCTTTTACCTAGCAAAGTAATTGCAAATAATTTTATGAAAAACGATCCTCAAAACTTACCAAACTCAAACCACAATGGTACCATATCCACAAAGAACCAAAACAAACTCACCTGATATGAGTAGCACAAATGGACCAATTCTCCACTGCCGACTCTTCAGACCAAACGGTCGGATCCAAGGGTTTCGCCATTCAGGACTCCAGTCGGTATGACCACTGGGTGAGGCACCGTCTGGCAGGACAGAAGGGGCAGCTGCGAGTAACAGAAACTCCTCGTGCAGAGATCCCTGAGCCACCAGTCCGACCCGACGATGTCCTCAGCCTCCTCTCCGTTTGCGGAAAGGGGATGGATCAATCACCCGAAGAAGTCCCTGTTCGGGCGCCAACTGAAGGAAGTGGCCTGATTAGGGTCACCCGGGTCACAGATGACCACCTCTCAGCCTTCCATACTAAATGAAGAGTCGGTCAGACAGTAGAGAAAACAAACCAATAACTGTTTATTATATACACTCAGAGCGGAGCCCAGTCTGCCCAGTCGCTAGGAGTGCTGCAGAGGGACTGAAATCGACAAGCAAAAAGATACATTATGTACATCTCGCAACTGGGCTGAAACACGCCTACAGTGGAATTTTCCAGGCAGATGCAGCTGGACAGTAAAATACAAAAAACAATTTGTTTCGATTCTCGTATCTCACACCACCTAATACAACCCAAGGTCGTTTCACCCTGTACCCGCCACCAGACAAGTGGGAGAGGGCCTCTATCTAGAGAGAAAGGTATGCACTAATATGAACAGTCTATTCATTAGTGAAGCAAAACCTAACATTGCAGAAACGAAACGTAACAGAGGCCTTTTCTCAGAAATAGCAAAGGATTAGTTTTGTTCATGGTTCAAAATGGCATCTAAATAGAAAATGGTGCCATGAATGTTAACTTACATGCACGAACATGAATATTTCTATTCTAACAGTCCCCATACCTCTAACATTCCAAGTCTGAGTGACATCAGTACACATGTGTGTGTAGTCTCCTGGGAAGTGTGTGGATGTATTTCAGGAGTGGTCTGATCCCAGCTGGCCCAACAACACACATCCTTGACTTATCACTTGGGGGGGCAATAGCCCTCTAAGCAATGGACTGCCATCCAAAGTTTCTGCATCATAACAGTACAATATAAGAAATCTCCACCTCCATCCCAGGGCAGTATCCAAGATGACTGATGTTCCCTTATCTGACCCCC